>CAMTDV010001633.1:47941613-47954113 GCA_947069175.1 Scalesia atractyloides | reverse complement strand
AACTATTTTAGTAGGATGGTTGGGTGCATTTTTGTGAGTTTGAGGCTATTTTCTAATCTTAAAAATGTTATTTTTAAGTATTTATAATTTATTTTTAATTAAAATAATTAAATAAAAATAATAAAAATATTTTATTTTTTTCTGACCGTTGACTGACCCTTTGACCGTTGACCTGACCGTTGACCGGTTCGATGGCAGATTATTGTGCGCTGAGTGAGGCTCGAACCCGAGACCTCTCGTACGCGTGCACGCAGCTCTACCAACTGAGCTACGTGTCTAACCCGTTATATATCTGATTTTAATTATATATATATACTAATTAGTTAAACTGAAAATCATTTTTATTTTAAAAACAGTTTAAGCGGCCCGGTCTTGCACTCCACAGGTCTCGAACTCGGGACCTGTGGTTTAATCTAACACACAGTCCACCGCTGGACTGTGTGTTCAACATGTTATATAACTTGATTTTTATTATACTTAAAGACAATTTAGTTATTTCCTTTTTCTGCCTTATTTAAAAAGAATAGATAATTGTCCGAGTCGGTGCTGAAGACCGGACTCGAACTCGTGACCAGCGATATAAACAAACACACAGTCCACCGCTGGACTGTGTGTCTAACTTGGTTATTATTCCGGTTATCAATATACTTAACATATAACTATATCGACTCCGGTTCAGTTAAACAAAAATTTGATTTTTATTAAGGCAGCGTGTGTGAGACGGGAATCGAACTCGAGACCTTTGCATTATTAACGTTTTATGTGCACACAGTCCACCGCTGGACTGTGTGTCTAACCCGTTTAATTTCATGATTTATATTATACTTATACGATACCGAATTACGTCGTCTTCTTCATCCAGTTTGAACCAGAATCGGAAATCGACTGGTTTAAGATTCTTATCAGTTTATTAGCGCTTTACAGTTGATTAAGGTGAGATAATTGTGAAAAAGGAAAAGAAATTTGGCGGAGAATTATACCGACTGGATCCTCTGTTTTCCGGCAGAACTCCGGCGACAGAATTCACCTCCGGCGACGTGTTCCGTATAGCAGCTAGTCTCCGGAAAGCTTGGAAAAGGTAAGGGTGACTTCGGTAAAGGTTTAGGGGGTTCAGTAAAGCTCAGGGATTAAAACTCGGTTTTCCGGCGAAAAACAGGTTTATTCCGGCGAGTGGAATTTCGCCGAGAAAAGGTGTGATTTTTGAGCGAAAGTGTTTGTCGTCGGTTGTGGGTCAATTTATAGGAGAAAACGAGATGTATTTGGTCTGATTTTGGACTGCATTCGTTTATTTAAAATTTCCGGCGGTTTTGAAAAGTGTCGCGGACTTCAAACATCGGTTATAACCGATATCTGTTTAATGGTTTACGTTATAACGTAAATTGGTGTTAAAACTCGCGAGAATTCCGGGATTCTGACGACTGAACCGTTTGGGCGCCGGTTTTGAATTTGTAACGACACTTTATCAATTAAATGATTTTATTATACAACAAACAAAGTCCGCGGCGCAGTGGTTTGTGTGTGAGGTGATAAATCGGTGAGTGACTCGGTACAGACCCGGGTTTGAAACCCGGCAGAAGCATTTCATTTTTATTTTGCGATTTTCAACAGTTTTTCAAAAACTAAATATATATTCGCGTATAATAATTGATTACGGATCGTTTAAAAATGTTTTGGACATTTAATTCGCAACGAAAATTTTGACTGACTGTTCGGTTGATAAACGGAGCGGGTTTGGTAAATCCGTTTTTGACGGATGTTACAGTATCCCTGCTTTTTAGAAATTTCGTCCCGAAATTTAAATTGTGATATATTTGACTAAAAGAATGATGATGTTTTGTTTGACAGTTGTACGCTTAGCAAAATAAAGACTTAAGTTTTTGCTCGAGGCGGTAACGTTCCTTGTAAGGGTTAAGTACCCTATTCAGGAATCGCTTTTTGTTGCCTACTGTATAAGTATTGATAAACAGGAATGATTTGCTAAAAAAATGATATCATGCATAAGAGTTTAGATACGTTTGGGAAAATATGGTTATATCCTAAGGCAAAACCTTTAACACTACAATCTACATGGAACATAAATAAAAACGCAACAGCTGATATTTGAACATAAGTAAGCACAACAGCTAATATCCAAACATGAATGAACACGTCAGCAAATATTTGAACATGAATAAACATAATAGCAAATATTCGAACATGAATGAACACATCAGCAAATATTTGAACATGAATAAACATAACAGCAAATATTTGAATCCACATTCTGATAACATATATGTTTGAATGATGGAAGTTCCTCTCTCGTTTGTTATGATGGAGAGGTTAGTTTATGTAGAAATGGAACACAATCCAATCTCTTTAAATAACATGATGATATCAATGTAACACAAATTCCAACCAAGGCAATACTAAATCCTACATGGAACTTCTCATAACCGCCTGATAATGCCTCTGATCCTTTGGCAAGAATACTTATATATAGGAAGTACCAGCGGCGTATCCACCATATTCTTGCCAAATTTTCATTAGTTTTATCCACAAGTTATGGTTGGTTACCAAGAAACTAATAAATCCTACATAGAACTTCTCATAATCGTCCGATAATGCCTCTGATCCTTTGGCAAGAATACTTATATATAGGAAGTACCAGCGGCGTATCCACCATATTCTTGTCAAATTTTCATTAGTTTTATCAGTGAATTATGATTAGTCCTATAACTCTACAACCAATACAACAAACATAAAATACTGAAATGAAATATATCTGTGCGATCAAGGCTCAATCGAACGGAGCCGATCGTATTGCATGTACTGAAATGAAATATATCTGTGCGATCAAGGCTCAATCAAACGGAGCCGAACGTATTGAATGTACTGAAATTGAAATTGTGTGCTCAAGGCTCAATCAAACGGAGCCGAGCGTATTGCATGTACTGAATATGAATAACTTAACCACACAAACAGCCTATGCATGGAACCTCTCATAACCGCCTGATAATGCCTCCGATCATTTGACAAGAATACTTATATATAGGAAGTACCATCGGCGTATCCACCATATCCTTGTCAAATTTTCATTGACTTTATCCGTAAGTTATGATTAGTTCTATGCGACTCTACAACAAACACAACAACCACAAGATACTGATAATGAAATTGTATGTGCGCTCAAGGCTCAATCAAACGGAGCCGAACGTATTGAATGAAATTGTATGTGCGCTCAAGGCTCAATCAAACGGAGCCGAACGTATTGAATGTACTGAAATTGAACAACTTAATCTAAACAACCATCACACAATCAGCCTATGCATGGAACCTCTCATAACCGCCTGATAATGCCTCCGATCATTTGACAAGAATACTTATATATAGGAAGTACCATCGGCGTATCCACCATATCCTTGTCAAATTTTCGTTGACTTTATCCGAAAGTTATGGTTAGTTCGATGCGACTCTACTACAAACACCACAACCATAAGATACTGATAATGAAATTGTCTGTGCGCTCAAGGCTCAATCAAACGGAGCCGAACGTATTGCATGAACTGGAAATGTAAATTGAAATGTGCGCTCAAGGCTCAATCAAACGGAGCCGAACGTATTGCATGTATTGAAATGTAAAATGAAATAACCGATCAAGGCTCAAACAAACGGAGCCGATCGTGCGGGCACGCCCTGATCAACCCATAATAAAATGGGGATCAAACTCAACCTCGATGGATGGGGAGCTACGGCCTCGGCAAAAGCATATACTGAAAACAATATATAATATATAATATCCAATAATTTCTCTAACAGTCTACACCTGTGAATAAGAAAGACATAAGACTAAACAATAGGAGTTGAATCTGGATCTTCGGCGAAGAGGACTAGCTGAGTATCTTCGTTTGGGCCGTCATTATCTTCGACAGGATTGGCGTTGATATTGAAGACTCTTCCTCTTGCTGGTGGCATAGTGGTTGGGTTTTCTTGGTTTACTTGGTTAACTGGGTTTGATTGGGCTTGAGTGTTGATAACATTAACCAATTGAGGGCATGTGTTTCTAAGGTGGGTAGTGTCGCCACAATTGAAACAGGCTCGCGCATATGGGAACATGGGGTATTGGGGTTGGTGATAAGTTTGGGCCATGTTTTGAGTAGGGGAAAAGGTTTGGTCTTGAAAGGTGCGACAAACATTGCTCAAATGACCATAGCGTCCACAAGTTGTACATAGCCGGCAAGGTAAAGTAAGGGGATGGTGATAAAAACAGTCGTTGCATCGAGGGTGAGGTCCAAGATATGGTTTCTTATTTGGGTAAGCTGAGTTGGGTGCCACTTGGGTGATTGGGATAGCTCGGATGGGTATGGCATGAAAAACGGGTTGATTTCGTTGAGTAGCAGCGAAAAGTCGCCCAACTCTTCTTCTCTTAGGGTTGGGTTGAGAAGGGGATTCGGTTTGGGTGGAGTCGGAGGTTTCAGTCGATTCTTTATCCTTCTTCTTCTCCTCCTTGAAGTCTTTGTTTCGGATTCGGTTCTCGGTGAGCTCTGTTGCTAGCTCCATTGCTGCTTCCAAAGTTGCAGGCTTGGTACTTATCACAGGGTCTTGAATCTTTGACGGAAGGCCACGAATGTAGTGCTCGATCAAACGGTAGAGGGGAGTAAACATGTTGGGAACCATTTGATGTAATTCGAGGAACCTTTTGTTGTAGGTGGTGTGGTCTCCTTCCATTTGCTTCAATGAGTAAAATTCATCTTCTAACTTCTTGATTTCGCTGCTTGGGCAAAATCGTCTGGTCATGATTTCCTTCAATTCGTTCCAAGTTAGGGTCATAGCATCTTCAACACCTCGCTTTGCCTTCTCTGTATTCCACCAAGTAAGTGCTATCCCATATAGTCGACCGGTAGCATAACGCACTTTGCGAACATCAGGGCAATCGCAATTTAGAAAAGTATTCTCCATTTCTTCAAACCAATGGAGGAGTGCGGTGACACCTTCAGTCCCTTTGTATTTCGGAGGGTCGCATGATTTGAAATGCTTGTAGGTGCATTTAGTGGTATTTGGGGGAGAGTTGAAAATGTTTTGGTTTGCTTGATTGACAGGATTAACGGTAAGTGCTTGTTGAACTTGGATTACGATGTTGGGTATTACGGCAGCCATTTGTTGAGCGATTAAGGTAGCCATGCGTTCGCGGGCTTTTCTTGCTCTCGTCTTCCTACGGGCGAGGTTAGAAGACATCTACAATGAATACATGACAAGAGTATGAGTTGGATGCTTTTGGGATCATGGGTCGCATTCAAGAATGATCATTTATAAAATAATTATACAAAAATACTACATCCATAGGATGTCTTGGGCTTTGCTCGCTGTTAGGCCCGTCATGCCGCCATACTTTACCTGTGTAATCATGTGGGCCCCCATGAATACCGGTTTTTCATATGGTTCGCACGGTTTCTGCCTGGTTGCGTACACAAAAACCCGGAGAAAATCGAGAAATATGTATACAACGTGTGATGTTCGGAATGTGTCCAGGTGTAGACACGGTGACACCTCAAAGTAGGGTTAGTTCGAACGACGTTTGGTGTGGCATGCTTTGGCCTAATAGGTCCTTCGTACTCTCATCGTTGGTCCCCAGGTAGGCAAACTGGTCCGTTATATTGGATTTATACGAATGCCAGCCTAGACAGGACGTTCCGACTACCGGTACTCGTACCCTTCCAGTTACTACATGCCCGTCGCAGAACTTACTTTGATGAGATTTGAAAATTTGCACAAAATCTTTGGATAATGAGAATATGAAAATAAATTGAATTCATGAACATCGATATATGTATAATGTATATATGTATAATGAATATGTATATGAGCATGTATGTTTGACTGAAATGTAAACAAATATGAAACAAATAAATATCACAAGTTTGTATGTAACCACCTAATCAATTTATAATTTAGGCAGACTATAGTATAGGCTCTAAGGGTCTAATAACCTATCCTATATCCCTATAGTCATGGCTCTGATACCAATCTGTCACACCCCGACCCGCAGCGGATAAGGTGATCGGGGCATGATTGGGTTATCATCAAAGCTCATGACATTTATTAAACGTTTCATATTCATTAATACAAATTAAATGGAACTTTACAATAATGTTACAACATGATCTAACTAACAATCTAACTTCTTTGTTCTCTTCTAAGGCATATCCTATGTTATCCTTGCTTCAACCTGTTCACCTGTATCATGTGTAAAAAGGTTTTTGGATCAACATAATGTTGGCGAGTGAATCCTATGGAAAACATTTGAACAATTTATTTAAATTGATTATGAAATATGTGCACAACCAAACATGAGTAAAAATAGATGTAACTTAATCGGCAATCATAAGATGTTAAATGAAACACTCATGAATAATAATGGAACAATTAAAGGCACGCGATGCTCAACTCGTCTCTCACGAGGAACTGAGGGGCCTGATGAATGAATTGCATAAACATGATAATATGAATAACACAACCACAAACAATATAAACTCAATGATACACACATGAATAATAATGAATTTGATGTGAAGCACGCGATGTTCTACTCGTCTCCCACGAGGAACTGATGGGCTTAATGTATGAGTTTCATATGACTTGACAAATGGCAATAAGTGAATCACAACAATAAAAACAATCTAAGTTTAAGTCATGATGTGGTATGGCACAAGTTTAAATAAATAAATTAATTAATTTCATAACACATGACACACCCCAAAACGTGTAATTTAAAAGGGGGAATTGTAAGATTCACTCACAGTGGGTGCGTTGGGTTGATGACGTTGAATGCACGCGAAGTGGTTTTAACCACGAGTGAGGTTTAACCTAGATAAATTGCATTATGGTTTGGTAAGTAAACGGATTTTATTAAACTATTTTAGTAGGATGGTTGGGTGCATTTTTGTGAGTTTGAGGCTATTTTCTAATCTTAAAAATGTTATTTTTAAGTATTTATAATTTATTTTTAATTAAAATAATTAAATAAAAATAATAAAAATATTTTATTTTTTTCTGACCGTTGACTGACCCTTTGACCGTTGACCTGACCGTTGACCGGTTCGATGGCAGATTATTGTGCGCTGAGTGAGGCTCGAACCCGAGACCTCTCGTACGCGTGCACGCAGCTCTACCAACTGAGCTACGTGTCTAACCCGTTATATATCTGATTTTAATTATATATATATACTAATTAGTTAAACTGAAAATCATTTTTATTTTAAAAACAGTTTAAGCGGCCCGGTCTTGCACTCCACAGGTCTCGAACTCGGGACCTGTGGTTTAATCTAACACACAGTCCACCGCTGGACTGTGTGTTCAACATGTTATATAACTTGATTTTTATTATACTTAAAGACAATTTAGTTATTTCCTTTTTCTGCCTTATTTAAAAAGAATAGATAATTGTCCGAGTCGGTGCTGAAGACCGGACTCGAACTCGTGACCAGCGATATAAACAAACACACAGTCCACCGCTGGACTGTGTGTCTAACTTGGTTATTATTCCGGTTATCAATATACTTAACATATAACTATATCGACTCCGGTTCAGTTAAACAAAAATTTGATTTTTATTAAGGCAGCGTGTGTGAGACGGGAATCGAACTCGAGACCTTTGCATTATTAACGTTTTATGTGCACACAGTCCACCGCTGGACTGTGTGTCTAACCCGTTTAATTTCATGATTTATATTATACTTATACGATACCGAATTACGTCGTCTTCTTCATCCAGTTTGAACCAGAATCGGAAATCGACTGGTTTAAGATTCTTATCAGTTTATTAGCGCTTTACAGTTGATTAAGGTGAGATAATTGTGAAAAAGGAAAAGAAATTTGGCGGAGAATTATACCGACTGGATCCTCTGTTTTCCGGCAGAACTCCGGCGACAGAATTCACCTCCGGCGACGTGTTCCGTATAGCAGCTAGTCTCCGGAAAGCTTGGAAAAGGTAAGGGTGACTTCGGTAAAGGTTTAGGGGGTTCAGTAAAGCTCAGGGATTAAAACTCGGTTTTCCGGCGAAAAACAGGTTTATTCCGGCGAGTGGAATTTCGCCGAGAAAAGGTGTGATTTTTGAGCGAAAGTGTTTGTCGTCGGTTGTGGGTCAATTTATAGGAGAAAACGAGATGTATTTGGTCTGATTTTGGACTGCATTCGTTTATTTAAAATTTCCGGCGGTTTTGAAAAGTGTCGCGGACTTCAAACATCGGTTATAACCGATATCTGTTTAATGGTTTACGTTATAACGTAAATTGGTGTTAAAACTCGCGAGAATTCCGGGATTCTGACGACTGAACCGTTTGGGCGCCGGTTTTGAATTTGTAACGACACTTTATCAATTAAATGATTTTATTATACAACAAACAAAGTCCGCGGCGCAGTGGTTTGTGTGTGAGGTGATAAATCGGTGAGTGACTCGGTACAGACCCGGGTTTGAAACCCGGCAGAAGCATTTCATTTTTATTTTGCGATTTTCAACAGTTTTTCAAAAACTAAATATATATTCGCGTATAATAATTGATTACGGATCGTTTAAAAATGTTTTGGACATTTAATTCGCAACGAAAATTTTGACTGACTGTTCGGTTGATAAACGGAGCGGGTTTGGTAAATCCGTTTTTGACGGATGTTACAGTACCCCCTGCTTTTTAGAAATTTCGTCCCGAAATTTAAATTGTGATATATTTGACTAAAAGAATGATGATGTTTTGTTTGACAGTTGTACGCTTAGCAAAATAAAGACTTAAGTTTTTGCTCGAGGCGGTAACGTTCCTTGTAAGGGTTAAGTACCCTATTCAGGAATCGCTTTTTGTTGCCTACTGTATAAGTATTGATAAACAGGAATGATTTGCTAAAAAAATGATATCATGCATAAGAGTTTAGATACGTTTGGGAAAATATGGTTATATCCTAAGGCAAAACCTTTAACACTACAATCTACATGGAACATAAATAAAAACGCAACAGCTGATATTTGAACATAAGTAAGCACAACAGCTAATATCCAAACATGAATGAACACGTCAGCAAATATTTGAACATGAATAAACATAATAGCAAATATTCGAACATGAATGAACACATCAGCAAATATTTGAACATGAATAAACATAACAGCAAATATTTGAATCCACATTCTGATAACATATATGTTTGAATGATGGAAGTTCCTCTCTCGTTTGTTATGATGGAGAGGTTAGTTTATGTAGAAATGGAACACAATCCAATCTCTTTAAATAACATGATGATATCAATGTAACACAAATTCCAACCAAGGCAATACTAAATCCTACATGGAACTTCTCATAACCGCCTGATAATGCCTCTGATCCTTTGGCAAGAATACTTATATATAGGAAGTACCAGCGGCGTATCCACCATATTCTTGCCAAATTTTCATTAGTTTTATCCACAAGTTATGGTTGGTTACCAAGAAACTAATAAATCCTACATAGAACTTCTCATAATCGTCCGATAATGCCTCTGATCCTTTGGCAAGAATACTTATATATAGGAAGTACCAGCGGCGTATCCACCATATTCTTGTCAAATTTTCATTAGTTTTATCAGTGAATTATGATTAGTCCTATAACTCTACAACCAATACAACAAACATAAAATACTGAAATGAAATATATCTGTGCGATCAAGGCTCAATCGAACGGAGCCGATCGTATTGCATGTACTGAAATGAAATATATCTGTGCGATCAAGGCTCAATCAAACGGAGCCGAACGTATTGAATGTACTGAAATTGAAATTGTGTGCTCAAGGCTCAATCAAACGGAGCCGAGCGTATTGCATGTACTGAATATGAATAACTTAACCACACAAACAGCCTATGCATGGAACCTCTCATAACCGCCTGATAATGCCTCCGATCATTTGACAAGAATACTTATATATAGGAAGTACCATCGGCGTATCCACCATATCCTTGTCAAATTTTCATTGACTTTATCCGTAAGTTATGATTAGTTCTATGCGACTCTACAACAAACACAACAACCACAAGATACTGATAATGAAATTGTATGTGCGCTCAAGGCTCAATCAAACGGAGCCGAACGTATTGAATGAAATTGTATGTGCGCTCAAGGCTCAATCAAACGGAGCCGAACGTATTGAATGTACTGAAATTGAACAACTTAATCTAAACAACCATCACACAATCAGCCTATGCATGGAACCTCTCATAACCGCCTGATAATGCCTCCGATCATTTGACAAGAATACTTATATATAGGAAGTACCATCGGCGTATCCACCATATCCTTGTCAAATTTTCGTTGACTTTATCCGAAAGTTATGGTTAGTTCGATGCGACTCTACTACAAACACCACAACCATAAGATACTGATAATGAAATTGTCTGTGCGCTCAAGGCTCAATCAAACGGAGCCGAACGTATTGCATGAACTGGAAATGTAAATTGAAATGTGCGCTCAAGGCTCAATCAAACGGAGCCGAACGTATTGCATGTATTGAAATGTAAAATGAAATAACCGATCAAGGCTCAAACAAACGGAGCCGATCGTGCGGGCACGCCCTGATCAACCCATAATAAAATGGGGATCAAACTCAACCTCGACGGATGGGGAGCTACGGCCTCGGCAAAAGCATATACTGAAAACAATATATAATATATAATATCCAATAATTTCTCTAACAGTCTACACCTGTGAATAAGAAAGACATAAGACTAAACAATAGGAGTTGAATCTGGATCTTCGGCGAAGAGGACTAGCTGAGTATCTTCGTTTGGGCCGTCATTATCTTCGACAGGATTGGCGTTGATATTGAAGACTCTTCCTCTTGCTGGTGGCATAGTGGTTGGGTTTTCTTGGTTTACTTGGTTAACTGGGTTTGATTGGGCTTGAGTGTTGATAACATTAACCAATTGAGGGCATGTGTTTCTAAGGTGGGTAGTGTCGCCACAATTGAAACAGGCTCGCGCATATGGGAACATGGGGTATTGGGGTTGGTGATAAGTTTGGGCCATGTTTTGAGTAGGGGAAAAGGTTTGGTCTTGAAAGGTGCGACAAACATTGCTCAAATGACCATAGCGTCCACAAGTTGTACATAGCCGGCAAGGTAAAGTAAGGGGATGGTGATAAAAACAGTCGTTGCATCGAGGGTGAGGTCCAAGATATGGTTTCTTATTTGGGTAAGCTGAGTTGGGTGCCACTTGGGTGATTGGGATAGCTCGGATGGGTATGGCATGAAAAACGGGTTGATTTCGTTGAGTAGCAGCGAAAAGTCGCCCAACTCTTCTTCTCTTAGGGTTGGGTTGAGAAGGGGATTCGGTTTGGGTGGAGTCGGAGGTTTCAGTCGATTCTTTATCCTTCTTCTTCTCCTCCTTGAAGTCTTTGTTTCGGATTCGGTTCTCGGTGAGCTCTGTTGCTAGCTCCTTTGCTGCTTCCAAAGTTGCAGGCTTGGTACTTATCACAGGGTCTTGAATCTTTGACGGAAGGCCACGAATGTAGTGCTCGATCAAACGGTAGAGGGGAGTAAACATGTTGGGAACCATTTGATGTAATTCGAGGAACCTTTTGTTGTAGGTGGTGTGGTCTCCTTCCATTTGCTTCAATGAGTAAAATTCATCTTCTAACTTCTTGATTTCGCTCCTTGGGCAAAATCGTCTGGTCATGATTTCCTTCAATTCGTTCCAAGTTAGGGTCATAGCATCTTCAACACCTCGCTTTGCCTTCTCTGTATTCCACCAAGTAAGTGCTATCCCATATAGTCGACCGGTAGCATAACGCACTTTGCGAACATCAGGGAAATCGCAATTTAGAAAAGTATTCTCCATTTCTTCAAACCAATGGAGGAGTGCGGTGACACCTTCAGTCCCTTTGTATTTCGGAGGGTCGCATGATTTGAAATGCTTGTAGGTGCATTTAGTGGTATTTGGGGGAGAGTTGAAAATGTTTTGGTTTGCTTGATTGACAGGATTAACGGTAAGTGCTTGTTGAACTTGGATTACAATGTTGGGTATTACGGCAGCCATTTGTTGAGCGATTAAGGTAGCCATGCGTTCGCGGGCTTTTCTTGCTCTCGTCTTCCTACGGGCGAGGTTAGAAGACATCTACAATGAATACATGACAAGAGTATAAGTTGGATGCTTTTGGGATCATGGGTCGCATTCAAGAATGATCATTTATAAAATAATTATACAAAAATACTACATCCATAGGATGTCTTGGGCTTTGCTCGCTGTTAGGCCCGTCATGCCGCCATACTTTACATGTGTAATCATGTGGGCCCCCATGAATACCGGTTTTTTCATATGGTTCGCACGGTTTCTGCCTGGTTGCGTACACAAAAACCCGGAGAAAATCGAGAAATATGTATACAACGTGTGATGTTCGGAATGTGTCCAGGTGTAGACACGGTGACACCTCAAAGTAGGGTTAGTTCGAACGACGTTTGGTGTGGCATGCTTTGGCCTAATAGGTCCTTCGTACTCTCATCGTTGGTCCCCA
>CAMTDV010001633.1:47594113-47936613 GCA_947069175.1 Scalesia atractyloides | reverse complement strand
GTGTCCGTACACGTGTAATACCTACATGTGTACTTAATTCATTAGACTTTCAGGTCTAATTGGACCTTGTACAAGTTGTTCATCTTGACTTGTTATTATGTATTTATTTGTTTTCTTGGAACGACTTCATTGTATTTATAGTGTTGGTAGTTTTGTGTTCGATTATTATTTGTATGTATTTATTTCACAAATATATATATTTGTTATCGAGTATTTATTCGTGTGTGAACAGGTCGTGCCCTTCACTAGTCCTCGTGCCTTGCACGGATGTCCTTGGGCCTAGCCCACTTAGTTTATGCCATTGGGCCTAGCCCACATAGTTATATCATTGGGCCTAGCCCACTTAGTTTATGTCATTGGGCCTAGCACACATAGTTATATCATTGGGCCTAGCCCATTTAGTTTATGTCATTGGGCCTAGCCCACATAGTTATATCATTGGGCCCAGCCTACTTAGTTTATATGATTGGGCCTAGCCCACTTAGTTTATATGATTGGGCCTAGCCCACTTAGTTTATATGATTGGTCCTAGCCCACTTAGTTTATATGATTGGTCCTAGCCCATATATGTTATGTAATTTGGGCCTAGCCCATTTCCCTAAATTTGAGTCCATTTAGTTATATGATTGGGCCTAGCCCAAAATAATAAATTGAGTCCATTTTTGTGAGAATCCTTATACTTAGTAAATTTTACTAAGTATGGATTTTTAAGTTTTCCATGTACTTATAGGATCACTTAGAAACTTGTTTGAAAATGTTATAACATCAGTTTAGATGTCAAAAATTTGGTTACATATGTTTAAAATGGATTTATGCGCAAAAAGGGCATTTTGGTCCATTTTAAAGAACATAATAGCGACTTACCAAAACACTAACCAAATGACGTGACCATAAGGTATAACCTCAGTATGTTCTTCCCTATACAACTACGGTTACAAATATGTGTTTGTTCGGATCTAAGTGTAACGCCTCGCGTTTTCCATACTTTCTATTTATAGCAAGCTCGTGTTGTAATTCTATTTTTGGAAGTCTATTGTAATCATATTCTCCATTTCGTTGTAATCGTGGAAATCGAGACTTGAATCATAATGGGAAATACATGTTTATTTTGATACTTGTTATGAACGATCATGCTTAACCATACATACACATACTTGATGTTCAAAACTCAAATACATGACATACTTGATAATACGCGACGTTTATACTTGATACATACTTCATACGTGATACCTATACTCGATCTCGATCACTTGATGCATACATATACATTATGACATGTCCCTTATACTTATAATACTTTACATATCCATAAAATATCATAAAAAGGCCCTAAACCCGTCACATGTAAGAAAATAACAAAAAAATAAAATTTTGGCCCAGACCAGACCCTATGCGGACCGCATGGGGATGTGGTTGCGGTCTGCATGGGACCTGGGCGGGACAACAGGTTTGAAAGCTCGCGGTTTTCACGAATCCCACACTCAAAACCTCACCTAATCACCTCCAATGTACCATTTAATCATCTCTAAGCTAACGCTAATCATCCCTCTATAAAACCCAAGTGTCCTCCACACATTTTGCACTTTCACAACTACATCGTCTCTCTCAAATCACCTCTTTGCAAATCAGTATCCCGAGCAGATTGTACCACCATCACAAAAGTGAGCATAACTTGCTCAAATCTTGTTCTTTTCACTTGATTATTTCTTCTACTTACTTGGACAAACTTTGGGTTTGAATCCTAGGGTTCTCCATGGAGAATCCAGACCCGGAAATGCATCTAAAGTGTCCCAAAGTTTCTGTTATGATTTTAACTCTTTCAAACTTTGTTAATGTTCATCAAACTTGAGTCTAACTCATCTCAAACCTATGTCCGAATGCTTACAACACTTCTTGTGGTTGGTTAGGCTTAAAAACAAGGTTGAGACACTCAAACAAGAGAATTTATCCTCACAATAATTTTGTTTTCATAGAGCTTCAAGCTCACAAGTGGTTCAAGTTCATAACTTGTTCATGTGTGTCCACCTTGGTTAGCTTTGGTTATCCTAAACTTTGAGACCACACATCACTTGATGATTTTCATCATTACCTCAAGTAGTTTGCTAGTTCTAAAGTGTCACAACCCCGCCTAGCCGTTGACGTGTGTCAATGTGTGCTCTCCGGGTTGTATACACTTGGATACTTGATATCATGGTGACACACTTTACAATTCTTGTTATTTAGATTCTTTTTATGTTATCATTATTGACCCTCCTTGTTATCTATGACAACTTGTGTAGTGGTGAATCATATAAAGAGGTTAAATTGGGTGTTTATCATCCTACCTCCATGCTTGACTTACTTGAATACTTAAGAGGTACCAAAGTGGATGGTTCATCCTCCCACCTCCTACATGATCTTATATGACTATGTATATATATTGGACTATAACATAATCCTAAAACTGAAACCTTGATAATGGCTAAATAATCATCTATCGAGTTATTAAGTTTATCACTAAAGTACGTAGTTCCTTGTCACGATTCTAATAGGTCTTGAACCTATGAAACCATATCAAACCCTTTCGGGTTATCATAGTGTCAAGAACAAGTGCTCTGTCTTAGTGAATATTTTCATACATAATACTTTAATTCTTATTTCTATAATCTCACTCGAATAATCCAAATCTACCGTTACACTCATAACTAATACCTTTGGTCTTCTTGTAGACGGACAAGGAGCCAAACTCTAAACAACACAACAAAGCTCCCGGGATTTCTTAAGTGGAACACTTAGCAAAACCGTTAGTACACTCGACCCATTTACTTTTTACCACTTTGGGTAATAACATGTTTCCGTATCAAAATACACTATCACGAACTTATGCTTTTACATACTCAATACTTATACATGAATACTTCTTATGCTTAGATACATGCTTGATCATTAACTTAGCTAGCCCAACTTATCATTTATAGCGCTATAGGAGTAGCACGCCACCCATCGGGGTTATGTTAAGATATTCATTCTCATTTTAGTCTTGTCGCTTTTGTGGAAAGGGACGCTCGATCTCGTTAAAACTTTTGTGGAAACTCGGGGTTTGATCTAGTATTGCATGATTAGTATGAACTTTGCTTACAATTACAATGTGGATTCGAGTTACACTTTTATACCTATACTGTGTATCACCAAACTTGTGTACTCGCCTTTGCCTTTGCATTGAACTTGTATTTTTAACATGTTAAAGGTTGATGAAGATTTTGCCATGAAATTGGAGTAGTAATGATGCTTAGATACACAATAGACGTTAGGTTTATAAAATGTTGTATCAAACTTTGTCCTTTGTTATTGTTGTATTTGAAATTCCTTGTAATGTATGACAATGTTGTTATGAATGAAATATGGGTTTTATTTAAATATTGTCGCCAATCAGTATTTATGAGCAATGTGCAAACTATGTCGTTCCGCCATCGGTTGGGGTGTGACAGATTGGTATCAGAGCCATAACTATAGGGAATTAGGTAGAATTGCCATGTTCGCCCTAATCTATAGTTTAAGCGTTCATTTTGACCATACTTATATCATGCTTAAAACATTATTCTTCCTCATTGCTTCTTCCTTATCTTTTGGTCTCAAAATTTGCATAATGTCTTTCCTAAGACATTTTACATAATACACTTGAAGACTTGAAGACACTCACGATGCAAACGAGGCGATTTGCACCAAGATAGGTCCAATGACTTAAAATTTTTGGTGAAATCCCTCATTCCGCGTATTCGATTTTTCACGAAGTTATACCATCAAGTTAGGGGTGATATCCACATCTTGATGGAAACTTCCTTTTCATGCTCTAGCGGATCTTACAAACGAGTCGGAATATGCCCCTCATTTAGTAAGAAACAACCACACTTAGGGTACGAAATCGTCAGTTAGGGGTGAAACCCGCACCTTCTCGATTAAGTCCGATTCCTTGATTTTTGTTCTCGCCAAAGTTTTGATTTTCTAATCGATTAGAGACGTGTAGTAACTGGAAGGGTGAAATACCGTTAGTCGCTTCTCGATGAGAGTATTTTACCTATAGGCCAAAGCATGTTTCTCTAATTAGAAAGGATCTTCGACTCAATTTGGAATTGTCGATGTTTCTCTACCTGAAACAATCCCATGTTTTATTGAGCCAATCTTTTATGTTATCTCAATTTTTATGTGATTTTATACTTGTTACCTTACTCGTTTGAACCGTTACACGTTTCAGACGTTCATCGCAATCAAAAACATTACTAATTCTTGTGAACACTAAATTTACACTCCTTATTCGCATCCATACGTGATTATACATGCTATACTTAATGAATTCATGCAAACTTTGTGAACTATACTTGATGAACCCATGTAATCTTATGTGAACCATGCTTGAACCTTATACATGCTTATTCATGCACAAGTTGTTTTTCCAATATTATGATCAAGTCTCATCCCCTTTTCTTCTATGTTGAACCTCTAGATGAACTCCCCAATCTCGAACAAGAAGTCCAAGGGGTCCAACAGCAACAACAACAACAATGAGGACTCCATCTCCAAGTAAGAACTCGTCGGTCTTGTCGCCAAACAATTGGCCGATCAAATGGCCCGTGTCATACTTGATATCGTTAGCCAGCTTCAAACTATCAACACCGAAACCCCCAAATCCTCTGCCGACTCCAAAACCGACACCCCCAAAACGTCCTTCCAATTGAAGCATTTCATGGCTTGTAAAGCAGTCGAATTCACTGGCATGGACGGTGTCACCGCCATGATCAATTTGTTTGACGCGATGGAGCTTACCTTTCTCCAGGGCGGGTGCCCTAATGACGTTCGAACCCTAAACGCTACATGGGTCTTTCGATAGAGAGCCCTCGAGTGGTGGACTACCAAACGCAATAAGTGTGGCAATGAAGCAGCTCACGCTATAACTTGGGACGAGCTTAAGCAGCTCATGAGGGATCAGTTATTTCCTCCCCACGAGACGTAGAAGCTTGAAAACGAATTATGGAATCTCACACAACAGGGGAGCGACGCCTAAGGGCTGATCGTTTGCTTCAAACAGTTAAGTATCGTCTGTCCTGGACAGGTGGATACGGTTCCCAAGGCGATAGCCAAGCTCATTCGTTCGCTTTCGCCTGTGATCATGAATCACGTAGCCGCCGCACGCCCCAAAACCATCGAAGAAGCCTATAGGGAGCCTACGACAAGGTTCCTATGAAGCATGCGCACCAAGCCACCTCGCCTCCCCCTCAAACCAAAAAGAAAAACATCAAGAACAAGAAGCGGAAGGCTTCGGTTCAAAACAACGCAATTGTCACTCCGCCTACCCCTACACCTTTAAATGCCATATCTACCACCCAAAACAACGATCCATCCAAGCAAAACTACACCGGCACTTGGCCTAGGGGTGATCGTTGCACCTATCACCATCTCCCTTCCACCCGTGTCAAAAGTGTGCTAACTGTAACAGGATGGGGCATCTTTCTAGCCATTTTCGCCAACCCCAAAGAAACCAAGCCATTATCCCTAACCCTAAGCCGAACTAAACTCAACCCCAAGGTCAGAATGCTCATGTGCGAGCATGTTACAAATGTGGTGATCTCAATATCTCGCCAATGTCTGTCCACTTCTCAACCAGCAGCAACAACATCAGAAGCCTGAGCCTGCAAAAGGACGAGCTTTCATACTTACCTCCGCTCAAGCCCAGAGCTCTAACGACGTCATTACTGGTACGTTCCTTGTGAACCTTATTTATGCTACATGCCTATTTGATACTAATGCCGGTAGAAGCTTTGTATCTCTAGAATTTGAGCCCTTGCTTAAGTGCGAACGATCTAAAATGCCTAATCCTTTCGATGTCGAAGTTGCTAATGGCAAAACCATCTCCGTTGATTCTGTTCTTTCCGGTTGCTCTTTGATTCTTAACGATCATTCATTCTCCATCGACCTTATACCCATGCAAATGGGTAGTTTCGACATCATAGTAGGCGTGGATTGGCTTATGCGAGTTCGTGCCGAAGTTGTTTATTCTGAAAATCTTATTCGCCTCCCTCTTCCTTAAGGTGATTCTCTACACGTCTATGGTGAGAAACCTTCTAAGGGTCTCAAGCTTATGTCGTGCATCAAAGCGAACAAGTACTTACGTAAGGAGTACTTTGCCTTTCTCGCCCATGTTGTGGAAAAGAAAGACAAAGGTCCTAGCATAAGTGATCTTCCTGTCGTTTGTGAGTTTCCTTTTGTTTTCCCTGAAGATCTTCCTGGTCCTCCGCCTCCTCAAGCTGTCGATTTTTGTATTGATCTTATCCCTGGCGCAACTCCTGTTGCGAAAGCTCCCTACCGTTTAGCACCCTCGGAGATGCTAGAGCTATCAAGCCAACTTCAAGAGCTTCTTGATAAAGGCTTTATACGCCCTAGTACTTCCCCTTGGGGCGCTCCTGTTTTGTTAGTCAAAAATAAAGATGGGTCTTTTCTGATGTACATTGATTATCGTGAACTCAATAAGCTTACAGTCAAGAACCGATACCTGCTTCCTCGTATTGATGATCTCTTCGATCATTTGCAAGGCGTGAAGTGCTTTTCAAGGATTGATCTCCGTTCTGGCTATCATCAACTTCGGTTTCTGAGAAGATGTACCTAAAACCGCTTTCCGCACACGTTATGGACACTACGAGTTCGTGGTCATGCCTTTTTGTTTGACTGACGCACCTGCAGTGTTTATGGATCTCATGAACCGCGTGTGTAAACCTTTCTCGATCATTTTGTCATTGTATTCATTGACGATACCCTAATCTACTCCAAGACGAAAGAAGAGCATGGACGACATTTGCGTCTCATTCTTCAACTATTGCAAACCGAACGTCTTTATAAAATTCTCCAAGTGTGAATTTTGGCTAAAAAAAGGTTCAATTCTTAGGTTACACCGACAATGAATGTGGTATTCATGTTGACCCTGCAAAGATAGAAGTTGTGAAGAATTGAATTGCACCTAAGTCGCCCTCTGAAATTCATTCATTTCATGGCTTAGCTGGGTATTATCGCCGTTTCATCTCAAACTTCTAAAAAATTGTTGTTCGTTTGACTTCATTGACTCAAAAGGATAAACCTTTTGTTTGGGGTCCCGAACAAGAGGAATCTTTCCAAACGTTCAAGGACATGCTTTATAATGCTCCTATCCTCACTCTCCTCGATGGGAACAATGATTTCGTCATGTATTGCGATGCCTATAACCAGGGTCTTGGTTGCATACTCATGCAACGGGACAAAGTAATCGCTTATGTGTCGAGACAACTCAAAATTCATGAGAAAAACTATATTACTCACGACCTTAAACTTGGTGCAGTTTTTTTTGCATTAAAGATTTTACGACACTACCTTTATTGTACAAAGTGTATGGTCTTCACCGATCATAAGAGCCTCCAGCATATCTTTGATCAAAAGGAACTCAACATGCGTCAACGCCGTTGGGTAGAATTGTTAAACGACTACGACTGTGATATTCCCTACCACCCTGGTAAGGCGAATGTCATGGCCGATGCACTTAGTCGTAAGACCCATGTTAAGAGTGTTCGTTGCTACCAAATCGTGGGAAAACTCAACGAGTTGATTCGTCAAGCAATATTTGCCATTATCAATGAGGGTACCTCGGTGACGAGTTGAATTGTGGAGTCGAAAACCCACTCGAAGCTAAACCTGGTGGTATTCTTTATTACCCTAGTCGTATTTGGATTCCTGGTCGTCTCAATCTTCGGTATACAATAATGGATGAAGCCCACAAATCCAGATACTCCATTCATCCTGGAGCTGATAAGATGTACCATGACTTACGTGCACCCTATTGGTGGCCTGGAATGAATCGTGATATCGCTCTCTACGTATCCAAATATCTTACGTGTTCCAAAGTCAAGGCAGAACATCAACGTCCCTCTAGATTGCTCGAACAACCACAAATTCCTGTCTGGAAATGGGAGAGCATTGCCATGAATTTCATCACAAAATTGCCTAGTACATCGTCTGGTCATGACAGCATTTTGGTCATCATTGACCGATTGACCAAATCCGCGCATTTTCTCGCTATTCGTGAAGATTACAAAGTCGAGAAAATGGCTCGTATCTACACGGACGAAATCATTAGCCGTCATGGTACTCCTCTTGATATCATTTCTGATCGCGATGCTTGTTTCACCTCTCGCCTTTGGCAAACTTTTCAATTCACCCTTGGCACAAAGCTTAATCTTAGCACCACTTTTCATCCTCAGTCTGATGGTCAAACCAAGTGTACTATCCAAATCTTGGAGGATATGCTTCGGTCATGCGTAATCGATTTTGGCGGCAATTCGCACTTACCCTTGGTTGAATTCCCGTACCATAATAGTTATCACTCCAGTATTCAAATGGATCCATTTGAAGCATTGTATGGTCGCAAGTGTCGTTCGCCTATTTGTTGGCACGAGATTGGAGACGTACAAATCCCCGGTCCGGAGCTAATACCAGAGACAACAGACAAGATTTTACAAATACGTGATAACCTCCTCAAAGCACGAAGTCGTCAAAAGAGCTACACTTACAAAAGACGCAAGCCCTTGGAATTTAATGCGGGTGATCATGTACTTCTCAAGGTGTCCCCTTGGAAAGGCGTTGTCCGTTTTGGTAAGAAAGGCAAACTCGCTTCTCGCTACGTAGGTTCTTTCAAGATCTTGGAAAGGATTGGCAAGGTAGCATATCGACTAGACCTACCACAAACGCTCAACAATGTTCATCCAGTTTTTCATGTTTCAAATCTAAAGAAGTGTCTAGCTGAAGAAGGACTTCAGGTTCCACTCGAAGATCTTGAAATCAATGAGACATTGCATTTTGTGGAAAAACCGGTCGAAATCATGGACCGAGGAATCAAGCAGCTACGGCGCAGTCGAATCCCTATCGTAAAAGTTCGTTGGGAAGGGAAACGTGGCGCTGAGTTTACTTGGGAACTCGAGAGTGATATGAAGACTAAGTATCCACATCTCTTCGTTGTATCTTCCAAAATTTTGGCCAAAATTTCCTAAAGGAGGGGAGACTGTAACGCCTCGTGTTTTCCATACTTTCTATTTATAGCAAGCTCGTGTTGTAATTCTATTTTTGGATGTTTATTGTAATCGTATTCTCTATTTCGTTGTAATTGTTGTAATCATGACTTGAATCATAATGGGAAATACATGTTTATTTTGATACTTTATATGCACGATCATGCCTAACCATACATACACATACTTGATGTTCATAACTCAAATACATGACATACTTGATAATACGCGACGTTTATAATTGATACATACTTCATACGTTATACCTATACTCGATTCGATCACTTGACGTATACACATACATTATGACATGTCCCTTATACTTATAATACTTTACATATCCATAAAATATCATAAAAAGGCCCTAAACCCATCACATGTAACAAAATAACAAAAAAAAAATTGGCCGGACTAGACCCCATGTGGACCGCATAGGGATGTGGTTGCGGTCCACATGGGACCTGGGCGGGATAGCAGGTTTGAAAGCTCGCCCAATCACCTCCAATTTACCATTTAATCACCTCTAAGCTAACCCTAATCATCCCTCTAAAACCCAAGTGTCCTCCACACATTTTTCACTTTCACAACTCCATCATCTCTCTCAAATCACCTCAAGAACTCTTGCAAATCAGAATCCCGATCAGATTGTACCACCTTCACAAAAGTGAGCATAACTTGCTCAAATCTTGTTCTTTTCACTTGATTCTTTCTTATACTTACTTGGACAAACTTTGGGTTTGAATCCTAGGGTTCTCTATAGATAATCCAGACCTGGAAATGCATCCAAAGTGTCCTAAACTTTCTGTTATGATTTTAACTCTTTCAAACTTTTTTTATGTTCATCAAACTTGAGTCTAACTCATCTCAAACCTATGTCCGAATGCTTATAACACTTCTTGTGGTTGGTTAGGCTTAAAAACAAGGTTGAGATATTCAAAAGAGAGGATGTATCCTCACAATAATTATGTTTTCACAGAGCTTCAAGCTCACAAGTGGTGCAAGTTCATAACTTGTTCATGTGTGTCCACCTTGGTTAGCTTTGGCTATCCTAAACTTTGAGACCACACATCACTTGATGATTTTTGTCTATGACAACTTGTGTAGTGGTGAATCATATAAAGAGGTTAAAGGGGTGTTTATCATCCTACCTCATGCTTTACTTACTTGAATACTTAAGAGGTACCAAAGTGGATGGTTCATCCTCCCACCTCCTACATGATCTTACATGACTATGTATATATATTGGACTATAATATAATCCTAAAAACTGAAACCTTGATAATGGCTTGAAATAGCTAAAATAACTAAACAAGAATAGGAAGAGCACTTACTTGTGTTTGAAAACACCCAAGAGCTCAAGAAAACTCAGTTAGGAAGCCTTCCAACAAAGTGGTAGCTTCCAAGTAGAGTAGAGGAGAAAGAATGAAGGAAATGAGCAGTAGTGAAGTGATTTTTGTTGCTATTTATAGGTGTTGGAGATGAATTTGATGATTACAATTGTCATGGATCAGTTTAGGATCATTACACATGTCCATAAACGTGTCAAAATCGTGCTAGAACTTGGAGAACACGAATTCTTGGGTTTCAAGGCTGGAAACAGTTGTCTCCCATTTTTTTCTTCTGTAACTGGGCATCCCCCATGCGTCGCGGGAGATCTGCATGAGTCTCTCGCGGTGCCTGGGATTCCAAAGTTTCAGAATTGGCAGAGAAGGTCCCTGCAGCACGTTTAAGATGTTTTTGACGCGTTTGACCCACGTTAACCTAAAATTTAGGCTTTACAAGGATGTTAAAGCATAGGGAACTTGAAATATGCTTGGAAATGTCACGGATGTCAGCTCGTTTGGTCGTACGGTTACGGTTTTTGGTTAATTACGATGAAAATCGTAACGAACGTGCAAATGACCGTGCGTAACGAATGATATTTTGCATTCCAATCATTAAATACTAGATTTTAATGATTTACAAAATTATTGGATGTGCGTACATGTTCCGGATAACGATATACGCGAAATGGCATAGTTTCGCATAATTTGCAAAATAGCCCCTAGCATGAACGTAACAGATAGCACGTGTAATCAAGTTTAAACTAACACGTATAACTCACATTAGCATAACTTATAACGCGTTTGGAAATTTGATTGCATAAGCGTGTTTTGCCATACTGAAGCCCTCAAAACTTATTTCTAAGTTATGTGAAGGGTATTTGGGGGATTCTTAGCTTATGTTGTTGTTCCGAAGTGTACGTTGTGTTAAATGGATTACGTTTGCGTAATGGTTTGTGATTTCACTTCAAGGAGTGATTTGAAATAGAATTGAACAGGGATTGAAAATATAAAATACCATACATAAATACACAAATCTTAGAATAAAACACAATATTATAAAATTACAAAATCGTTCCCTTAATAGTACGATGATTAAAATACACAGATGTCATAGTCTCCCCTACTTTAGGAAATTCCGTCCCGAAATTTAATTATAGGAAACTTGTGAGAATAGATGTGGATATTTCGCCTTCATCTGTTCCTCTCATTACCAAGTAAACTCAGGGCCACGTTTGGACTCCCAGCGAACTTTAACACTCAGTATACGTCTGCGCTTAAGCTTTTTGACTTCACGATCCAAAATTTCCACAGGTTTCTCGACAAAGCATAACGTGTCATCAACACGAATTTCATCAAGAGGGATGTGGAGGTTTTCATCAGCTAAACACTTTTTCAAAGTGGACACGTGGAATGTTGGATGTACGTTACCAAGTTCAGGATGTAGCTCAAGGTTATAGGCCACCTTTCCGATTTTCTCAATGATCTTGAATTGTCCAACATATCTAGGTGCAAGTTTTCCTTTCTTTCCAAATCTAACCATGCCTTTCGAAGGGGATACCTTGAGTAGGACATGATCACCGACTTGGAATTCCAAGGGCTTGCGTCGTTTGTCCGCGTAACTCTTTTGACGGCTTCTAGCTGTCAAGAGTTTATCGCGAATTGTTTTAACTTTGTCTATTGTGTCTTGAATGAGTTCAGGTCCAGTGAATTGAGATTCACCGATTTCATTCCAACAAACAGGTGAATGACATTTTCGACCATAAAGAGCTTCGAAAGGAGCCATGTTAATGCTGGTATGATAACTGTTGTTGTAGGAGAATTCGATCAAATGTAGATGCGAATCCCAACTACCACCAAAGTCGATCACACAAGCTCCAAGCATATCCTCCAGTGTCTGGATTGTCCATCCGTTTGAGAATGATAAGTAGTGCTCAGGTTAAGTTTGGTTCCCATGGCATATTGCATGGTCCCCTAAAATGAGATGAGAATCGAGCATCACGATCAGACATGATGTCCAAAGGAACACCATGACGAGATACAATTTCATCCACATAGATTTTAGCAACTTTTTCAGTAGTGAAATCCTCACGGATTGCTATAAAGTGTGCTGACTTGGTTAGATGATCAATGATTACCCAAATGGCATCATGACCTCTAGATGTACGCGGTAATTTGGTAATGAGATCCATTGCAATGCTTTCCCATTTCCAAACCAGAAAGGCATTGATGTTCTGCCTTAACTTTGAGACAAGTAAGAAATTTAGATATGTACAATGCAATGTCTTTCTTCATACCCGGCCACCAATATTGGGTACGAAGATCCTTATACATTTTGTCTGCACCTGGATGAATTGAGTAACGAGACTTATGAGCTTCATCCATTATCAAAGTGCGGAGATTGTCTTGACTTGGAACCCACAAACGGTTCACATAATAAAATAACCCATTGTCTTTCGTTTCAAGTTGAAGCTCAAGATGATGGGGTAATTCATCGCCCTTTTATGCCTTGTGTAATACAAGTTCGTTGAGCTTGGGAGATACAGTTTGATATCAGATCGAACTTGAACACAATGTAGCTTGACTCGTTCTTTACGACTAAGAGCATCAGCTATGACATTCTCCTTACCTGGATGGTAGCGAATCTCATAGTCGTAGTCGTTCAGAAGTTCTACCCATCGTCATTGTCTCATGTTTAGTTCTTTCTGATTGAAAATGTGTTGGAGACTTTTGTGGTTCGTGAAAACCACACATTTTGTACCGTATAGATAATGTCTCCAAATTTTCAAAGCAAAAACGACAGCACCCAACTCAAGATCATGAGTGGTGTAGTTCTTTTCATAAATTTTTAACTGTCTTGATGCATAGGCTATAACTTTGTTCCTTTGCATGAGAATGCAGCCAAGGCCTAAGTTCGATGCATCACAATATACGACAAAATCGTCGTTACCTTCAGGTAAGGGTAAAATAGGAGGGTTACAAAGTTGTTGTTTCAAGGTCTGAAAAGCTTCTTCTTGTTTGGGTCCCCACTCAAGAGGTTTATTCTTTTGAGTCAAAGCAGTGAGGGGAACCGCAATCTTTAAGAAGTTTGCGATAAAGCGACGGTAGTAACCCGGGAGACCAAGAAATGAGCGAACTTCGGTAGGAGTAGTAGGCGTATCCCTTTCCTTAATCGCACTGATTTTGGCGGGATCTACATGTATATCTTGTTCGTTGACAATATGTCCCAAGAATTGAACTTCCTTAAGCCAAAATTCACACTTAGAGAACTTGGCATAGAGTTGTTCCTTCTTAGGAGTTCCATCGTTAGATGGAGATGTTGCTCGTAATCAGCTCGAGACTTTGAGTAAACAAAATGTCATCAATGAAAACAATGATGAACTTGTCCAAATAAGGCTTACAAACCCTATTCATCAAGTCCATGAAAATAGCAGGAGCATTTGTCAGACCAAAAGGCATAACAGTAAACTCATAATCACAGTATCGAGTGCGGAAAGCAGTTTTGGGAATATCTTCTTCGAGAACACGAAGATGATGATACCCAGAACATAGATCAATCTTTGAGAACAAAGTAGCACCCTGTAGCTGGTCAAAGAGATCATCAATACGAGGTAGAGGATACCGATTCTTGATGGTGAGTTTGTTGAGCTTGCGGTAATCGATACACATACGGAAGGATCCATCCTTCTTTTTCATAAATAGGACTGGAGCACCCCAAGGTGAAAAGCTTGGACGAATGAATCCTTGGTTAGACAACTCCTGAAGCTGTTTAGATAACTCTTGAATCTCAGACGGTGCAAGTCGGTATGGGGATTTGGCTATAGGGTTGGCACCAGGTACAAGATTTATACGAAACTCGACTTGTCGTGCTAGGGGTAAACCAGGTAGTTCCTCAGGAAAAACCTAAGGGTAATCCCGAACAACGGGGATGTACTTAATTGTTTTGCCCTTGTCTTTGTCCTCTACGATACGTGCCAAGAAGGCAACATAATTCTTTCGTAGGTATTTATGGGCTTGGGTACATGACATGAGTTTAAGGCTACTAACAGGTTTTTCTCCACGAACTTCTAAGGTTCCACCAGATGGGAGAGGTATACGAACAATCATGTCAAAATAAACCACCTCAGCATGGTGCTTGGTTAACCAATCCATTCCTACTATGATATCAAAGCTCCCGAGTTGCATTGGCATGAGGTCAATGGTAAAAAGATGGTTATTAAGGTTTAATTGGCAATCACGGATGACAGAATCAAGAACAAGGGGTTCACTACTTGCTATTTCAACTATCAAGGGCTTTCCTAGTTTTCTTCTAGGCATTGAAAGCAAAGGTTCAAAAGCTAGGGATATAAAAACTCTTATCAGCACCCGAATCGAAAAGAATTGAAGCAGGATGGTTGTTAACAAAGAACGTACCGTTGACCACTTCATTGTCAGCCCGTGCCTCGTTAGCATTGATGTTAAATGCCCGTCCACGAGCCGGGTTTGAGTTTGCCAACTTCGGGCAGTTGTTCCTGTAGTGGTTAAGATCTCCACAATTGTAGCAAGACCCAGGTGGGTAGTGAGGTTGTGCAAGCTACTGAGCAAGGTTTTGGGCTACTGGATTCTGGGTAGGAGCAAAACGACAAGTGTTGGCAAGATGACCAGATTTCACACAGTTAGTGCAAATGCGGCACTGTAAATGTGGTTGATGGTGGCTTTTACACTTGTTGCACAAAGGTGCATTGCCAACATATGTTTCTTGGCTGGTGGTTGTGCTGGCTGGTTGGGAGCAGTTTGGTTAGGTTGTGTAGTGACAACGAAGTTCTTAGAAGCCTTGCACATCCTCGACTTCTTGGAGGTTTCAGCTTTGTTTCCTTTTTGCTTCTCAGATTTAACAGACAATTTCTTGTCACCCTTTCGGTGGAGTTTACCCTTTTTGACTTGAGAGTCAGTAAAGGTTGCAGCTAGCTCAATGGCTTGACGAATAGATGTAGGGTTACTGCCAGTGACGATATCCTGGACAGGATCTGGCAGACCATCTATGTATTTCTCTATCGCCTTATCCAAAGGTGTTACCATTGCTGGACAGAGCAAACTTAACTCCTCATACCAATCGGTGTATGAATGGTGCTCACCACTGTTTTGCTTCAGGTCATGGAACTCATTTTCAAGCGCCCTCTGCTCATGACGAGGGCAGAACTCTTCATCATTATAGCCCTAAGTTCCTCCCATGTCTGACCCATAGAAACATCAGCACCTCGATCTCTCACCACTCCATTCCACCACGTGAGCGCCCTCTTTTGGAACACGCTCGAAGCAAACTCGACCTTTCGTTCATTCGGACATCGGACATGGCAGAATGTTCTCTCAAGACTCTCGAACCACTGTAAGAGCCCAGTTGCTCCCTCAGAACTACTAAACTTTAGTGGTTTAGCCGAATTAAACTGTTTAAAGTTGCACACAGTAGGTGCATTGTTGTTATTGTTGGCTTGGTTTATTTGAGTTATGAGATTGGGTAGTACAGCAGCAAACTGCTGAGCTATCAAAGCTGCCATATCGGCATCCGAATTCACAGTTCGACAAGGAGGCATTCTAAAAGAGAGAAAAATCATGAGAGAAAGCGAGTGAGATGAATGTTGGATAGTCAAAATGAGATGTTATAAATATCGACGAAATGCAAGGATGGTGATCATGTGTTCGTTACGTCAAACAAACAAACGACACACAATGACTAATCAAAGTAAATGGGTATTGATAATGTATCGTGAAGACATGCTTAAGCCTGTAGGTGGACACTCACCCCAAGAGTTCCCAGGTAAGAGTGACTGGTCCAATTAAGTGGATTTGTACGAACACTCTAGCCTTAGACAGAAAACTCAGGGTACAGGCACCCACCCTTCTAGATTGCATGTGTTCACATTATTAAAGCCCAAACTTTGACGAGATTTTTGAAAACTTTGGAAGGCAGAAAGCCAAAACAAATCATCTAAGGATAAATGATTGATTTTCAAAATGAATTTGAAATTTGTGGATTTTTTTTGGTAATCACCTAAGGATAGGTGATAGTATTTTGTGTTAAGAATCGAAACACAAGATAACTTATGTTAGGGTCCTAGAAAGGTTATAGTCTAGGTCAAAGCATTACTAATAACCTAATTCCCTATAACCATTGGCTCTGATACCAATCTTTCTGTCACACCCCGACTGCGTAAAACAACAAACCGAGGTGGAAACATCAGGGAGTGTCGTAACAGAATTATTGTTTCAGCAACCATGGTGTTTAATGTTTTGTATTATTACATTAAGTTTGATTATATTGTCTTGGAATAAAGGAAAACATAACCGAAATTAAATTGTCTTTGCGAAATAACAACACTATTATTGTCTTGTAGATTTTAAGTCACTAAAGCCCAAAGTCCATCCTAAGTGTCGCATGAATCAACCTCAAACATTAGCTCCTAAAACGCATGTGAAAATAGGTTTTACTGATGAGGATTCATGACTCGAAAGTTAAAAATAGATGTTTAACGAAAAGTAGTCATGAACCTTATAAAGTATTTTCTTTTATAAAATCACAAGAAAATCAAATGTTTAAAAGAAATGATGCATAGTTGAAAAAATGTCTAATAAAAATTTGAAATAAAATACCATGTCTTGTGTAAAAGATGTCAAGTTTTGTATAAATGTCATGTCTTGTACTAATTGAAGTGGTTTAGATAACGCCACGATATGTAATATGATAAAAGCACTTATATATAGGAAGTACCAGCGGCGCATTCACCATGCTTTTATTATATTACACATTTCATTATTTAAATCACTTACCAAAAATCATCAAGTTATGTCTTGTTTAAACCAATGTCAACTGTCATGTGTAAACAATGTCTAATGTCAGTGTAAACCATGTCTGTAAATCAAATGAAGTGTAATAACCATTTGTCTTGTATGGCAAGTAAAAATCTATACTCAAACCATATGTAATAATGTCATGTATAATCAAATGTCTTGTACAAAACAAAGTCTTTGAATAAACAAAGGTTTAAATCAAAAGTTATGTTTTCAAAACCATTGCTTTATTTTATACGAACATTTATCAGAGTTTTGTTTATCACATACATTCAAGCCTTGAGACTGTCGGATAAACCTTACCAAGTCAAAGGTTATAATATCGTTCGTATTCTACTTCCAAACTATGAAGTGGGAAGGGATTTGTCAAGTCCTATGGTACCATTACAAACTACCGAGCGGCGTGATCAAGTTAATGAATGTATATGTCCTGTTAAACATAGCAAATGTCATAGTCAATGTAAGCAATGTCATGAAATATGTCTTTAAACCATGTACTAAGTATGCTAAGTCAACATACGAAGTAGAAATGTCCATGAAATCAATGTGCTAGCATGCTCCGTCAACATACATAACAAAATGTAATGTAAATCAATGTACTCATATGCTAAGTCAACATATGCCGCAAAACGTGTCTTTGAAATCAATGTGCTAGCATACTCAGTCAACATGCATAGCAAAACATAATTAAAATCATGTACTATATATTGTACTAGTGGAACATAGCAAGTATATGTCATGAAAGCATGAAAACATGAAAGTATCGAGTAGGCACATGTGTATCACCCCAAATCATTTGAAAACGTAAAAGAGGGGACTATGTACTCACTTGGAGTTGCAAAAGTATCCTTGAATAAAAGATCAAACAAGCTCAAAAGTCCGAGAATTCAAACGTGTCCTAAAACCGGATAACTATGTAAATATTGGGACTTTAATCTGCAGATCGGATAGAACGAGGTCTTGTAAACCAAATGAGTGTTGGGACTCATATGAAATGATTTAACAAAGTCTACATTCTGATTTGAAAAGATTCTTAAGTGCTTTTGACCCATTATGACCCGTTAAGGTAGTTTACGCTACTTTAACGTGTCATTTGCGTAAACGCGTGATCGGATGGTTAAACATGTCCTATGATAAGTCTTAAATGCCCAAACATGTTTAATAATGTTGTAATATCAGGTTATATGTTAAAACTTTAGCCACATATGATTAAAATGAATTTATGCGCAAAAAGGGCATTTTGGTCATTATTAAAGCATAATAAGCGACTTAACATATTGCTAACCAAACGACATGACCATAAGGTATAACCTCAGAGGGTTATTCCCAATACAACTATGGTCACTAATATGAGTTTGGTCGGATCCTAAGATCGACCAAACGGGTCGGATTCAAATGTCAAAGCGGTGGTCAAGACCGCTCGACTTACGACCCTAAACAAGCACTAAACTAAAAGTGACGAGTTAGACATGTTAAACATGTCTAACTAAGTTTATAAAACTGATTTGGTATCAAAACAAAGTGCTTTGATACCTAAATATGTTTTCGTCATAAAATGCACATAATGAGTACTTTTGACCGGAACTTTGACTCGTCACATCGACTAGTAAACATGGTGATCAGTAGGCATGATTGCTAAGGATCATAACCATCGTGATTACGATCACGTTGCAAAGTTCAATTGAACTTTTCTTTGACCAATTAATGGTCGAAGTCAAATACTGTTTGACTTTTAGCTTGAAATAGCTAAAATAACTAAACAAGACTTGGAAGAGCACTTACTTGTGTTTGAAAAACACCCAAGAGCTCAAGAAAACTCAGTTAGGAAGCCTTCCGACAACGTGGTAGCTTCCAAGTAGAGTAGAGGAGAAAGAATGAAGGAAATGAGCGAGTAGTGAAGTGATTTTGGTTGCTATTTATAGGTGTTGGAGATGAATTTGATGATCACAAGTGTCATGGATCAGTTTAGGATCATTACACATGTCCATAAACGTGTCAAATCGTGCTAGAACTTGGAGAACACGAATTCTTGGGTTTCCAGGCTGTAAAACAGTTGTCTACCATTTTCTACTATAACAAGGCATCCCCGCGTGTCGTAGGATATCTGGGTGAGTCTCTCGCGTGGCGCCTGGGATTCCAAAGTTTCAGAATTGGCAGAACAGGTCCCTGCAGCACGTTTAAGGTGTTTTTGACGCGTTTGACCCCCGTTAACCCAAAATTTAGGATTTACAAGTATGTTAAAGCATAGGGAACTTGAAATATGCTCGAAAATGTCAAAGATGTCGGCTCGTTTGGTTGTACAGTTGCGGTTTTCAGTTAATTACGACGAAAATCGTAACGAACGCGCAAATGACCGTAAACGCGTAATGAATGATATTTTTGCATTCCAATCATTAAATACTAGATTCTAATGATTTACAAAAATTATTGGATGTGCGTACTTGTTCCGGATAACGATATACGCGAATCTGCATAGTTTCGCATAATTTGCAAAATGGCCCCTGAGCTTGCATAAGCGTGTTTTTGCCATACCGAAGCCCTCAAAACTTATTTCTAAGTTATGTGAAGGGTATTTGGGGTATGTTTAGCTTATGTTGTTGTTTCGGAGTGTATGTTGCATTAAACGGATTATGTTTGCATAATGGTTTGCGATTTCACTTCCAAAAGTGATTTGAAAGATCAGAATTGAACAAGGATTGAAAATATGAAATACCATATATAAATTCACAAATCTTGGAATAAAACACAATATTATGAAATTACAAAATCGTTCGGAATAGTACGATGATTAAAATACACAGATGTCACACTGGTCGGCTTGGACAAAGCCAATGAATGTCATTCGTGTCATGTATACAACGCACCAACAAGTTCGTTCACATTATTGAAATCGTCGTGTTTATATAAACCATAGCATTTGTAATTTGAAAACTTGAAAACAATTTAGCATATATGAATCACCTCAAAATATTTGAAAAACATAAAATAGGGGAGCCATGTACTCACTTGGGGTTGCAAAAATAACCTTGAATCAAAGATTAGACAAGCTCAAATGTCCGAGAAATCAAACGTGTCTTAAAATCGGATAACTATGTAAGTATCGGGACTTTAATCGGCAGATCAGATAGAATGAGGTCTTGTAAACCAAATGAGTGTTGGAACTCATATGAAATAGTTTAACAAAGTTAACATTCTGATTTGAAGAGGTTCTTAAGTGCTTTTGACCCGTTATGACTCGTTAAGGTAGTTATTGCTACTTTAACGGATCATTTACGTAAATACGTGTTCGGATGGTTAGACATGTGTTATGATAAGTCTTGTATGCCAAAACATGTTTGGTTAAGTTGTAACATCAGTTTATATGTCAAAATCTATGTTACATATGCTTAAAATTGATTTATGCGCAAAAAGGACATTTTGGTTATATTTAAAGGCACATTAAGCGACTTAACATAACACTAACAAAACGTCGTGATCATAAGGTATAACCTCAGAGGGTTATTCCCTATATAGCTATGGACACAAATATGTGTTTGGTCGGATCCTATGATCGACCAAACGGGTCGGATTCGAAAGTCAAAGCGGGGGTCAAGACTGCTCGACTTACAACCCTAAATAATCACTAAACTAAAAGTGACGAGTTAAATATGTTAAAGCATGTTTAACTAAGTTAGAAAACTGATTTGACATCAAAACAAAGTGTTTTGATACCTAAAAATGTTTCTGTCGTATAATGCACATAATGCGAACTTTTGACCGAAACTTTGACTCATCACTTGACTAGTATACGTGGTAATCAGTAGGCATGATCTCTAAGGACCATAACCCTCGTGATTACGATCACGTTGCAAAGTTCAATTAGACTTTGCTTTAACCAAATCATGGTCAGAATTGAAAGTCAAACAAAAAGTCAAACTGTTTGACTTTTAGCTCAAAATAAGCTAAAAGAATGAACAAGGCATGGTTAGAGCACTTACTTGCACTCAAGGCAGCCAAGATAACTTAGTTAGGAAGCCTCCACAAGGTGGTAGCCTCCAAATAGAGCAGATAGAGAAAGAAAGGAAATGAGCAAGTTGAAATGAGGATGATCATGGGTATTTATACTAATCATGGAGCTCCCAAATCATACCAAGTGTTGATCCAGGTGTTATAGCATGGATTAGTGTACTCCCATGTGTCCATTGCAGGTTAAAGGTGGCAAAAATTGCCACTTGGTGGCCAAGAAATGCAACAAGAAGCTGCCAGGTAGCATTTAGGAAGCTTCTGACCTTTGGACCCCTTACGGACCGTATGGAGTTGTGCCTTACGGTCCGTAAGGCCCTTGCAGGGGCAGAAGTTTCAAAAATGGCAGAAATGGCCCCTGAACTTGATTTTCGTCGTGTTTTGGCACCCCAACACCCGTTAACCACATTTTTAAGCTCTATAAGGAAGATAAAGCTTAGGGAACTTGAAATATGTCCAAAAATGTCTCGGGTTTCAGTTTGTTAGGTCGCACAGTTGTGGTTTTCGGTTAATTACGACGGAAATAGTAACGAACGCGCAAATGACCGAAATGCACAACGAATGATATTTTACCATTCCAATCACTAAAATACAAGATTTTAATGATTACAAAAATTTTTAGATGTGCGTACATGTTCCGGATAACGGTATACGCGAATCGGCATAGTTTCACAGAATTTGCAAAATAGCCCCTAAGCTTTAATAAAGTTGTTTTTGCCATACCGAAGCCCTCAAAACTTATTTCTAAGTTATGTAAAGGGTATTTAGGGTATGTTTAGCTTATATCATTGTTCTGGAGTGTACGTCACGTTAAATTGATTACCTTTGCGTAATAGTTTGCGATTTCACTTCCAGAAGTTGTTTAAGAGTTCGGAATCGTGCAAGTGTCATGATAAAAATACAAATCTCGTAAATAAAACAAAAAAAATTCATTGATTGATAATTTGTTCGGAATTGTTACACGATCGGATCACCACAAATGTCACAATCTCCCCTACTTTAGGTAATTTCGTCCCGAAATTTAATTCGAGGAAACTTGTGGAAACAGATGTGGGTATTTCGCTTTCATTTGATTGTCTCATTCCCAAGTAAATTTTGGGCCACGTTTGGATTCCCAGCGAACTTTGACTATCGGTATTCGTCTTCGTTTATGTTTCTTGACTTCACGTTCCAAAATCTACACAGGTTTCTCGACAAAGTGCATAGTATCGTCTACGTGAATTTCGTCGAGAGGGACGTGAAGATTTTCGTAGGCTAAACACTTCTTTAGATCAGACACTTGGAATGTTGGTTGAACGTTCCCAAGTTTAGGAGGTAGCTCAAGTCGGTAGGCCACCTTTCCGATTCTTTCAACGATCTTGAATGGTCCAATGTACCGTGGTGCAGGTTTTCCTTTCTTCCCAAATCTGACCACTCCTTTCCAAGGGGATACCTTGAGTAGGACGTGATCTCCAACTTGGAATTCCAAGGGCATGCATTGTTTATCCGCATAACTCTTTTGACGACTTCTAACTATCAAAAGGTTATCGCGTATTTTCTTGACTTTGTCTGTTGTGTCATGAATAAGTTCAGGTCCAGTAAAATGAGACTCTCCAAATTCATTCCAACAGACAGGTGAACGACATTTTCGACTGTATAAAGCTTCGAAAGGCGCCATGTTGATGTTGGCGTGATAACTATTGTTGTAGGAGAATTCGATCAACGGTAGATGTTGTAGGACCTATCATCGATGCTAAGGAACCTAAATTTGATATCTAACATCCAATAAAGCCGAAAAATTACGTCGTGTTTACCAATAGACAAGATTTAATCAGTTAATCGTCAGTTTTATCAAACGTTCTGGTTACAAACTGACAGAGCTTCGCCTCCAAAATGCCAAAGTTGCAAATGAATGAGGCTAGCTAAGTATTTATAGAGTTGCAAGTTCGCCTCTAGGGACACAAGTTCGCCCGAACTTGCCTAAGCAAGTTCGGCCGAACATGCATTTACATGAACATCATGGGCGAACTTGGCTAAAACAATCATAAATACTTCCTATACCTAGCATATTCAGCTCTATACTATACAAACTCGATATAAGACTAAGACATAGACATTATGCACCAACAAACTCCCCCTTGGATATCGTCTTCGTCTTGTGTCAGTCTTCAAAACTCCATCTTCATATAAACGTTAACGCACACGACCGAAGAAGTTCTTGAACAGCTTCCTTCGTCGTTCTTGCTTTGGATCAGGCGTTTGATCAGTTACCGGTGGTCTTTTAAAATTAGCCATTCTTATAGAACTTTACCTTACCGCTTTTTCCATTCTTTCTTTAATCGCCTCATTTCTTTTTTCCTCCTTTAAAAACTCAACTCTTTCTAACTCTCTCCACTTCATTTGCCACATTTCTCCAGAATTTACATCGCGCACATAGCAAACATTCACAACTTTTTGAAACTGCATAGCTTGTACCTTTTCACGTTCTTCAAAAACTATCTTGTTGTAGAACAAGGTTTTGATATCTTCTCTTGAGCAGTTCACAAGCCACATAGGATCTAGAATCCTTATCGTCCTCCATAAACCCCTCATGCCCTGATAACCCATCACCTCAACCCGTTCCTTGGTAATATCCAAATGTTCTTCAAGCTTCAGCACAAAACAGCTTCACACGTAGCTGGATCTATTTGCCACCACCTGAACAATGGATAAAAGTCTTGTTCAATCTGCATATGTGGCATATTCCTCATGATTCTTGGACGTTTCATAATCAATGTTATGTCCTTTTCCCCCGTTTTCTTATTTGTCTTGATTCTGCGGCTACGAATAAAAGGCTTCCAGTAGTTGAATCCTTTCACCGCTTCATACTTGATCATTTTCCATAATAACCGATCAGCCACCTTCATGTGGTATGTAACGTTCACAGTTTGAACCAACTCTTCCACATCCCAATACGGTAATGTCTTGAAATCAGCAAGGTATTTGAATTATTGCACTCCAAACTCCTTCTTGATTGCATATACGTTCAGCTCTTTGAACCATCCCCAACTCAATATATCCCCCAAAGAAACATCTTTGTCTCTGTTAAAGAATGCTAGAGGACGTCTAAACTTTCATTCACGTGGCATCTCTTTAAACCAAGACTTCCTCGCTTGAGATATTTCTTCTTTGGTCATGGGTTTAGGAACTTTACCCTCTCGAACTGATTCAGCAATTCTTTCCTTCAGCATGTCTTCATCAAGCTGCTTGTACATTTCTTCAAACGTAGGAAAACTTTCTGAACTAGAACCAATGTACTTTGCTTTCTGATCAGTTTCATCATCTGAAGACCAATCTTCTACAATTACTCGATTATATTCGTCAGCTTCAAATCGTCTTTGATACTGATAATCATTTGGTTCAAATGTGTTAACATTCAAAACTTCTTCGAAATCAAACTCTAAGCTTTCAGCTTCAACTTTAACTAATCTCGCAATATCTTCTTTCGAATAGTTATGCATGTACTCCCCTTCTTCCACATTATGCTCTAACATCAACATTAACGGCTTCGTGGGTACTGCAGTAATAGGCTTAGCATATCGATCAACATCTGTCCCATCAATATCATCTTAAGCTCCTGTCTTCCCTGACTCCCCCTCACTTTTATCTTCCATTTTATTTGACTTGTCATCCATAAGTCAAGTAAAGTCAAAATCTTCAGAGACTTTCGCTTCAGTGATCTTTTTACCTGTACCACCCTGATTAAAATCATCACCACCTTGATCGTAATCATCATCATCATCACGAACATTCCAATCCTCATAACCTCCTTCTTCTTCATCATCTTTCTCAGCTTCTTCATCGTCTTTTTCTTCAGAAGCAGTAATAGGATCAGAAGGATTGACAGATTCGTCAACCTTAGGAATATCAGACTCAGAAGCTTCCGAAACGTCTTCAACTGGTTTCTCTATAGCATCAAAAGACTTAGGAGCTTCACCTTCAACTCCTTTACCTTTGCCACTCTCAGCCAATTCTTTCTCAGATCGTTCTTTGGCTTTCTGTTGATCTAGACGATCATATTCTTTGATGAAGTCGATACCCAGTGCATTAGATAACACTCTCCGCATCCTGAAGAATCTTCGATCATTTAGGGCATGGACAGTCTTCAGATTAGCTATCTCAGTTTGCATTCTTTCATTTGCATCCTACAAACTTTCGATCAACGCTTTAAAGTACTCACGTTCATTCTCTAACACCTTCATTTTGTCATCCAACATTTCTTTTTTGACAGCGTTTTGATTCATCTTGTTAATCATTTCAGCTTTTTCAGCTTCATTCTGTGCTACTTTTTCTTCTAACGCCTTCACGCGCTTTTCCAGAAGTTCAACATTTGTTTCTGGGAAGAAATCGTTTAGATCCTGCAGACTTATCGGATCGTTGTGCATATCACCAAACACATTAGGCCCTCCTGGAGTCTTCGGTGTTGACTTTGGTGTTGCAGCTTTTGGTGTTGACTTCCTTGGAGTAGAACTTTCAGAACAGAAGTCGTTTGAGCAACAGGCGATTGAATAATCGGTACTTCCACAAAACTAGACACAGGAGGTTCTTGTGTAGCTCCTGGCCTTTCAGATTCCGATGCAACAATCACAGGAGGTTCTTGTGTGACTCCTGGACGTTCAGCTTCACTTATATCAACAACAGGAGGTTCTTGTGTAACTCCTTTCTCCTGTGCGCCAGAAGGTTCTTGTGTCACTCCTGCGCTTTTCAAAGATCTTTTGTACATTTTGCTTAAATCCTTTTACTCTTTCTTTAATTTTCTCTTTCCTTTAGTCTGAGGAGACCTTGTAGTCTTTGTTGACGAAACAGTTGCAGACTTAACACGTTTAGATTTCTTAGGCCTATCCTCATCAGACTCTTTTTCTGCATTAGGATCAAAATCAGCATCCAAGTCTCTTTCTTTCTCTGCTCTAATATCTGCCTCAGTCTTTTCTGGCTCTTTCACCGGAATTTCTTTATCAGAATCATCTTCGTTTTCAGAAGTAGCAGATATAACATCGTCTTGAGTCGTTTTCACAATCTCTTAACTCTCAATAACAACTGTAGCGCTTGATCCAGCAACTGCTTCAACATTTTCAGGTTCATCTTCGCCGACAAGCATAGTTACGACTTTCTTCACAGCACGTTTCTTTTTAGGCTTATCAGCTTCTGCCTTTAAGAACCATTCACTCCTCGCTTTTGGTTTGAAATCTTTAAACCATTCCTTCTCAGCGTTAAGCTCTTTCTCATCGTCGCTACCATCTTTCCTCCACTTGTTTTCTGGCGGCGATATATAATTTGAATCTTTAATTGCTCCAAATACAGGCTTTGCAACAGGAGCTGAAGCTTGCTTTTGAAACTTTATAAGCTTCTTCACTGTGGTCTCATCAAGATGAACTAAGTATAACACATCGTTCGGATCTCGTGCATTATTAGAATACTTCTCATCAATCAACATTTGAACAAATCTTGGATAAAGACACAATCTAGAATCCTCCATGTTCTTCGACATGTGCGTGAAAACTAACTTCGAGAAGTTAAACGGCTTTTTCAGAATCAGTGTCGTTCCCATGCAAGCTAAGTAATCTTGAACATCATCCAACCCTTCCTTGCGATGACTAAATGTATGAATTATGGCGTGCATCAGGAGCTTGTAGGGGTTTGGCACTTCCCCTTTCTTCAGTGTCGGCTTATTCACGCTCCCCTTATATCCCATACGGAAAAAACAACCACGGACCATCTTCTCGTCAAGATAAATTGGATCGTCTTTGTTGTCGTTAAATTGTAGAATCCGTCGAATATCATGTTCAGTCACAATAATCGGCTTAACTTCATTACCAACTTGCATAGTAGAAGTAATTGTCTTCTCATCTTCACTTAAACTCGCATTCATCTAGAAATGAAAAATGTGAGATCTTTATGATACTGTGCGCTCTGTGATAGCACGGTGAATAGGACTTTCCTCCAGAAACTTCAAGATACTGTCATATTCTTTAAGCGATGGACAGATTGATTTGTCGAGCGTAATACAGGTGTTGTGCGTCTTTGAAAACTCAACAGAAATTATACGCTCTGGTTCTTGAACCTGAAAAACGACGCAAAAAATTAGCATACTTATCGAGAAAAAATCACAAAAATTTTCTAACACTTATATCAAGTTCGGGCGAACTTGATATGTCTTAATACTTGTGTTTTGTTCAAGTTCGCCCGAACATGCACATAACATGTTAATAGTACAAGAGTAAGTTCGGGCGAACACACTCTAATCAATTCAGATTTTTTTAATAAGTTCGGTCAAGATGCATTAGATTATTTCATCATGATTTTGATGCAAGTCCGGTCGAACTTGATAACAAGTTCGGCCGAACTTGTCATCTTCTCCAACCAGTCTTGTTCAACATGCCAACACTCGTTTCAGACCAATCAACAACAACTATGCGGTCGATTTTAAGTGTTAATTCTGATTTTAAGTTTAATTTTGTCCAGAAACACCTAAATCTACCACTATTAACAATTTCAGATCTCGTTTCAATTGTTTACGGTTCAATGGATCAATCTCAAAATCTCACCTCAGCCAAGGTAATTGGTGTGTAAATCACCAAAACCAGACTAAAATCGGGCAGAATAACGACGCTAAAATGCCAAAATCGCTCAGAACACTCTTAAGTTCAAGTACGTTTCAATTTGTTTGAATTGCATTTGAATGAGTTCGGCCGATCTTGATTGGTATTTATACCAAGTCAAGTTCGGGCGAACTTGTTAAGCCCAACTAAGTTCGAGCGGACTTAGCCTTTAATCAACACAGCCATCTGCAAGTTCGATCGAACTTGCTGTTTGTTAATACTTGATATTGTTTAGCAAGTTCGGCCGAACTTGCCAAACACAATCTTCAAGTTTTTCAAACTTTTCATTTTAATCCCTGAACTTGCTAAACACAATCTTCAAATTTTTCAAACTTTTCATTTTAATCCCTGAACTTTCCAACTTTTTACCAGTTAGGAAAATCCACTCAGTTGACCAAGTCCAAGCTAATGACCTTGGTTAACCGTTTGTCTGCCGAGTCCAAGTTAATGACCCCGGTTTGACCCGTTAAGAACAAACTATTGATATTTTCAAAACAAAGTTTCAAATTAATGAACTTTTTATCATTTTACCTTTTCAAATTTTACAGATAAGGTCCCAGCCCGTTGTCAAAGAGATTCTCACCAGTTCTAGCATCTTACCAGACTTCAAAGATTCGTTCTCCAACATTGGTTTGCTGATAGAAATAAAATCTTTTTGTATTTTTGCAAGTTTATACTAAAACACACCGAAAATCTTTTTTTATTGTAATATGTAAAGCTAAAATACTATGTACAGAATAATGTAAACTATGTACAAACATATTTACAGACATATTTTTGTGAATTCGTGTCTAAGGATCATATCAGTTGATTGAGACATATCACCAGTACCGTTGACCTTTAACTGACTTTAAGTTTTAAACTCATTTACCTAGATTGTCGATATGTTTGTCCACTTAAACTATACCACATTTCTCAACTGTTTCAAGATATGTTAAGGTAATATTTATGAAACTTGACTTATATGTGGTTCCCACTTCTTGAATATATTCCCGTATACAGATTCCCTAGATTTCATCTTACAGGTGAATATAGCGTAATTGATATCTGTATCTGGGTTATGCGAGACCTTGAGTGCTCAGGTTAGTACTACCGTACAGACAAAGAAAAAAGGCTCGTCTTTCAGGTGTGTTCCACTTCAGGAATCTTTTAAGCACTGCAAATGATTATATCTTCGATACTTTTCAAGTTTTGCATACAGCTTGGGGTTTATAGCGAAAGCATTATAAAAATTCTAGGCTATTGCTTCTGCAAAATCAGAAGAACTTATATAATACCCCAGATATCAACTATCTATAAAGACCTCGTATCTCAGAATCAGGCAATCTTTCAAATGAAATCTCGGAGTACTAAGTCCATATATCCAAGATATGTTAATCCACAAGAATAAGTTGTTAAATTTAGTTTATATCTCGAAAACAGTTTACTGAACGTGTTAAGCGTATCGACACATCCACAGTAAGACTCGTTTATCACTTTTAAACTTTACATTTCTTTAGCATACTGTGATAGTCCACTGATGTACTATCATTTCCTTTTATGACACTGAATTCTTTTTGTCTTTTTCAATGTTTTTGTACATTTTGAATTTTTTCAATGTTTTTGAATTTTAAAATTTTCGAATGTTTTTGTATTTTCTCTAACATTTCTCCCCCTAAAATCAAAAACATCTTTTTGGATTTTAGTTTTTTAAAAAAGTTCTAACTAGAAATATATTTACTAACCAATGAGGATCACGCGAACTCGTCGTCCGATCCGTATTCAACCTCAGCGTCCGCACCTGTCAGCTAATTTTTCATACCATTAATTCTCAACAAGTATTTAAACCGTGACAAAAATGGTTTGGTATAAAAATCAACCTTTTGTTCGTCGGTGTGTATTTTTTCTATTCATACCAATTTCTTTTCGTAGCAATCAAGAATGAAATGATAACGAATTTCAATGTGTTTTGTGCGTTAGTGATGAACCGGATTTTTAGTTATATCTATGGCTGCCTTGTTATCAACAAACAGCGGAGTGTCTAGAAATTGCAGACCATAGTCTCTCATCTGCTGTTGAATCCACAGAATCTGTGAACAACAGCTGGAGACCGAGATATACTCAGCTTCACAGGTAGAGAGAGCGACCGTAGTCTGTTTCTTACACTGCCAAGTTACCATTCTTGTTCCGAAGAACAGGCATTCCACTGTAGTTGATTTTGAATTCAACTTATCTACACCAAAATCAGAATCAGCATAACTTGTGAGGTCGAAATTGTCGTTCTTCGGGTACCACAAGCCGGTGCTTGGGCCTCCTTTCAGGTATCTGAAGATTCGCTTAACAATCTGCATGTGTAAGATCCTCGGGCTTGACTGATATCTGGCGTAGAGGCAGGTTGGATACATAATATCTGGGCGCGACACCGTCAGACACATCAGCGATCCAATCATCAATCTGTATAACGTCTCTTCAACTTTGGCTCCAGTCTCGTCAACGCAAATCCCGTGATTTAAAGCCAGAGGCGTAGATAGAGGCTTCAAGCTTTCCATTCCAAACTTGTTCAAGATGTCGTGAACATACTGTCCGATGAATGAAAATACCATCCGGAAGCTGGTCTACTTGCAAACCAAGAGAGAACTTCATTTCGCCCATCGAGGACATTTCGAATTTATTTTTCATGATTCCCTCAAACTCCTTGCAGAGACTATCATTTGTAAATTCAAAGATGATGTCGTCGACGTAGATTTGAATAATAATCAGATGACCATCAACTTCTCTGGTGAAAAGAGTACTAGCCATAGTTCCTCTGATAAAGCCGTTGCCGACGAGATGTTGCGATAACGTCTCATACCAAGCTCTCGGGGCTTAGTGTAGACCATAAAAAGCTTTATCCAGTAGGTATGCTTTCTTCTTGTTGAGTGGATCGACAAACCCCGGTGGTTGTCCAACGTACACCTTCTCGTGTAATTTTCCATACAGAAAAGCCGATTTGACATCCAATTGATAAACCTTAAATCCTTTCGATGATGCGAAAGCTAGAAAGATTCGAATAGATTCCAAGCGAGCTACTTCCGTGTAATCTATCCCTTCCTGCTGGTGAAATCCCTTGACAACAAGCCTAGTTTTGTTACGAACAATAACCCCTCTATCATCATGTTCACACTTAAAGACCCATTTTGTATCAGTCGCTTTCTGATTTTCTGGTAGGTCTTCAAGCTTCCACACTCCCAACTTCTCAAACTGCAATAGTTCTTCTTGCATTGCTTGTACCCAGTTTTCATCGGCTAAAGCTTAATTAACTGTCTTTTGTTCTATCTGAGAAATTAAACATGAATAGAAGCAATAGTTCTAGGTTGGAGCAACGCGAGTGTAAAAACAACTGAGTGCTTTGTTAATTTGATTTCAAGTTCTAACACCAGTTTGAAGTTCTCCAATAATATTTGTTGACGAATGATAGGAATATGATCGCGGCAATTCTTCACTTGGAACATCTACTGAGTTTTGTTGATTCGTGATGTTGAGATCAACGACCAATTCAACGTTTGGAGAGCTTGATGAAGCTTCATTTCTGTTGCTCGGGTCTGCAGATTGATTAAGAAGACTAGTTATATGCTCCACTTCTTCGTTTGAAGAAGATGATTCCCCATCAGCATCAAATGTTGGAGCTTCATCTGAGTCAGAATTCTGATTCTGAGGCATACTGGGCTCCGTTGTTGTATTCATTGGTTCAGTAGAGGCATTTGTTGGAGGCGTAATAGTTGTACTAGTGTTTCAGAAACATTTTCAGTCGAAAACACACTATTACTTGAACTTGTGCAAGAAGAAGATGGATCCAATGTGGGTTGATTAACACAATTGGTCGAACAATTTATTCTTGATTCGCTGACTGGTGAAGATAATATAATGCTGCAACTTCTTCGTCAGACGGTTCTTCGGGCAAGTCAAATGAATTCCAAAGGTCTTGATAGTTAAACAACCACGCCTCACCTCTCCTTTGAATAGGATCCGCGTAGTTGAAACAATCCACGTGCTGTGCTTCAATAACCTTTCTCAATGAAGGAACAAATACTCTTCTCAACGGACTCGCATATCCGACAAAGAAACCTTCAAGAGTTTTAGCTCCGAATTTGCCATCTTGGTCTATTACAGTACATGGCGCACCGAATGGGTCTAAGAACTTCAAATTTGGCTTCCGTCGGTTTATCATCTCAAAACATGTTTTCTTTGTTGATTTGACAGTGAGAACCCTGTTTAGCGTGTAGCAAGCCGCAGCAACCGCTTCACTCCAGAAGCTGATTGGAAGTTTAGAATCTTCAAGCATGGTTCTCGCAGTTTCAATCAAAGTTCTGTTTTTCCGTTCAGCTACTCCGTTTTGCTGTGGAGTATAGGGAGCACTAAACTTGTGCAGAATCCCTTTTGCGTTGCAGAATTCCTTCATTGTGTTATTCTTAAACTCTGTGTCGTTGTCACTTCTAATGCGTCTGACTGGCAGATGATAAAGGTTCTCGAGTTTCTTGAATAGAATAACCAAGTTCTCGAACGTTTCGTCTTTTGATTATTGAAAGAATACCCATGAATATCTCGAATAGTCATATGTCACGACCAAGCAATATAAGTCTCCTGAGATGCTTCAAACATTTACAGGACCAAATAAGTCCATGTGGAGACGTTCTAATGGCAACTTTATTGAGTTCGGAATTTTCTTCGGATGAGATTTCTTGATCTGCTTTCCCTTTTTACACTCTAAGCAATTATCAGTCATATTAAAGCTCCGAAGATTTACGCCTTCTACAAGATCATTATGAACCAAGAAATTCATTTTTTCGCAAATGAATATGCCCCATTTTACGATGCTAAAGAATAGAATCCTTTTCGGTAGCCTATGTCACAAAACACCGTGCTGATTTTGATGAAGTGGTAGCAACACCCATATCAAGAACATATAGATCATTCTCACATGGTGCTTGCATCAAAATCCACTCATCTGTTATTTTGAATCCCGGCTTCAAGATAATACACTCTTTGTCGTTGAAATGGACTGTGAACTTCTTGTCACAAATCTGTGATATGCTCAAAAGATTGTTTTCCAACTCTGCAATATAATTCACGCGATTGAATGAAACGACGCCATATGAGAGTTTTCCCTCGGCGACTATCCTTCCACCCAAGTTACCCGCAAATCCAACATATCCACCATTGATAGTTTTAATGTCGAACAGCAATGATTTCATTCCCGTCATATGTCTGGAAGCTCTACTATCCAAAATCCACTTAGAAAGTACGGATCTCTGGAGCCCCTGCACATTTCAACAATCTATTTAAAAAGCGAGACCCAAGCCTTTTTGGTCTTGGGTTGAATTGGATAACCATCATCAAAATCAAATTCACATTCATCAGCATAATCGAATCCACACTCATCTACATAATCAACTTCCCATTCTTCATCTGAAATTTCTATGATGTTTATGTTTGAAAACTTTATTATCTTTTTATCTTTTGAATTATTACCACTTGTAGTTTTGACAGTTTCAGATGTGGTTTCAATTAGGATTTCAGATTTTGATTTTTTGCTATCACTAGTCTTAACAGGCTCAGACTTAGTGATCTCAGATGTTGTTGACTGTTTCTTTGCAATCTAGGCTTGATAGTTTATGTTAGCCTTCTTGATGTAAAAATTGTTTTCATTAGCCTTTGAAGTTTCACCCTTTTCAAAAATTGAATTTTCAAACTTAGGTTTGACTTCAGCTTTTGACTCATTTCTTTTCAAAATCTTTACAGGTTTTACAAACTATGGTTGCTTCGGTTTCACAACATTTGAACTTTCTTTCCTTCGAAGATAAGCCGGCTTTGATTTCGGACAGTATCGTGCAACATGACCAATTTCGTTGCACTTGAAACAAGTCCGAGAATCATGTGGATGTCCTTTAGTGGGTTTTACACCACTTGTTTTGGCACCACTTGCAATTTTGGCTTTATATCAAAGTTCTTTATGTTTCTTGAAATCATCGTTTGATTGTTTCCCGATCAAACTTTCCTCATGAACCGTGTTCGTCCCATATACAAAATTCATGTTTTTATTCTTGTATTCATGAAATGGTGACAGTTTCTTTTTAGGTTCATCGGATTCTTCTAATCCTAACCCAGCTCTTCGGTTTTCCGGATGATCACCACCATTCCTTCGGTAGTTATTTCTTTTAGGTTTGGAATAGAATTTCTTTTCATTGATCTCCAGATCATCTGATGTGACTTCCACGAGTTTAAAGAATTTGTCTAACAATTCTTCCTTCACATTCTGAATCGGAAAACTATCATCAAAGTATAATCTATCAGATTCCTTAATCTTGTACATGACAACATTAGGATCATCACTTAGATCATTATCCGATGATGTATCAACATCTTCGGACTGTGAATCAGAATTCTTTGAGCTCGAGTCGGTGCTTTTAAAGCTTCCTTCATCAGAATCATTCTAAACATTTTCAACAACCTTTTTAACCACGACATTGTCATCATCTATTTTAGTATACATTACATCAATGTTCTCTGGCAACTCAGTTTTCTTTTTAGATAAAAATTCAATATTGAGTGCCTTATCCATCCCATCAGCGGATTTGTGACAATACTTCTCGCATAGGGGTGGAGGAACATTGGTGTATTCTTTACCAACTTTCTTTTTAGGTTTCTCTTCCGTTGAAATTATTGGAAAGATGTGATCAATGACATATGCGTTACAGGTGTAACTTCTCAAAGTTGTTGAACACGCTCTGTTTTAATTGTCATGTCCTGGAGTTGTGTCTTAGTTTCAGCAATGGTGTTAACATAGATATTAATCGCTTTTTGCTTATCCATTACTATTCCTTTTAACATCCTTATTGTATCATGTTGTTCGATGTTATTTCTATCGAGCCTACTATAATCATTTTTCATTTTATCATACGCTTCCTTCATTGTGCGATAATCATATTTCAAAAGGTCATTATGGACATTGTTTTCAGCGATGATTTTTTATTTTTCGGCACACTCAGAACATGGTTCGCACATTTTGTACAAAGTTTCTCAACCTCTACAACTTGTACTTTGACAACTTCTTTTACCTTTGGACCTACCCTAGTTAGATTTGCCGTTAAAGCTTTATCTGCCATGTCATTGAGGTTTTCAGCATTCACTTCTTGTGTAACATTGATGATCTCTTCATTAATTGTTTTATCCTCAACCACTTGCTCTTTAGAGCTTCCATCAAAATGACCTGCAAAATTTTCACAAGAATTAGAAGATAAAATTCCTTGCTTCTGCAAGTGGATATACTCCTCTTCTTCTCATTGTTGATGCAAGTATTGTTCCAGCAGAATCTGTTCTACAGCTGCTGCTTCTGCCGTTGCTGTTGCTTCCTCTGCAGAAGTATCTTCAACTATCTCGGCCATCAACCCAACTCCGGTCTTCTTACCGATGTAGGAATTCCAGTCAAAACAATCATCATCGTTTGATGCAACCATAGCTTTCTCATTGCTGCTGCTATTTGGTTTTCTTGGATTTCAACCTGAGTCTTCTTTGGAAATGGCTTGTATTGAAGTGACTTCTTATAATACTCGTTGCCTCCTCCGAATGGACTTTGATTTCCTGTTGCTTCAGGGTTTTTGCATTCTCGCTTGAAGTGACCCTTTTGGCGACATCGAAAACATGTAACCCTTGACTTGTCGAAGCCCAACTTGTTGCTAGAATTTCCTATATCTCGGCCAGTAAGGCAACAAACTTTGTGACCCTTCGGATAATAGATGCTAAACACCACTTGATATACATCAAGTCGAGTTCTTCTTCATCCACTTGGTCATAATCTTCTGCCGTCATTTCGGGATTTCCAATTTTACCAGCTATAAGACTTTCGTATGACTCCAGAACAGTGACGAGAAGAGACATATTAGCGACTGGTTCTGAAACAACATTGTTCAAATTTACTGCGATGTTGCATTTGTATACATTTGAATCAGAATTTGATTGTTGATTCTGATTTGCTTAGCTTTGGTACGATGAAATTGAACCAGTGCTTGAGAACGAACTTTGTGGACTCTGATCATAACGAGGCTGTGATTGACTCTGGTTCTGTGGAGAAGCATTCATGTTCGCACTAAACGTTGTTCCAATTTTCGGACTTGAAATGTTGTCTTGCATTCCACTTTTGTAGTACAACCCAACGTCTTGAACAACATTAGCATTCTTTGACTTTGCAATCTTCAAGAGTTCCATTTCATGTCCTTCAAGTTTATTGATAAATGTTGACAACTTGAAGAAATCCCACTTATCACTATTCTTCAGAACCATCAAATAAGTAGTCCATTCACCATCTGGTAGTGCGTCAGCAAGCTTGTCGATGTATTCTTGTTCTGTCTTCTCGAGACCTTGTCTTCGCATTTGAACTTTTAGATGACAGAAGCGCTCGATCATTTGCTTCATGATCTCATTCTTTAACATGGTGAAGATATCGAACTCTTGCAGAATAAGCGCCTTTTTACTTTTGATCATTTCGGCACTGCCTTGATACTTCTTCTATAATGACAACCAAAGATCTCTTGCAGTAGTATACTCTGGTAGCAAAATCAGGATATCTTCTTTGACAGACTGTTGGATGAGACTGGTCATCTTTTTCTCAGCAATGTATTCGTCTCTCTGTACTGTCGAGTAGTTGTACTTTTCAAGGACTTGCTGACGTTCATCTATCGGAACAGTGTAGCCTCTTTCAATCGACACCCAGCCAGCAAAGTGCATGGCTTGCACCCAATAGGTAAATTTCTCCTTCCATGCTTCATACTCGTCCATGCTCATTAGCTTGGGTGGTTTAACAGTCGTTCCCATTTCGTTATCAAGATTGACTTGATGAATCACGTTTGCATTTGACGAACTAGCTCCGGACATGAAAGCTCTTTGAATATCATCCATTGTGAATAACGAGACCTGTACACTGAAAATATTCAAAACTTTTGAAAATGTTAGATCTACTACAAGTTCGGTCGAACTTGTAGTTTTGAATGAAGAATTCTTGAATTTATCACAAGTTCGGTCGAACTTGTGATTTATGTTTTGAAAAATTATGCTTGATCTTCGATCGAACTTACAACACAAACCAAACAGAAACTTCGAGCGATCTTGCTAATAGGACTTTGATGAAATGCTAGTAAGTTCGGGCGAATTTACTTAAGATTCCTTGATATTACACAAGTTCGGTCGAACTTGCTATAAACTCAATGAAAAATCAGTAACTTTGAGCGAACTTAATCAAGATTTCTTCAAAAATTACACAAGTTCGAGCGAACGTGCTAAAGCTTCACTTGACAAGTGACTTTTTAGACCAAGTTCGGCCGAACTTGGCTAACAAGTTCGAAGTTGAGGGTTTTCCAAAACATGGTTTTTTCAAATTTTGATATGAATTCGGTTGAATTTGGTCTCCAATCTTTCAAGGGTTTATCTTTGTTGTATTTTACATGATATACTCAAATTTCAAAAGATTTTGATCGTGAATTCTTTATTTTATGTTTAAAAGTTAAGAAAAATAGAAGAATGGAGATGAAATAGAAGTGATCTTGTCTTGATACTATCAAATCAGACTGTTCTAGCTCTGATACCACTTGTAGGACCTATCCTCAATGCTAAGGAACCTAAATTTGATATCTAACGTTCATAATAGCAGAAATATTACGTCGTGTTTACCAATAGACAAGATTAAATCAGTTAATCTTCAGTTTTATTGATCAAACATTCTGGTTACAAACTGACAAAGCTTCGCTACCAAAATGCCAAAGTTGCAAATGAATGAGGCTAGCTAGGTATTTATAGAGTTGCAAGTTCGCCCCTTGGGACACAAGTTCGCCCGAACTTACCTAAGCAAGTTCAGCCGAACATGCATTTACATGAACATCATGGGCAAACTTGGCTAAAACAAACATAAATACTTCCTATACTTAGCCTATTCAGCTCTATACAATATAGACTCGATATAAGACTAAGACATAGACATTATGCACCAACAGATGCGAATCCCAACTACCACCAAAGTCGATCACACACGCTCTAAGCATATCCTCCAACATTTGAATTGATCTCTCGGTTTATCCATCCGATTGAGGATGATAAGCAGTGCTCAGATTTAGTTTGGTTCCCATAGCAGCTTGCATGGTCTTCCAAAAGTGAGATGAGAACCGAGCATCTCTGTCAGATATGATGTCCAAAGGCACACCATGACGAGATACAATCTCATCGACATAGATCTTGGCGAGTTTGTCAGCAGAGTAATCCTCACGAATTGCTAAAAAGTGTGTTGACTTTGTTAAACGATCAATGACTACTCAAATGGCATCATGACCTCTAGATGTGCGCGGTATTTTTTTGATGAGATCCATTGCAATGTTCTCCCACTTCCATACTAGAATTTCTGGTTGTTCAAGCAAACTAGATGGACATTGATGTTCAGCCTTGACTTACATACAAGGCAATGTCTTTCTTCATACCCGGCCACCAATATTGGGTACGAAGATCCTTGTACATCTTGTCTGTACCAGGATGGATTGAATAACGAGACTTGTGAGCTTCGTCCATCAATAATGTGCGAAGATTGTCTTGACTTGGAACCCACAAATGGTTCAAATAACAGAGTAATCCATTATCGTTCGTTTCGAGTTGAAGTTCAAGATTTTGAGGTAGCTCATTTTTCAACAAGCCTTGGTTCACACATGTACGTTGTGCTTGTAGGATGCGTGTCTGAATATCGGATTGAATTCGAACACAATGAAGCTTGACACGTTCCTTACGACTAAGCGCATCGGCCACATACCAGGATGGTAGCGAATTTCGCAATCGTAGTCGTTTAAAAGTTCGACCCAGCGTCGTTGTCTTATGTTTAGCTCCTTTTGATTGAATATATGTTGGAGACTTTTGTGGTCCATGAAAACCACACACCTCGTACCATAAAGGTAATGTCTCCAAATTTTGAGAGCAAAAACTACAGCACCTAACTCAAGATCATGAGTCGTATAGTTTTTCTCGTGGACTTTCAATTGTCATGACGCATATGCTATGACTTTATCTCGTTGCATGAGAACACAACCAAGGCCTAGATTCGATGCGTCACAATAGACAACAAAATCATCGTTGCCATCGGGTAAAGATAGAATAGGAGCATCGCAGAGTTTTTGTTTCAGAGTTTGGAAGGCTTCCTCTTGTTCGGGTCCCCACTCAAAAGGCTTATTCTTTTGAGTCAAAGCAGTGAGGGGAACCTCGATCTTTGAGATGTTCGTGATGTCGACGATAATATCCAGCAAGACCAAGAAATGAGCGAACTTCTGTGGGAGTAGTGGGTGTGTTCCAATCCTTAATCGCAGTGATCTTGGAAGGATCCACATGTATACCTTGCTTGTTGACTATGTGTCCCAAGAATTGAACTTCCTTTAGCCAAAACTCTCACTTGGAGAATTTGGCATAAAGTTGTTCTTTCTTTAGTAGTTCCATAGTTAATCGAAGGTGTTGTTCGTGTTCGGCTTGAGACTTGGAATAAATAAGAATGTCGTCAATGAAAACAATGATGAACTTATCCAAATAAGGTTTGCAAACCCGATTCATCAAGTCCATGAAAACAACTGGAGCATTTGTCAAACCGAAAGGCATGATAGTAAACTCGTAATGACCATATCGAGTGCGAAAAGCAGTCTTGGGAATATCGTCTTCGAGGATACGAAGTTGATGATACCTAGAACGTAGATCAATCTTTGAAAAGCAAGTAGCACCTTGTAGCTGATCAAAGAAATCATCAATGCGAGGTACGAATATCGATTTTTGATCGTGAGTTTGTTGAGCTTATGATAATCGATACACATACGGAAAGATCTGTCCTTCTTTTTCACAAATAGGACAGGAGCGCCCCAAGGTGAATAGCTCGGACGAATGAATCCTTTATCAGATAGTTCTTGAAGCTGTTTCGATAACTCTTGCATCTCAGACAGAGCCAGACGGTATGGTGACTTAGCAATTAGGTTGGCACCAGGTACTAGATTAATGCGAACTCAACTTGATGTACAGGAGGTAAATTGGGTAATTCTTCAGGAAAGACCTCGGGATAATCTCTAATAACAGGGATATCCTGATCAGTTTTGCTTTTGCCTTTTTCCTCTATGATATGTGCCAGGAAGGCTACGTAGTTCTTTCGTAGGTATTTTTGGGCTTGGTTACAGGTCAAGAGTTTAAGATTGCCAACGGGTTTCTCTCCACGAACTTCTAAGACTTCACCAGGGGGAGAGGTATTCGAACTATCTTGTCAAAACAAATAACTTCGGCATGATGCTTGGTTAACCAGTCCATTCCTATGATGATGTCGAAACTCCCGAGTTGCATTGGTGTGAGGTTAATGGCAAAAAGGTGGTTATTGAGGTTCAATTGGCAATCATGAATGACAGAATCTAGTGTAAGAGGTTTGCCACTAGCTATTTCGACTGTCAAGGGTTTTCCTAGTTTAGTTCTTGGAATTGAAAGCAATGGTTCAAAGGCTAAGGACATGAAACTCCTATCAGCACCCGAATCGAAAAGAACAGAAGCAGGATGATTGTTGACAAGGAACGTACCGTTAACGACTTCGTTATCAGTACGGGCCTCGTTGGCGTTAATGTTGAATGCTCGTCCATGAGCTTGATTGGCATTGGCTAATTTCGGGCAATTGTTCTTGTCATGGCCCATCTCGCCGCAGTTAAAACATGACCCAGGTGGAAAGTGAGGTCGAACGGTATTGGCTTGGGGTTGGATAGGGTTCTGAGCAGCTTGGTTGGCCAAGTGGCCAAATCTTCCACAAGTAGTACATTGACGACATGGTTGATGAACTTGGTGGTGACCGTTGCATCGATTGCACAACGGTGCAGTACCGGCATATGGCTTCCTCACAGGAGGTTGAGCGAGTTGGTTTTGGGGAGCTTGATTGCGTTGAGCGGCTTGAACGGGTTGTGTAGTAACATCAAAGTTCTAAGAAGCCTTACGCTTCTTCGATCGTTTAGAAGGCTCAGCTTTGTTTCCCTTTTGTTTCTCTTGAGTGGTTTTGGTGGATGATTTCTTATCGCCTTTCGATGAAGGTTACCCTTTTTGACCTAAGACTCGGTCAAAGTTGCAGCTAGCTCAATGGCCTGTTGGACAGTGGTTGGGTTACTTCAGGTAACAATGTCCTGAATAGGATCAGGCAAACCATCGATATACTTCTCGATCGCCTTATCCAAAGGCGTCACCATCGAAGGACAGAGTAAACTCAACTCCTCGTACCGGTCAGTGTAAGCACGATACTCACCGCTATCCTGTTTTAGATCATGTAATTCCTTTTCGAGCGCCCTCTGCTCATGACGAGGATAGAATTCCTTCATCGTTAGAGCCATAAGCTCTTCCCAAGTTTGAGCTAAGGCTACATTACCTCCTCTATTCCTCATAATACCATTCCACCATGTAAGAGCTCTCTTTTTGAATACGCTCGACGCAAACTCAACTTTTCGCTCGTTTGGGCATTGCACATGACAAAAAGTACTTTCGAGGCTCTCAAACCATTGCAAAAGCCCAGTATCTCCCTCAGACCCAGAAAACGAGAGTGGTTTAGCCGAACAAAATTGTTTATAGTTGCATGAAGCTGGTGCATTGTCATTGTTATTGTTGTTCGCTTGATTAAGTTGGGTCATGAGATTTGGGAGTACAACAGCAATTTCTGAGCAATAATGGCTGCCATTTTGGCATTTTGAGTTGTGTCACGTCGAGGAGGCATTCTAAAGGAAAACATGAAGGAAGCTATGTGAGATCGATATAAATCAAAAGAGGTGTTGAAATATCAACGAAATAAGGATGGTGGTCATTCGTTCGTTTCACAAAACAAAAACAACACATGGTGACTAATCAAAGTAAATGGGTCTTTATAATGTATCGCGAAGACATGCTTTAGCCTATTAGTAGACACTCACCCCAAGTGTTCCCAGGTAAGAGGGACTGGTCCAATTAAGTGGATTTGTATGAACACCCTTGCCTTAGACAGAAAACTCGGGGTACATGCACCCACCCTTCCAGATTGCATGTGTTTACATTAATGAAACCCAAACTTTGATGAGATTTGAAAACCTTGAAGGCATAAAGCCCAAAAATGATTCATCTAAGAATAGATGTATTTCTTTGCAAAAAGTTTTTTGAAAGATTTTGTGACTTTTGTATTGTTTTTGGTAATCACCTAAGGATAGGTGATAGTATTGTATTCTATAAATCTAAACGCAAGTAAACTCGTGTTAAGGTCCTAGGAAGGTAATGGTCTAGGTCAAAGCATTACTAATAACCTAATTCCCTATAACCGGTGCTCTGATAATCTGTAACACCCCTACCGCGTAAAAACAACCGCCACGGAAACGTCGAGGAGTCATGTTAACAGATTGTTACAACAACACGTGGTAATTAAAGTTATTTTTATTGAATATTGGAATTTCATAGTTACACTGTCTTGGAGTTTAAAACAAACTAAATAAACTATTGTCTTTCAAATTTTAAGGCACTAAGTCCGCGTCCAATCCTACATGAGCATGCATCGACATCAAACTTGGTTTCCTAAAACATATGTGAAAAATGATTCAGCAAAAATATGTCGGCGAGTACATAGGTTTTGTGAGTGTGTTAAATTCATGGTTTTGAATATGTATTGCAATACCTCGTCAGACTACTAGAGTCGTTAATTGAAAACCTTATTATAAAAAAGTATTTAGTATTGCAATGATAACTAACCAACTAAAACAAGTTAGTTATAGTTTATATAAGACTTGTAGCCATGAATCTTGACCAAAACATTTGTTTCATAAATTTGAGTAGTTGATTGTCTTGAAAGAAACCTTGTATGGTTTATATCTTTAATTGAAACTCGTTGCATGTCATTTGTTTGAAAACCTTTGTTTCAAGTGATGCAAAATAATGCCACGAATGTAATATGATAAAAGCACTTATATATAGGAAGTACCAGCGGCGTATCCACCATGCTTTTATCACATTACACACGTTCCGTTATCTAAATCACTTACAATAAACCAATCGTTCATTGTTCGTGTCATAAACCAATCGTCCCTTGTTCGTGTCATAAACCAATTGTTCATCGTCCGTGTAAACAAATCGTCCTTGTTTTAATTGTGAAAACTTTTGGTCGTTTTGGTGAATACATTCAAAATTGTGTTGGCTCGTCGATACCAACAAAGGGTATCTTTAAATAGCAATAACAAACCACCAAAGGGTTTGTTAAAGTAAACAGTTTCGGTCATTCCCCAAACTTCCCCACAAACACTGGAACCTTGGTAACGGGATTGTCAGTCCTATGGTACCATAACATACTACTGGTCGGCTTGGCCAAAGCTAATGAATGTCCTTCGCGTCATGTATACAACGCACCAACAAGTTCGTTCACATTATTGAAATCGTCGTGTTTATATAAACCATAGCACTTGTAATTTTTAAACTTGAAAACAATTTAGCACATATGAATCACCCCAAAATATTTAAAAAACATAAAAGAGGGGAGCCATTTACTCACTTGGGGTTGCAAAAATAACCTTGAATCAAATATTAAACAAGCTCAAATGTCCGAGAAATCAAACGTGTCCTAAAATCGGATAACTATATAAGTATCGGGACTTTAATCGGCGGATCAGATAAAATGAGGTCTTGTAAACCAAATGAGTGTTGGAACTCATATGAAATGGTTTAACAAAGTTAACATTCTGATTTGAAGAGGTTCCTAAGTGCTTTTGACCCGTTATGACTGGTTAAGGTAGTTTATGCTACTTTAACGGATCATTTACGTAAATACGTGTTCGGATGGTTAGACATCTGTTATGATAAATCTTGTATGCCAAAACATCTTTGGTTAAGTTGTAACATGAGTTTATATGTCAAAATTTATGTTACATATGCTTAAAATTGATTTATGCGCAAAAAGGGCGTTTTGGTCATATTTAAAGGCATATTAAGCGACTTAACATAACACTAACCAAACGTGGTGACCATAAGGTATAACCTCAGAGGGCTATTTCCTATATAGCTATGGTAACAAATATGTGTTTGGTCTGATCCTATGATCGACCAAATGGGTTGGATTCGAAAGTCAAAGCGATGGTCAAGACCGCTCGACTTACGACCCTAAATAAGCACTAAACTAAAAGTGATGAGTTAAACATGTTTAATTAAGTTAGAAAACTGATTTGGTATCAAAAAAAGTGTTTTGATACCTAAAATGTTTCCGTCGTAAAATGCACATAATGCGCACTTTTGACCGAAACTTTGACTCATCACTTAACTAGTATACGTGGTTATCAATAGGCATGATCGCTAAGGACCATAACCCTCGTGATTACGATCACGTTGCGAAGTTCAATTGGACTTTGCTTTGACCAAATCATGGTTAGTACTGAAGTGAAACAGAAAGTCAAACTGTTTGACTTTTAGCTCAAAATAAGCTAAAAGAATAACTCAGTTAGGAAGCATCCACAAGGTGGAAGCCTCCAAATAGAGCAGATAGAGAAAGAAAGGAATTGAGAAGGTTGAAATGAGGATGATCATGGGTATTTATACTAATCATGGTGCACCCAAATCATGACAAGTGTTGATCCAGGTGTTATGGCATGGATTAGTGTCCTCCCATGTGTCCATTGCAGGTTAAAGGTGGCAAAAATTACGACTTGGTGGCCAAGAAATGCAACTAGAAGCTTCCAGGTAGCATTTAGGAAGCTTCTGACCTGGGGACCCCTTACGGACCGTATGGGGTTGTGCCTTACGGTCCGTAAGGCCCTTGCAGGGGTAGAAGTTTCAAAAATGGCATAAATGGCCCTTGAACTTGATTTCGTCGCGTTTTGGCACTCCTAACACCCGTTAACATCATTTTTAAGGTCTATAAGGAATATAAAGCTTATGGAACTTGAAATATGTCAAAAAATGTCCTGGGTGTCGGTTCGTTAGGTCGCACGGTTGCGGTTTTCGGTTAATTACGACAGAAATCGTAACAAACGCGCAAATGACCGTAAATGCGAAACGAATGATATTTTTGCATTCCAATCACTAAAATACAAGATTTTAATGGTTACAAAAAAATTTTAGATGTGCGTACATGTTTCGGATAACGGTATACACGAATCGGCATAGTTTCGCAGAATTTGCAAAATAGCCCCTGAGCTTGAATAAACTTGTTTTTACCATACCGAAGCCCTCAAAACTTATTTCTAAGTTATGTAAAGGGTATTTAGGGTATGTTTAGCTTATTTCATTGTTCCGGAGTGTACGTCATGTTAAACTGATTACGTTTGCGTAATAGTTTGCGATTTCACTTCCAGAAGTTATTTAAGAGTTCGGAATCGTGCAAGAATTGAATATGTGCAAGTGTCATGATAAAAATGCAAATATCCTAAATAAAACACAAAAATTTCATTGATTGATAATTTGTTCAAAATTGTTACACGATCGGATCACCATAAATGTCACACATCTCGCCACAGTTGTAGCAAGAACTTGGTGGAAAGTGAGCTCGAGCAGGATTCACTTGAGTTTGAACAGGGTTCAGAATAGCTTGGTTTGGAGCAGATTGATAAACATTCGCTAAATGACCAAGTCACCCACATGAAGTGCATTGACGACACTATAGGTGAGCTTGGTGATGAGCATTGCACCTGTTGCACAACGGTGTTGTACCAACATAAGGTTTCCTCGCAGGAGGTTGAGCTGGTTGGTTGTGAGTGTTCTTGTTGGGTTGAGCAACAACCGCAAAGTTTTGTGAAGCCTTACGCTTCCTTGATTCCTTGGAAGGTCCGACTTTGGTTTCTTTGGGTTTTTCTTGTGTGGTTTCAGCAACCTGTTTCTTATCGCTCTTGTGATACAGTTTCCCTTTCCTGATTTGGGATTCAGTCAGGGTAGCCACTAATTCGATAGCATGTCTAACAGTAGTAAGGTTACTACCAGTAACTATGTCCATAACTGGGTCAGGAAGGCCATCTATGTATTTCTCGATTGCCTTATCCAAAGGCGTAACCATGGTAGGACACAACAAGCTCGACTCTTCATAGCGATCGGTGTAGGCACGATGTTCTCCACTATCTTGTTTAAAATCGTGGAATTCATTCCCGAATGCCCTCTGTTCATGACGTGGGCAAAATTCTTTCATCATGAGAGCTCTAAGCTCTTCCCACGTCCGAGCCAATGCTACGTCAGCACCACTATCCCTCATAACTTCGTTCCATAATGTGAGTACTCTCTTTTGGAAAACACTCGAAGCAAACTCTGCTTTGTGCTCGTTTGGACACTGAACATGGCGGAAAGTGCTCTCGATACTCTCGAACCATTGTAGGAGGCCAGTAGCTCCCTCAAACCCACTAAAGTTGAGTGGTTTAGCCGAATTAAATTGTTTAAAGTTGCATGGAACAGATGCATCGTTGTTGTTGTTGGCTTGGTTTAGTTGGGTCACAAGCTTTGGGAGTATAGAAGCCATCTGTTGAGCAATCAGAGCTGCCATTTCGGCGTCTTGAGTAGTGTTGCGACGAGGAGGAATTCTAAAAGAGAAAGGGAGAATATGAGAGAAAACGAGGGAGATTGATATTGGATAGTCAAAATGAATGTTAAAATATCGACAAAGTATAAGGATTGTGATCGTTTGTCCGTTACTAAAAACAAACAAATGACACAGTGACTAAGAAAAGTAAATGGGTCTTTATAATGTATCGTGAAGACATGCTTTAGCTTATAAGTGAACACTCACCCCAAGAGTTCCCAGGTAAGAGTGACTGGTCCGGTGATGCTGATTTGTACAACACTCTAGCTTTAGACAGAAAACTCAGGGTACAGGCATCCACCCTTCCGGATTGCATATGTTCACATTATTAAATCCCAAACTTTGATAAGATTTTGAAAACTTTGAGGGCATCAAGCCCAAAAAACAAATCATCTAAGGATAGATGATTTCTTGTGAAGTTTAGGAAAAACATTGACTTTCAAGGATGTATTATGCTTTGTTTTTGGTAATCACCTAAGGATAGGTGATGGTATTTATTTAAGAATCTAAACACAAGAAAACTCACGTTAGGGTCCTAGGAAGGTTATAGACTAGCTTAAAGCGTTACTAATAACCTAATTCCCTATAACCAGTGCTCTGATAACAATCTATGTAACACTCCGATCGTGTAAAACACTAAACCGCGACGGAAACATCGGGGAGTCACGCTACGAGAAATTGTTTCATAACACGTGGTATTCAAAGTTTTTTTTATTGAATTACATTGTCTTAGAATAGCGGAAAACAAATACAATCAAATTATCTTTCAAGTTTTAAAGTCGCTAATGCCCGCGTCCATCCTATGTGAAGTATGCAACATAAAAATACAGTCAACATAAAAAATGCCAACGAATACATAGGTTTTGTGTGTCAAGTTCATGGCTTTATATTCATATTGCAATACCTCGTCCAACATCGAGAGTCGACGAGTATAAATCTTGAAATCAAAAAGTGTTTGATATTGCAATATATTTAACCAACTTAACAAGTCGATATAAGTAAAAGCAAACCTTGTAGCCATGAATGTTGACCAAACTTTTCTTTTTATAAAACCGAGTAATAAATCGATTTAGAAGAAAACTTCATATGGTTTATATCCTTAGGTGAAAATCGTTGTGTGATATCGTTTGAAATTATTTGTCCAAGTGAGATTTGGATAACGCCATGATATGTAATACGATAAAAGGACTTATTTATAGGAAGTACCAGCGGTGTAACCACCATGCTTTTATCGTATTACACTCATCTCGTTATCTAAATCATTTACCATAAACCAATCGTCCAGTTCTTAGTGTTATAAACCATTCATCCGTGTTATAAACCATTTGTATGTGTCATAAACCAATTGACCGTGTCATCAATAAATTGTCTGTGTTATAAACCAATTGTCCGTGTCATCAATAAATCGTCCGTGTTATAAACCAATCGTTCGTTTTTAATTGTGAAAACTTTTGTTCGTTCATTAATGAACACATTCAAGCCTGTGTTACTTTACCACCAAAGGGTATCTTTAATAGATCCATAAATTTGTTAATCAGAAACAGTTTTTGTCATTACATAAACTTCCACCAAATAGTGGACAGTCTATTAATGGGATTGTCACTCCAATGGTACCATAACGTACTACCAGTTGGCACGATCAATGTTAATGAATGTCATTCGTGTCATGGATAACGCAGCAACAAGTTGTTCACATTATTGAAAACGTATTGTTTTATATAAACCATCGACTTTGTTTTTGAAAACTTGAAAATGATTTAGCACATATGAATCACCCCAAAAAATTTGCAAAACGTAAAAGAGGGGAGCAATGTACTCACTTGGGGTTGCGTATAAGTCTTGTATGAAAGATCAACAAAGCTTGAAGGATCAATGATTTAAGTAGCTCCTAATATCGGATAACTATGTTAGTGTGTGTCGAGACTTTAATCGAGAGATCGGATAGAGTGAAGTCTTATAAGCCAAGTGAGTGTTGGAACTCATGTGATATGGTTTAATAGACTTAACATTCTGATTTGGAAAGGATCCTAAGTGCCTTTGACCCGTTCTGACTTGTTAACGTAGTTTAGATGGTTAAACATGTCCTATTGTAACACCCCGACCGCGTAAAAACAACAAACCGCGGCGAATACGTCAGGAAGTCACGTTAACAGATTGTTCCACAACCATGGCATTTAAAGTTTTGATATTATAGCATTAACATTGTTTACATTGTCTTGGAAATAAAAGGAAACAAAACAGCCCGTCCAGTCCTATGTGATCTATGAATTGTAAACCATCGCACCTAAGCTTCTAAAACATAGGTGAAAACGAGTCAGCAAAAATATGTCAGCGAGGACATAGGTTTTGTGAGTGTGTCAAATTCATGGCTTTGTATATGTATTGTAATACCTCGAGAAACTACTAGAGTCGATAATTGAAAATCCTTGTTAACAAAAAGTATTTGGCATTGTAATAATAATTAACCAACTAAAATAAGTTGGTTATAGTTTATAAAAGACTTGTAACCATGAATCTTGACCAAAACATTTCTTTTGTAAAACCGAGTAGTAAATCGATTTAAAAGAAAACTTCGTATGGTTTATATCTTTAATCGAAAATCGTTGTGTGTCATCATTCAAAACCATTTGTTCAAGTGATTAAGATAAGGCCACGGTATGCAATATAATAAAAGCACTTATATATAGGAAGTACCAATGAAGTATCCACCATGCTTTTATTATATTACACTCGTTGCATTATCTAAATCACCTATCGAAACCAATCGTTCAATCGTCCTTGTTATAAACCAATCGTTCAATCGTCCTTGTTATAAACAAATCGTTCTATCGTCCTAGTTTTAATTGTGAAAACTTTGGTTGTTTTGGTGAATACATTTAAACCTGTGTTAACTCGTCTATACCACCAAACGGTATATTTAAACCGACTAACAAACCACCAAAGGGTTTGTTAAAATAAATAGTTTCGGTCGTTCCCCAAACTACCCACCAAATTCCAGTGAATAGCCTAGTAACGGGATTGTCAGTCCTATGGTACCATAGTTACTACTGGTCGGCTTGGCCATAGTTAATGAATGTCATTCTTTTTATGAATACAACACACCAACAAGTCCGTTCACATTATTGAAATCGTCGTGTTTTATATAAACCATAAACTTTGTGTTTAGAAAACTTGAAAACAATTTAGCACATATGATTCACCCCAAAATATTTGCAAAGAATAAAAGAGGGGAACTATGTACTCACTTGGGATTGCAAAGTATTCTTGAATCAAAGATCAACAAAGCTCAAGAGTTCGAGAAATCAAGTGTGTCCTAAAATTGGATAACTATGTAAATATAGGGACTTTTATCAACGGATCGGATAGAATGAGGTCTTGTAAACCAAATGAGTGTTGGAACTCATATGAAATGGTTTAACAAAGTCTACATTCGGATTTGAAATGGAACCTAAGTGATTTTGACCCGTTAGGACTCATTAAGGTAGTTTACGCTACTTTAACGTGTCATTTGTGTAAATACGTGTTCGGATGGTTAGTCATGTTGTAACATCAGTTTATATGTCAAAACATTAGTCACATATGTTTAAAGTTGATTTATGCGCAAAAAGGGCATTTTGGTCTTTTATAAAGGCATAACTAGCGACTTAACATAACACTAACCAAACGACATGACCATAAGGTATAACCTCAGAGGTTTATTCCCTATACAACTATGGTCACAAATATGTGTTTGGTCAGATCCTAAGATCGACCAAACGGGTCGGATTCGAAAGTCAAAGCGGTGGTCAAGACCGCTCGACTTACGATCCTAATTAAGCACTAAACTAAAAAGTGACGAGTTAGACATGTCAAAACATGTCTAACTAAGTTATAAAAATGATTTGGTATCAAAACTTAGTGTTTTGATACCCAAAAATAGTTCCATCGTAAAATGCACATAAATGCGCATTTTGACCGAAACTTTGACTCGTCACTTCGACTAGTAAACGTGGTAATCAGTAGACATGATCGCTAAGGATCATAACCATCATGATTACGATCACGTTGCAAAGTTGTTGGTGCAGAATGTCTATGTCTTAGTTTCATATCGAGTCTGTATAGTATAGAGCTGAATAGGCTAGCAAAATCAAGTTTTTATGTATTGGTTAGTCAAGTTCGCTGGTCAAGGTGATGTGATGTCAAGTTCGGCCGAACTTGACTATATCAAGTTCGCCCGAACTCACGCTCTCACTAGCGAACTTGGACTACTATAAATAGCTAGCTTGAGTTCTTCATTTGTAACTTTTGTGCTCTGAGTAGCGAAGCTCTGTCAAACTGGAGACTTGAAGTTTATCAATAAAATTGACGTTTAACTGATTAATTCTTGTTATTTGGTAATCATGTCATAATATTTCCGCTATTATGGACATTAGTATCAAATCTAGGTTCCTATGCTATCAGGATCGGTCCTACAATTGGTATCAGAGCTAGAATAGCCTTATTTGATTGATATCATGACAAGAACAACTCTAATTCTACTCCATTCTTCTTATTTTTTTAACTTTTACACTAAAATGAAGAATTTACGAGCAAATTCTATCAAAATTTGAATATGTCATGTTAAATACATCATAGATAAACCCTTGAGAGTTTGGAGGTTACAATCAAACGAATTAATACCAAATTGTTGAAAAAATCATGTTTTCAAAAGTCATCATGATCGAACTTATAAGCCAAGTTCGCTCGAACTTGACTTAGAAAATCACTTTTTGAGTGTTTTTCTATCAATTGAAGTTTTTTAAGGAAATTTTTTATAAGTCCATCGAACTTGTGACATTTTCTTTGATTTTCTTCAAGTTCGCTCAAACTTGAGCAATTTCACGGAAATTTATATCAAGTTCGCCCGAACTTGTAAGGTTTTCATTTAAAATTGTTGTAAGTTCGCTCGACGTTTACTCAAGATAATTTTCAAATCAAGTTCGCACAAGTTCGACCGAACTTGTGTAAAAACTGAAATTCTTCATTCACCCACTGCAAGTTCGACCGAACTTGTAGTAAATCTAATACTTTTCAAAGTTTGAACGTGTTTTCAGCGTACGTGTGTCGATATTCGCGATGGATGATCTTCAGAGAGTGTTTATGTCAGGAGTGGGTACATCTAATGCCAATGTGATCAATCAAGTTAACCTAGACAACGAGATGGGCACGTCCGTTAAACCTCCGAAGTTAATGAGTATGGACGAGTACGAGGGATGGAAGGAGTTCAGTTATTGGGTTCAGGCAATGCATTTCCAAAGCTGGGTGGCTATTGAGAGAGGATATGTCGTTCCTTAGATGAAAATCAGCAAGTTTCGGAAAAGTACAAGTATTCTTCGCAACAAAAGGAAGAATATATCGCTAAAAAGAAGATGATTAGCCTCATGCAACAGTCAGTTAAAGAGGATATTTTGATCTTGTTACCTGAATACACGACTGTGAGAGAACTCTGGTTATCATTGCAAAAGAAATACCAAGGAAGTGAAGAGATGATCAAGAGTAAAAAAGCTCTTATCATGAAGGAATTCGATATTTTTACCATGCTAAAGGGCGAGACGATGAAACAGATGATCGAACGTTTTTGTCATCTGAAAGTTCAAATGAGGAGACACGGTCTCGAGAAGACAGAACCGGAGTACATCGATAAGCTTGCAGATGCGTTACCTGACGGAGAATGGACTACCTATCTCATGGTATTGAAAAAAGTCCGAATTGGGAATTCTTCAAGCTGACTACATTCATCGACGAACTTGAAGGTCATGATATGGAACTTCTAAAAAAGTCGAAGAATGCTAACATTCTTCAAGATGTTGGTCTATATTACAAGAACAGAGTTCAAGACAACATTTCAAGCCCAAAGATTCAAATAGCATTTAGTGCGAATATGAATTCTTCGAATCATTCGCCACAGAATCAAAATCAATCATATCCACAATATGATCAAAGTCTGCATAGTTCTTCATTTTCAAGCACTTGTTCAAATCTTCATATCAGAATCAAGCAAATCAGAATCAACAAATGAATTCGGAACCAAATGTGTACAAGTGTAACATTGTTGTCAATTTAAACAATGTTGTTTCTGAGCAAGTTGCTAAGCAACACATGGCACTTCTCGCCACAGTTCTAGAATCGTATGAAAGTCTGGTAGCAGGGAAAATTGGCAATCCTGAAATGACTGCCGAAGACTACGATCTGGTGGACGAAGAAGAACTTGAGCTGATGGATATAAAATGGTCTTTGGCTTCTATCATTCGAAGGGTGACAAAGTTTGCTGCACTCACAGGCCGAGATATCGGAAATTCAAGCAACAAGCTAGGGTTCGACAAATCAAAGGTCACCTGTTTCAGATGTCGACAGAAAGGGCATTTCAAGAGAGAATGCAAAAAATTCTGAAGCAACGGGCAATCAGAGTCCATTTGAAGGTGGCAACGAATACTACAAAAAGTCGCTACAGTATAAACCATTTCTGAAAAAGACTCAAGTTGATATCAAAGAAAAACCATCTAACAATACTGAAAAGGCAATGGTTGCTTCGAACGAAGATGATGGCTTTGACTGGAATTCTTATATTGGCAAGAAGACTGGAGTTGGATTAATGGTTGAAATTGTTGAAGATACATCTGCTGAAGACGCAGCCCTGGAGAATGCTCTACTGGAACAATATCTGCAACAACAAGAAGAAGAGGAGACTTATCTTCACGTGAAGAGACAAGGCATTTTATCTCCTAACTTAACTTCTAGTTTTGCAGGTAACTTTGATGGAAGTTCTCAGGAGCAAGTGGTTGAGGAGAAATCGATAATGAAGAAGTTATTGATGTAGCTCAAGAAATGAATGTTGAAAATCTCACGGACATTGACAACAAAGCTATGATGGCAAATCTTACCAAGGTAGGTCCGGAGGTAAAGACAGTCGAAAAGGAAGTTGCCAAAGTGCAAGTTGTGGAGGTTGAAAAACCTTGTACAAAATGCACCGAGCCATGCGCTAAATGTGCCGAAAAATCACAAATCATCGATGAACTCAATGTGCATAATGAACATTTTAAATAACTATCGCACAATGAAGGAAGCGTATAACAAAATGAAAGATGATTATGGCAGGCTCGATAGAAACAATATCGAACAACACGACACCTAAGAATGTTAAAAGGGACAGTAATGGATAAACAAAAAGCAATAAATGTTTACATTAACACCATTGCTGAAACTAAACAACAACTCCAGGACATGAAAATTGAAACAGAACGTGTTCAACAACTTTTAAGAAGTTAAACAACTAACGCTTATGTCATTTACATATTCTTCCCATTATTTCGTCGGAAGGAAATGATAAAAAAATCTAAAAAGAAAAATGGTAAAGAATACAGCAATGTTCCACCACCCCTATGCGAGAAATATTGTCGCAAAACTGTTGATGGGATGGATAAGGCACTCAACATTGAATTGTTAACTGAAAAGAAAAATGAGTTGCCGGAGAACATTGATGTAATCTATACTACATCAGATGATGACAGTAATGTTGTGGTTAAAAATGTGGTTGAAAACGTTTTGAATGATTCTGATGATGGCAGCTTTGAGAGCGCCACCTCAAGTTTGAACAGTTCTGACACAAAATCCGAATATGACGATACTTTATCAGAAGATGGCCTTTGTGATGATCCTAACGTTGTCATGTACAAGGTTAAGGAATCTGATAGACTATATTTTGATGGCAGTTTTCCGATTCGGAACGTCAAAGAAGATCAATTGGATAAAATGTTCAAACTGGTTGAAGTTACATCAGAATATTTGGAGAAGAATGAAAAGAAATTTTACTCTAAACCCAAAAGAAATTACAATAACTACCGGAGAAATGGTTGTGATCATCCGGAAAACCGGAGAGCTGGGTTGGGTTTAGATGTGGAAGAAGAACCGGTTAAGAAAAAGTCACCATTTCACGAGTAGAAAGATAAAAACATAAAATTCGTTTATGGGACAAACACGGTTCAAGAGGAAAGTTTGATTGGGAGACAATCAATGATGAGTTTAAGAAACAAAAGGAACATCGAGAAAAGGCCAAAGTCACAAGTGGTGTAAAATCTACTAGTGGACACACACATTGTTGATGTATATGTCTGTTGCCTTCGTCATTACACGAGAACGAGTCTGGAATAAACAAGAGTTTCTGAAGACCGAATAAGACAAAGTAGATATCAAAGAGGGAGTCTATTAGTGCATAATGTCTATAGAGTAGTCTTGTATCGAGTCTGTACAGAATAGGTGAAACGAGGCGTATATAGGTGTATTTTAGTACAAGTTCGCTCGAGGGTGCTGATGAGAAGTCAAGTTCGGCCGAACTTGACTAGGTCAAGTTCGGGCGAACTTCTATCCATCTCAAGCGAACTTTGTTTCCTATAAATACCTAGCTTGCCCAATTCATTTGTAACTTTGTCAAATCAGAGGCGAAGCTCTGTCGGATCAGGATCTCGAATGTATTGAACTTTAGGTCAATGAAAACAACATTTAAATGAGTAATTCTTGTTATTTGGTTAACTTGTCATTAGTTTCCGCCTAATCGGACTATAGATAACAAATTTAGGTTCCCATGCTAATCGTGGACGTTCCTACAAGTGGTATCAGAGCCTGGATACCTGAATTTGTTGAAATCAAGACAAGAATCTCTCTATTTTATCTCCATTCTTCTAGTTTTCTTAACTTTTGAACAAAAACGAAGAATTCACGGTCAAATTTAGTCTAATTTTGAATATGTCATGTAAAACATGCTAATAATAAACCCCTGAGAGTTTGGACATTAAATTCAAATGTTTTGACATCAAAAAGTTGCAAAAACCATGTTTTTGAAACAAGCTATGGCCGAACTTAACATCAAGTTGAACTTGATTAAAATTTCATTGATTTTAATCAAGTTCGACCAAACTTGATAATTTTTCAAGAGTTTTTGTTGTATGTTCGCTCGAACTTGAAGAAAATTCAATATCTTTAATCAAGTTCGACCGAACTTGATCAAATTTCATTGAAATCCATTCACAAGTTCGCCCGAACTTGGTAAACTCTTTGAAATAATCGGGTATATCGTTAGAATTGTATCGACGAGACGATTTTAAAGATATAATCGGGTAAAAATTGTTTTCGTAAAAATTTTAAACGTTTTTAACGTACCGATTTTCGATTAAAACGTCAGTTTTTGCTAAAACTTGTCTGTTGCTAATAAATTATCAAGTGTTTTTTATCGTATTCTCAGATTTTCAAAATGAAAGATTTCCATAACGCTTTTGCAGCTGGAGTAGCTCAAGCCTCAACGTCAAATTCAATTGCGGTTAATCAGATGAATCTCGATAATGAAATGGAACTACTTAGAAACCACCAAAGTTGATGAGTATGGACGAGTTCGAGGGATGGAAAGAAAAGTTTGTTAATTGGATTCAAGCGAATCAATTCAACAACTGGGTTGCGGTTGAAGATGTATATACATGGCCTAAAGATGAACGTGATCAAGATCTTCCACTGAACAAATTTTCAACGATTGACAAAGAGAAATATGTTGCTGAAAAGAAAATGATCAGCTTGATACAACAATCTGTCAAAGAAGATATCTTTATATTATTACCAGAATATGATACTTCTCAAGAATTATGGAATTCTCTTTGCGAAAAATTCAAAGGAAGTAATGAAATGATCAAGAGCAAAAAGGCCCTGATTAAGAAAGAGTTTGAGATCTTCACGATGATCAAAAGAGAGACAATGAAACAAATGATTGATAGATATTGTCACCTCATGGTCCCGATGCGAAGACATGATATCAAGAGAACTAACGAAGAGCAGATTGAGAAGCTGGCCGATGCACTTCCAGAAGGAGAATGGACAACGTATCTGATGATTTTAAAGAACAGTCCATCTTGGAGACATTTTAAATTGTCATCTTTCATTGACAAACTTGAAGGTCATGAAATGGAATTGATGAAGATTGCAAAATCCAAAAAAACTAATGTTGTTCAGGATGTTGGAGTTTATTACAAAGGTGGTGTTCCAGATATTCCGATTCAAAGTCCAAAAATCAAAATGGCATTTAGTGCAAACATGAATACATCAGATCAGTCATCACAAAATCAGTATTCTCCAAACATTGGTTATTCATATGTTGGTTCAAGTTCTTCTTCTCAAAGTCAATCTCATCAGACAAGCCAATCCACTTCTAATTCAAATGTTTACCAATCCAACATAGTAGTTGATTTAAAGAATGTGTTTCCTGAAAAAGTTGCGAAATAGCACATAGCACTTCTTGCTACAGTTCTGGAATCGTATGAAAGTCTTGTTGCTGGAAAAATCGGAAATCCTAAAATGACAGCTGAGGATTACCATCAGGTAGATGAGTAAGAGTTGGAACTGATGGACATCAAATGGTCCTTAGCATCGATTATCCGGAGAGTTTCAAAATTTGTAGCACTCACTGGAAGGGATATTGGTAATTCAAGCAATAAACTTGGTTTCGACAAAACGAAAGTTACTTGTTTCAGATGTCGACAAAAAGGGCACTTCAAACGTGAATGCCATAACCAAGAAGCAAGTGGAAACCAAAACCCGTTTGGAACTGGTAACGAATATTACAAGAAAGCGTTGCAATACAAGTCATATCTGAATAGAACACAAGTTGAAGTTGAAGATAAACCTGCAAAGAATGCCGAACAAGCTCTTGTTGCTAATCATGAAGACGATGGTTTCGATTGGAACAAATACATTGAAAAGAAGACCGGTGTTGCTATGATGGCAGAGGTTGTGAATGAATCTGAGACATCATTTGTGGAAGCCACTATCAAAAATGCTATCAAGAAGCATTAATGCAGAGAGCTGAGGAAGAAGCTGTCTTGGAAGATGCAGTTCTGGAAAGATACATGCAACAAACAGAGGAAGAAGGAACAGCTTACCTTGAGACGCAAAAGCAAGAAGAGTTGAAAGCAGAAGCCGAAAAGGTAAAAGCTGAGGTAAGCATGTCGGAAAAGGAAGTTGTGAACGTTGTGGAGGTTGAAAAACCATGCACAAAGTGCGTAAGTCCTTGTGAACCCTGTCTGGATAAAGTCAAAGTCATAAGAGAACTGACTGAACGTAACGAAAACTTTCGTTATGATTACAAAACCATAAAAGAAGCTTATGACAAAATATCAGGCAAATATAAACATGTTGAAAGAGCTAACAGTGAACTCAATGCTAATGTCACCATGTTAAATGCCACAGTTATTGAAAAACAAAAGGCAATTAACATGTACATTAATAAAATTTCTGAGACAAAGCGTGAGTTTCACGAAATGAAAATTGAAACAGAAAGAGTCAGACAATTACTAAAAAGTTACACCACAAACGCATATGTCATTGATCGCATTCTTCCTACGATTAAGTCGGAGGATAATGTTGATAACTCAAAGCGTAAAGTTTACGGAAATATTCCTCCACCATTTCTTGCAAGTTACAGCAGCAAGAAACATGATGATATTGAAAAGGCATTTAATCTTTTACTTCTTTTAGAAAAGAAAGATAAATTGCCTGAAAATATTGACCTAGACTTTACAAAATCAAACGATGACAATGAATCGGTGGTAAAAGATGTGGTAAAGAATGTTTTGGGAAATGATTCTGATGATGGCAGCTTTAAAAGCGCTAACTCAAGTTCAAATAATTCTGGTTCACAATCTGAAAATGACGATAAATCATCAGAAAATGATCTAAATGATGATCCTAACGTTGTCATGTACAAAGTTAAGGAATCTGATAGATTATATTTCAATGATAGCTTTCCGATTCAGAATGTGAAAGAAGATCAAATCGATAAACTGTTTAAACTTGTGGAAGTTTCATCAGATGATCTTGAGAAAAATGAAAAGAAGTTTTATTCTAAACCGAAACGGAATTTTAACAATTACCGTAGAAACGGTGGTGATTTTCCTGAGAACATGAGAGCAGGTTTAGGTTTGGAAGAAGCTGAAGATGAACCGAACAAGAATCAGAAGTCAACGTTCCAGGAATACAAAGGTAAGAACATAACATTTGTGTACGGAATGAACACGGTTCGAGAAGAAAGCTTGATAGGTAAGAAATCAAACGATGATTTCAAGAAAGAAAAGGAACTTCTGGACAAGGCTAAGTCCGCAAGTGGAGTAAAACCCACTAGTGGACAGGTTCATGATACTTGAACTTGCTTGAAATGCAATGAAATTGGTCACATTGCTCGCAAGTGTCCGGTCTAAGCCTGTGTATCACAAAAGAAAAGAAGTTTCAAGAGAGGTAAAACAAAAACAATCTGAAAATGATCAAAACAGGATTATAAAAAGAAATGGTGACTTAAAAGAATGTTGAATCTAATCTTGAAATAAAACCTAAAAATGAATCAAAATTTGAAAATTCAATTTTTCAAAAAGGAGAGACTTCAAAGTCAAACAATGATTCTAGGTTTTATATCAAGAAAGTTAGAGTTAATTCTCAAGCTTGGATTGCTAAAAAGAAATCACCTGAAAAGTGAATGTTTATGATAAAACCGAAAATGTCAAATCAATCAAGAAAAATAAAAGTAAAGTTGATTGTGAGTTTGAAGTTTGTAATGTTGAATATGCTTATCAAAGAGCATACGAAAGTGATTACGAAGAAGTGTATCAGGAGTTATATCTAAAACCCAAGATAAAGAAGGCTTGGGTTGAACTTTTTAACTAAATTCTTCCATGTGCAGGAGTTCCAAGATCCAGATTACCAAAGTTGATTCGGGATTGAGGAGCTTCATAATATTTAACTTTCCAGAAATGTCATATCTTTGTCATTTTGAGAAGGAGTAGTTAAGAAGAAAATCCCGTGACCTCGTCGTCTGATCCTTTTTCTCAATCCTTTATCTGCAATTGTTTAACAAACAATCATTAGACTCATTTACCACTTGTAAAAGCAGTTTGAACATGTAAGAACTTTGAAATCAGTTTTTCAAAACTGATTTCAAAGTTCTTACATGTTCAAACTGCTTTTACAAGTGGTAAATGAGTCTAATGATTGTTTGTTAAACAATTGCAGATAAAGGATTGAGAAAAAGGATCAGACGACGAGGTCACAGGATCCGCATTGGTTTGTTACATTTTTAGAAGAATTTCTTTAAAGCTAAAATCCAAAAATATGTTTTTGATTTTAGGGGGAGTAAGAAAATTTTAAAAATTGTTAAGAAATCAAAAACATATGAAAAAGTTGAAAATTCAAAAACATTGAAAAATTCAAAAAGTACAAAAACATGAAAAAGACAAAAAGAATTTGTTGACAAAAAGAATTTGTTGTCAAAAAGGAAATGATAGTACATCAGTGGACTATCACAGTATGCTAAAGATTTGTAAAGTTTAAAAGTGATAAACAAGTCTTACTGTAGATATATCGATAGGCTTTACACATTCAGTAGATTGTTTCTGGGATATAAACAAAATTTTGTAGGACCCATCCTCGATGCTTAGGAACCTAAATTTGATATTTAACGTCCATAATAGCGGAAATATTACGTCGTGTTACCAATAGACAAGAATTAATCAGTTAATCGTCAGTTTCATTGATTAAACGTTTAGATTACAGACTGACAGAGCTACGCCTCTACAATGCCAAAGTTACAAATAAGACACACAAGCTAGGTATTTATAAGACAACAAGTTCGGCCCAAGATGTGCAAGTTCGCCCGAACTTGCCTGTGCAAGTTCGGCCGAACATGCCTGGACATGTTAACACATGGGCGAACTTGGCTAAGACACTTCATAAATACTTCTTAACCTAGCCTATCTAGCTCTATACAATACAGACTCGATATAAGACTAAGACATAGACATTAAGCACCAACAGACTCCCCCTTGGATATCGTCTTCGTCTTTTATCAGTCTTCAAAACTCTGTCTTCATATACATTAGCGTACCCGACCAAAGAAGTTCTTGTAGGGCTTCTTTCGTCTCTCTTGTTTCGGATCCGGCGTCTGATCAGTTGGCGGTGGTCTTTTAAAGTTAGCCATTCTGAGCGAACTTTGCCTTACCGCTTTTTCCATCTTTTCTTTGATCGCCTCACTTCTGGTTTCTTCTTTAAGAAATCTACTCTTTCCAGATCCCTCCACTTTGTTTGCCACATCTTCCCTGAATTCACATTACGTGCATAGCAAACGTTGACAACTTTCTGATACTGCATCGCTTGCACCTTTTCTCTTTCTTCAAAAACAATCTTGCTGTAAAAAAGGCATTTTATATCTTCTCTTGAGCAGTTAACCAACCACATAGGATCTAGAATCCTTATCGTCCTCCACAATCCTCTCATACCTTGATAACCCATCACTTCAACTCGTTCCTTAGCAATATCCAAGTGATCTTCAAACTTTAATACAGTCACTGCTTCACAAGTAGCTGGATCAATCTGTTACCCCTTGAATAAAGGATAAAAGTTCTGTTCGATCGGCATAAGTGGCATATTCCTCATGGTTCTAGGACGTTTCACCCGTATGTTGCGACAAAACCTATCAGATAGGAAAAAATAGACGATGTAAAAACGTTAAACCACACACGCACGGTTGCACCATGTTAACTCGCAAAATTTAAACCGTAGTGTAAAATAAAACGTAAAAACGTTGAACCACACAAGTGCCTTGTGCCGTATTAACTCGTAAACTTTAGAATGAAACGTAAAACGAAAGTTTTGAGGAGTATATATACTATATGATACCAAAGTTGAAAGTAAAAAAAAGTTGTGAAGTTAAATTCAAAACGATGAAAACTTTTGGTTGAAAGTAAAAAAAAATCAAAGAGTTATGGGTTAAAAGTGTAATGTCAATTTTTTTTTGAAAATCCCCCTAAGCATGGGGTACAACACCTATATCCACTAATATGTTTTTAATTTATAACTGGGTTATTCCTGTGAACTTTACGAGGTTAGACCATTTAAATTATGTAAACAACAAATGTAAAAAAATACTTCAAAAGTACGATGTGTGGGAAAATAAGTATTTTATAGGGGGGAAAGCTTAGTTGTTAAAAAACGAAATTCCAATTATTAAAAGTTCACTACCACTACCACTACCACGACGTTGTAGATCAAGCATACCAAGCATATGCACTATTAATAGAACACTATCCCAACCAAAAAACATATTTCTCATACAAGCCTTGAAAAAACAGCCGATATAGAAGAACAAAAGACACTGCAAAATAAACAGAACTCCATATATAAGTACAAATATTATAATTGTTTTTGCAAGGCTGCCTGTCTTTATTTAACCAAAAAAGGGAAACTTGCGGAGACCCAACAAGCAACCGAGACTCTCCCCAAGCTACATACAGCAAAAATATAAAAAAACTATGGTACCGAAAAAACAACATAACAAAAGTCAAACTTCAAAGCTAAACTCTCCATTATTGATTTGAGAACTTTGTATGGTTCACCAGCCACATCAATGTCGAGTCCTTATTATCGTCCAACACCTTTTAAATGACACCAGCTTCCCATTAAGGACTCTCATTTCTGGAAGACACAAAATCCAAAAGCAAGTATAAACTATGGTCAGAATGATCTTTATTCTATTTGCAGAGCAACCCCATTTATTAAAATATTAAAGCACATACCTCACCTCCATGTTCGGTCCAAAGGGAGGGATTTTAATCCAAAAGAAAACTTGACTGCAAACAGAATTGGCAAATGGGAAAGTGATCAGAATATAGTTGGCATCCAAATAAGTTATAACTTGTAGTATAAATATGTTTAAATTGTATACTAATGTTTGTGACAAAGAAAAGGATAATCGTTTACTCTGCACATACCTAAGACTTGACAAAGTTTGACTTTTCCTCCCAGTAGATCCAAATTATCGATGCCTAATTAACCAATACTTGATCTGCTGAATAAATTACAACATTTCACATATACAAAATACATAAGGTGGTTCATGAAAAGTAACTGTTACCATCAAGGGTTGGGAAGTACTCAATAGGACCAACATCCGAAGCTGACTCGTTATATGGCACAATACTTAAAGAAGGATCTGCTGATCCATTCTGAAAATGTTGTAGGACATGGGTGACAATTATAATAAAATTATATAAATAAAAAATAGTAAAGATACTCTCTTTACACATGTGAGAAATTGTAGTACATGACCGTATACAAATTCGAACGAAAATTAAATATGAACTACACCATATTTAATAGAACAATCGATTCAAACAAATATCTTCAAAAGATAAAGTCTTCAACTTGATCTTTAGGAACATATTCTTGTAGTCTCCTTAGCAAGATCTTCAAAAGATAGAGTAATCAACTTTGTGCTCGAACAAAGTCTTCTTGTAGTATCCCTTGCTGCAAGAAAGAACAAACGATGTTGACGGTTGTGGCTGAGGCACGTGTTCAACACGTTTCCTTTAAAACAGATTTCACGTCTCTACTAAAGACGACGCGTCTGTCCTAGGGTACAACAGCCGAATCAGTCTGTACTGCCGGAGAAGGCCACGCGCCCGAGGTTACACCGAGTAAAATCAGAGTGTTAGAAATTTTGGAAACTTAGAATAGAAATGAAGTTGAATCGTTTAGAGAAACTTATCTCTATATGTTCCCAACATATGGGTCATCAAGTACTTCTTCTCCAAGAACTCTTCATGTATACATCTTTCTTTCTTGTATCTAGCTACATCAAAAGAGGCATATGGCCTACTAAGTATGCAAAAGTCATAGGTGGTGAAAAGTCCAACATAATTAGAGGCATAATTTTGCCATAAAATCTCTAATCAATTGTCATAAAAGAAACTCTACTCAAGATTTGTCATCAATACACCACATGAAAAGTTTATTATTCTAATAGAAAATTAAACAAGTGACATAAATAACTCTACTCAAGAGTTTGTCACTATATGTAGAACTTAATATGAATAATCTCAATAAATTTCTTCCATTCATCACATTTAAAAAATTTCCAACAATCCCCCACATGAATGGAGATTGATCAAAACACATAAAATTTCCAATGCAGCCTCAACAGTTGCGTATTGCCGGATAAGTAGGTTTTCCCTTTGAACTTTCCGTTGTGAAGCATACTTAGCCTCCTAGCGATTTGTAGACGAGATGTCCTTGAACAAACCCCCATTTGTGTAGACGACAATACACTTCACACAATACTCTTCTTAGCCGGGTCATCCCCTCATAGTCGTGTCCAATAATGGTCGTGGAACACTTTCCTAGTTCTGCGAGAGCTCTAGGAATTGTGCCCCCAATTCCATTCGAAGCGACCCCACTTCTCTCTAACATAGGTGATTCTACCATGATTACGCAAAATCGTTTACCACATAATATGCTTAACCTCACAATTTGTCACTGAATTTTATAGGAATGAACTAGGATGTATTTAAACACCTTTTTCTCGTTTAGGGGGTATATATAATTATATATACTAACTTATGCATATCAGCTATGCCCCCACAGTAACCACCCTTAGGCATATGAATTCGTTGTCCTATTGAACTTAGATCTTGGGATATCCAGTCAACTAAGTTAGGTTTCCTTCACACACCTTTTTTCCATGGGCTTTAGTCTCATTCCACAACTTGATCTCTATTAAAACCCCAGGTTGTTGGATCCATAACATTATCTTTGTCTAGTCACTACAAATAACATACTTATTTGAGATCAGTTGTCATGATGTGTTCTTAACCCGCAAGTTAATTTTGCCTATTGTCAACTTCTAAGACTATAACCTCAGTGGCCATCTGAATATGGTTATAATATGTCTTTGTAAGATACGCGTATCATTTAAGGCAAACACGTCTCCATTATGCATTACGACCTTTGTGTCCTCCACTTAGTCGCATGTTTGCAACGTTAGATTGGATTACAAAATCCTTATTGCCAAAATTTTATGATACAAATGCAAGACACCCCCACCATTTAAGTGTTATTGGATAACATCCATATGAGGTAAAGAAAAAACCATTTCTAGACACCTTTAGAGGGTTGTTTCTTAAATTGGCTCCTCCCCCCACATTTCTTGTCATTTGATCAACACTTTCGTAACTTCACTTATGACGACATTTATACAAATGATTGAACAAGATCAACCTCATTGTATCAGTGAATTCAACTCATATTGAATTAGCTTACATAAGCTTCCGAGCTGACCAAAGCAACACATGCCATTGTCATAAGTTTGTCACCAACTTAGAATAATTCTTATTTAACATTTAGAATAAGCCAAGACAATGAATTGTTCTCATTATCTTTTCGAACAAACTCTTCATAAGTTACATATCTTTTCCTTATAATGAATGAAAAATTCTCCCTCAACTTTGTCTTTACACAAATTCTTTTTGTGTTCATACACATTTGAATGTTTAGAGTTAATTAGTCTCCGTCAAGACCTATAATTAACTAAGTACTAGTCTAGCATGCTTTAGACTATAATATTTTAGCATGTGAACAGAATATGCATCATTCTGATTCTTAACAGCCCCAAGGATACCATGATATCACTTTGCAACATTTATCCTTTGTTAAGACAAAATAATGAGACTTCCTAAAACATCAATATTTAGGAAGGTCTCACAAATTATTGTATATAGCACATAGCTAAATTTTATCATTTAATTAAGGAACATAACTTGTTTACCTTTGATCTCCAACGCTTTGCCATTGACTCATAAGGACTTAAACATAAGTCTTAATCTAAGTCACTTGGTGAACACACTCATCGCCAACAAGATGAATGTTCGTCGTCTACAATCACTATTATGTGGAAGATAGAGTCAACTATATTCACACTCAATAACATGACAATCATAGTTTTGCCAATAAGTGATTTGCACACATCTATTGTTATTCATCAGGAGATATGTATATTTAGGATGTTTTCCCAAACAAAGGTAAAATTTCCATATTCAAGTGGTAGACGCATCTACATATAAATCTCGCAAGATTTATTAAAGGTATACAGTAACATATATAGTACTTTTACTTTCATATGTTAGAATTCACACTTGTGAATTTTCCAAAGACTTCTAACGAAGTATTTCGACATGACTCACTCGTGATGTGGTTACACATTTGACGTCTCTTCTTTGACTTTTAGTCAATGCAACAACTCTTAAGTTGTTTATGTCCAAGTATTTTCATGTACTATCCATTTAAAACCATATTCTTTTAAATAATGTATAATTGACGTTATAATTATTTTCCAGAAAAATAATTTATACGTCACAAACATTAGTGATTTATTTCTTTGTAAAAAATTGCATGTGTTATCCGAAGATATTGAACACAAAACAATAAGATACATTGGAAACTAAATCATAAGTGTCAAACACTTTTGAAATTTAAACGGAAGCATAGACGATATGTAGACATCAAATACCAAAGTGCTTTTATCTTTAACACTTTATAATTTGATCGAAATCTTTTCAACGATATCGTCTCATGGCATATCTTGATGTACTCCCTCAATAAGACTCCATGCAGTTATAAGTACAAGTTTCCCATTTCATCTCGAAACTTTAAACTTGGACAGTTCTGCTCAAAACGACATCAAGTTGTTACAAAAGCTACATTTAAGTAGTAAACTTAATCAACTGAATTTGTACACAACAACACCAAGTCGTTTTCCACCAGATAATATCCATGAGATTGTTACTTTGTTCAACAAATTAACAAATGGTACTTCTAGCAAGAGTAGCAGAGCATTTGAATTCTCCAAACTATACAAAACTTTGTTTTAAAAAACATTTTAAAATATTTTCTTAGTTTTGTAATACTATATTAATGATATCAATTAGAGTTTATGATAACATAGATCAAAACCCAAAATATCAAACGGTTTTATATTGTTTAGTCTTACTACGCATGTACTAAATATTTTCTAACACGCACATTAGAAAAAAGAATTATAACGGGCACATCATAGAATCGAACGTTTACATAAAACATTTTCCAAGGATATCATCATTTTTAATGCGCACATAGCCAATTAAATGTTTACATAAAACATTTCCGTTAATTAGGCTCATAAAATGAACAATCTCTAACCTTGTATTCGTGATACACATTTTCTAACACATGTTAGAAAATTCAAGTCATTTCATATATTCAAAACATAACCATTTGGATTTACAAATCACAAACTAAAGTTGGTGAAAAATCTCACACAACTACATCATCACTTTATGGTGATTTAATTCTTGAAGCCAATCAAACATCAACTTCAATATATGACTTTTTATTTCGAAACCATACAAAGCATTAATTTGTTTATATTCACTAAAATAAATTCTATAACAAATTACTTAATTAAAATGTTTACATAAAACATTTCAAAGCATTTGCATTCTAACCATTTTTAACAATCATGTTAAAATGAAAAGAAAAAAAATCTAACGCGCACGTTAGAAATATTAACATTTCCACAAAATGTTAATTCGACTTGTTATAAACACATATATGGTTCATATAAATAAGTCACTTCTTATACACATGTTAGAAAATAAACAACTAAAATTGCTTTTAAACTAACACTTTTCATAAACCGTTTCTAACACGCATGTTAGAAGACAAATGATTACAAAAATCATTTGCGTTTTTTTTATAAACTGTTTCTAACACATTTGTTAGAAGTAAACAATTACAAAAATTGTTATAAAGCTTATCAATAAATATGTTCTAACATACTTGTTAGAAATAAATGATTATAAAAAGCATTATCATACCAGTTTGTTCTAACAAACTCGTTAGAAATAAACGATTAGATAAATCATTATAAACATATAAGTTTATATATAAAACCCAATTCTAACACGCTCATTTAGAAATATATGATTAAAAAAATCATTATAAGTCTTATTAGTTTATATCAAATACATATAAACCAGTCTCATGTTAGAATCACTAAAAGCTTATGCTATAAATGCATGGGTGGATGAAGAGTCCACTTTAAATAAAGACTTAATTATAGACATAAAACTCTAATCAAGTAAAATAAAGTCTTATTTCAAGACATTAAAACTCTACTAAAGAGAATTTAACGTTTACAAAAAACGCATGGTTTACACCCATAATTCCGGTCTAACACACATGTTAGAAAATTTAACGTTTACAAAAAACGTACGGTTCACACTAATAAACCCGATCTAACACAAAAGTTAGAAAATTAACAATTCCCAAAATCGTTCCAAAACCAAACGTTTGAACCATAAGTCATTCGTTTTTGTATCACGGTGTAGGATTTAAGATTGTAACACAATCCCAATAAATCCAAACACAACAAGTTATACTATATACATATTTCCCAAAAAAATATTTATAAGATCATAATCTCTAAAAAATATTTTTTATTATAAATCCTTTCGTGAACCCAAAATCCTTATAAATAAGGTTTTAAGATTGTAGCAACAATCTTACGAAATATGTTTTAAGATTGTAGGACATGGGTGACAATTATAATAAAAATTATATAAATAAAAAATAGTAAAGATACTCTCTTTACACATTTGGGAAATAGTAGTACATGACCGTATACAAATTCAAACGAAAATTAAATATGAACTACAGCATATTTAATAGAACAATCGATTCAAACCAATATCTTCAAAAGATAAAGTCTTCAACTTGATCTTTAAGAACATATTCTTGTAGTCTACTTAGCAAGATCTTCAAAAGATAGAGTAATCAACTTTGTGCTCGAACAAAGTCTTCTTGTAGTATCCCTTGCTGCAAGAAAGAACAAACGATGTTGACGGTTGTGGCTGAGGCACGTGTTCAACACGCTTCCCTAAAAACAGATTTCACGACTCTACTAAAGACGACTTGTAGTCTGTACTGCCGGAGAAGGCCACGCGCCCGAGGTTACACCGGGTAAAATCATAGTGTTAGAAATTTTGGAAACTTAGAATAGAAATGAAGTTGAATCGTTTAGAGAAACTTATCTCTATATGTTCCCAACATATGGGTCATCAAGTACTTCTTCTCCAAGAACTCTTCATGCATACATCTTTCTTTCTTGTATCTAGCTACATCAAAAGAGGCATATGGCCTACTAAGTATGCAAAAGTCATGGGTGGTGAAAAGTCCAACATAATTAGAAACATAATTTTGCTATAAAATCTCTAATCAATTGTCATAAAAGAAACTCTACTCAAGAGTAGTCATCAATACACCACATGAAAAGTTTATTAATCTAATAGAAAATTAAACAAGTGATATAAATAACTCTACTCAAGAGTTTGTCACTATATGTAGAATTTAATATGAATAATCTCAATAAATTTCTTCCATTCATCAGATTTAAAAAATTTCCAACAAATGTACATCAAATTGTAAGTTACTAACTAAAATGCTTGTATAACAATACAAGAGATAAGGATGAGCATGGTACTGGAAACGGGTACCGGTATTTAAGTGTAAATCAACCAAAATACCGGTTCAATACCGGTACTAAAAACGGTAAAAATGGGTATTGGTATTAGTACCGAATATAACCGGCATGGTACTGGTACCCGGTACCATATGCTCATCCCTAATAAGGGAAAAAATCAAACTAATAATTTGTTAATAGACGCGGTCTACTCAACAACATTTAACTGCTCATACCTAATAAGGGAAAAAATCAAACTAATAATTTGTTAATAGACGCGTCCTACTCAACAACATTTAACCTATCAAGGCTGTGCATATCTCATAGTTTACCAATCAAGAATAGCTGAAAACAATAATCAACCCATCGAGTTCGATGCACCAGCCTTGTCACTTGCGTGTAAGGAAAATTTTTTGATGGACCAGTCTTGTCCAAATTTAATTACTCACAAACTTACAAATTAGGCTATAACCATTGTTACAAAAGGAAATTCAAAACCAAACTCTGACACATAAGCTCTTGAGTATTAGAAGCATTATAACAGGTGAATTAGAGACCTTTTGATACCAGCATGTAAAACCTCAGTAGAGTGACGCACATTAATTTTAAAACGATCGCCATTAGCAATCTTTGACTGGTCGAAAGAAAAATAGAAAAAATGCAATCAACTAACCTTAAGCTTGTGACAACACGTACCTGCATTAACAATCCACAAACTTAAAAACATAAACAACAAATGATAACCAAACAAAACATAAGGTTGCAGATATTAACTCCAAAGTCCAAACCAAGCATCAAAATATAACACCACAGAATGAAATGGAACTATCAGTGGTGGTTGGAGATGGTGATTGGCAGAACTGAAGGGTGAGGACAGTGGTTAAAGGTGGTAGGTGGTGACGACATGAAGGATGAGAGAGTTAAGAGCTACTTTCTAGCAACAAAACTAAACACATGAGCTATAAAGACCAAATGCACATGATAAGCAACCATACATTTGCTGCCACCTCACCCACACCACTTCCATTTTTTTCACTAAACCCTCACTATGGTTTCACTAGCCACTACTTTATCGCCCTCTTTCCAAAGTCAGGAGTTGCAATACAAAATGTTTTATCAGCACGGATACAACAACCTACATACCTTGCCAAGCTGCTCGAATTAAATGTACATGAATCTAAAGTCACATTTTGTCCATAATTTTGGCTCTGGTGTAACACTCAATATCATGAGAATCATAATCACCTCCGATAATATTTAACTTATTACTTGTTAAACCACCAGGCCATCCATGTGTAGCAAATACAAAATATCAGCACATGAGTTGTTCATGTCATACACTGTAAATTGTATTAAACATGCTACAAAATTTGAAGTTCAACAACGTTAAGAAAAAAATGTCTAAGTCAACTTAACCCATGCCAAAAAGTTATGAGTTTTTCCTCATTCAGGTGTTCTTACCACTCTAATATCAAATGAACTAAACACTGATTAATATCCATCTAAAGAAATACATATCACATACTAACCTTCATCTGTTATGAAGTTTAGAAAGGTCTCTCCATCCTTATCCGTTTTCTCAAATGCAGTTCCAACTTCTAACATACATGTATACATGACTACAACATGAAAAAAAGGCTCTGAATAAAATGGCCAACAATTATAAGATATATTCGCAATGCAATCATCTAGCATGCATATTGTATTAAAAAAAGTTAACAATCTGTTAGGAAAGAACCCATGTTCTTGCCCTAAATTACTGATGCAAACTAATTTTTAGTGCAAGTGCATCGTTCACTCCATCACCAATCATACATATATGCTTTCATTCTTCTAATCGTTTACAGTTTCCTTTTTCCATTTACCTTCAAGATGATGGACATTTAGCTCGAGAAGCATCATTGTAGCAAGTCTTTTTAGTGAATATCTTACTTAATCCTGAAAATAAATATTTACCTTATGTTTTCTGAATATTATACTGAATGAATAAGAAAGGTATTGATCTTCATCCTAAAAGGTAAAGTATGTACCTTTATGAATACCTTATAGTGTTGTTTGGATCACTGCAAGACAATGGAGTGCTTCATCGTTCCATCTGAATAATACAAGCTCCACCAACACCATTCTTCCTTTGCTTATTAGAGCTCCCTACAACTTAATACTAGAATCACTCATCTTAAATTCTTGTTTTTTTAACAGTTTCTAGAGTAATGCATTTTTTTAAATTTTAAGGAAAATCAAATGTTAAATTAAATCTAAACAACCACCATAAACTTTGAAAAATAAAATACATATAAATACTTATATTTTTTTACATTTAACACAGGTTGATAATATTTTTATTGAAGCACCAGCGTGTTTCCCCAAACTTAACCTGCAAAACTGTCACAATTTTATCAAAATACATAAAGGTTACATTCAAGTGTCGTTTTAAGCCATAGAAAAAGAAGAGACCAACTATTTTCACATAGGGGTTCAACGTTCAATCCAAGAATTATAAAAGTACTTCAATACACCTGAAATTGTTCGATTCACATATAATGTGGTTTTACGCCTCAACAGACTACGGATTAAGATGCAAATAACTGTTGACAAACAACGGATAATACATTTTTTTTGCAGAATTATAGTAAAAATGGTATTGATCGTCCTGGTCAAAATTAGATCAATAAAACCCCTAAATCTCACCAATAATCGCCACCACCGAAGTCGTATCTTTCTCAACCCTAGCCGTCTCAGCTTTACATTTAGACAAACCAAATTTCAAATAGAAAAAATACATTCATACCTTGATTTCTTGGGCCAGAGGCGATGACATTGATGCTTCAAATAATAACAATTTTTGGAGGGGAATTGGTGCTTCATATCTATCAATTTTTAAAAATTAGAAGATTCAGACGGTATATGATTGGCAGATGTGTGTATATATATATATATATATATGTGTGTGTATGAATGTATGTGTGGGTGTGTGTGAAAAATTACAAAAAATAAAATAAGAATCAACAAAGAAAGCTTTGCTTACCTGATGGTTGTATTGGAAAGATTGCAGAGAATTCGTTGAGAAAAAAGAAAGAGGATTTGTTATCTAGGGTTTAAGAAAAAAGACATTAAAACTAAGAATACAATTCAATCGGATAAATAGGACTCACAGTAACACCATATCGATTAGAAACGAACCTGCTTACGATCGATTTGAACAACGACCCGCTCTATGAAGGAGAGAAATAGCGAATAGCATAGATGGAGAGATGGAGTGTATCATCAATAAACATTCGATTAAATTAAGTAAAGAAACAAAATTTAACAAAGATGGATTAGATGAACGACAAAAATCATAGAAGTATTGAACTAAAAAACATACCTGAATGATGAATCCGCGAAGAACAACTGACGGAGAATTACATTTTTGGATTTAGGGTTTCAGAAAGTGAGGTTGTAGTGGTCGGTGCGTTTCATAACCCAAAATCCGACCCGAATTAATCCGGATCCCACGTCCAAAGAGAGTAGGTTGCCTAATGTGCTTCCCTACCAAAATCACTATCTAGCTCCACCATATCATAACATGTAACCCAAATCTGTCTCATATATATATAATGTTCACATCCATTGACAGTTGACACATGCTTTAATTTTATTTATGTGTCATGAGATGGCAGTACATTGTTCAGGTTAAAAAGAGTTGATTGTCATTTACGTTCACATGGTATGTTCAGTTATAGCAGTCTAAGCTAAATTTTATAATTATATCATTTTTATCCATGACATTCTTAAAACATGTTACATTAGTTCAAAATATTAACTTCATTTCAAAATAATTATTAAATAATGGGTATAAAGGTCTTTCAACATATATGTTCTTTTTTTATTTGAATTCTTTGTTTTAATTTTAAACTTTAAACAAATTATTTTCATAAAAAAAAAGGAACAAAAGATCAAAAGCCACCATCTCCTTTTCCCTCAACCCTTTGCCTCTCACTTTAACCACCAAACAACCCCCATCACCTCTACCCTCTACCACACCCTGTCACCATCGAACACATTTCACCTCCCACACAACCCGGTCACCTGCAACCAAACCACCTCCGGCGACCACTCCCACCTCGAGCCGCTGCAACAACCTCAACCTTCACACCTGTAACCGTCACTGTTGAAAATCCTCCATCCTTCACATCTAAATCCCAATTAAATAATGATTCTTGTCAACCCAAAAGAAAATTGACCTGAAATGACAAAAGTTGACAAACAATAGGGACGTAAATGACACTTAACTTGGTTAAACAATTTCTGGTTTACATTTCTTAGAACTATATATGTCACACATTTCTTCTTTTTAAGTGTGTACTGTCTTGAGTTCCTCTATTGTTTCTTTTAAGGTATTTGCATTCATGGATTTTAAATGCTCAATAACTCTTTATTTTAACAGAGGTGGTGGTGAACCCCCCTTTTGTGTTTCTTACCAGTTGGGTTAATAAAGGTAGCGCATTCAATGGTGAGGTTAGGTGTGTATGATTTGCGATTCATTGTTATCCTATCTTCAAATAGTTTCTATATAATTCGATTTTTATTTTCGATGTCTGATTATACTTCGTCAATGTGGAATATATTCATGATCTTTTTACTTATTTAAATGTATACTGTCGTTGGTTATAACTCCTAATCTCATCTACAAGTAGTATTTACATGACCGCGTTTGTCTTATTCATTTCAGTTGTAGATTATATTTATAGTGGTATATTTTGTTAGAGGTTTATGTCCGGTTCGATAAGTCAACGCTGCCAACCGGGTCTTGACCCGTAAGAGTTACACCGTGGTCAACGAACTTAAATCCACTTAACTAATTTAACTGATAATTACGAACGATACACGGGTACATGGACCGGATGAGACAAGAACACTCCTCTACGCCACTTGTCCCGCATGCACTCTTGCATCGCCACTTGTCGCGCACCGAGAATCTTGGCCAATGGCATCGCATGCATTTTGCATGGTCGCCACTTGGCAGACATGCAAAGATGTCCATGCATTATAAAAGGGGAGTGTTGGGGTCTTGTTTTGGTTGTTGCAAGAACAAAATTGCTCTCAGTAACACACACCCACAACCGGTCACCCCACTACCGCCGCCGGCTAACTCGCCGACGCCACCAAAGTCGCCGCCGGTCGGAACCGCCGCCGGGTATCGCCGCCGCCAAAGACCGCCGGCTACCTCCGCCGCTTCCCGACCCGTTCCTGTGTTTCGCTAGTTCGTTAACTAGCACTTGTTCGTTGAACCTCGGTGTCTCAACCGGTTTATTACTAACCGAAGGTATATCTAAACCCCTATGGTTTGCGTTTATATTTCGTGTTTGCATGTCGGTGACCTTGTTCCATTACGGGTATTCCTTTGTATATATAAAAGTGTTCATATTATTTACATATTGTTACCTATGCTTTCGTTGCCTAAAAATATATGTGTATATTTTTCAACTAGTTAAAGTTTATTTTTAACTAACATATATATACATGTACACTTACTAGTCAAAAGTGTTTTGATTAATCTTTATAACAAACAAATATGTACACATATAAACTGGGTTCATCAAATAAAATTTAAAATTATACCACGGATTTTCTTCGTATTTCGACATATGCATTGCCCTTTCATTAATTGTACATTTGCAGTCTCACTTGAAAATCGAAATATTGAAGTCGGTTTTCTATGTGTAGTGCTGAGATGCTCGCCACCCTTGGGTCATTCTGAAAAGAGAGCCATATAGAATTAAACAAATGAGGTACACTTTCTCTTGCAAAGCATATAATTAGACCAAGCAAATCAAGACAACGGCGGATCCATGAAGTTTTTTTACTAGGTTCCTTTTTATAGATTTCACGAATTCTTATTTTTTTTTTAAATCATACAAAATTTCCACCATGTTTTTCATTTTTTTTTCAAACCTAAGGGGTTCCCGAGAACCCCAAAACACCCCTGAATCCACCACTATCAAGGTAACTATCGTTGTTTTCTTCTAATTGAGTTTGTTGGAGGCAAAGTTGCATATGCTCTTTCTCAAGGTCGTTGCTAGGAATAACAACAGATCAATTGTTTAAAATAATTATATTTGCTGTTTGAGAAGAATAATATTTGGTTTGCATCCAACAAGCGTCTTTAATAATATTTTGAGATTTCATTTCACTTTCTATGTAGGCTTTGGATCTTGGTAGAGGTGGACAGATTTGGGAGGAGCTTGCAAGTGCAAAATATAAGGAGTGGGTACATGATTCTACCAAACGAACTTTACCTCTGCAATATAGTTATTACTGTAATAACATAGTAGTGTAACCATGTTTCACATATTAATTTTGGTTGTTTTTCTTTAGAACAAAAAGGAAGCAGAAGTGTTTTGTTTTTGAAGAATTGCAAGTCGAACCAACCTGACCTGACCTGACCTGACATATAAGAACTCTTTATTTTTTCATCTATTAAATTACATCAGTAAGGTTTAGACATATTCTTTTCGCATGGTAAGCTTTACTTCACTTCGCTTTGTCCACAGTTAAATTAAAATTTGATAAATATGATATGTGTTTGCTTTTTATAATTTTTTTTCATTTAAATTTTTATTAAACCAAGGATGTGTAGCACATCGGATTCTAACCTAATAAAGTTATATAACAATCAAACAACTTTATTTAGGTATATAGGTTTGAAGATAAATCTGAATCATTATAAGATAACTACTCTTAGTTATGACATCTCATAGTACGTTTAAGATACGCCTTCTCGTTAATATGTAGCGTACATGTACCCTGGCAACCGTGGCTTAGCAATTGCCACAAGCGGTGTAGCCAAGCAAATGTCATCGTGATTTTCAACAAGTTCAATTGATCGCCCATTATCCGGTGCCTCCCAGGTGAAACCCCGAAGCAAAGCCGAATGCCAAGGGAGTCTTGGAGTTAGTGGGAGTCGTTCAAGACAACAAGATACACTCAAGTCTACCTTGTGGTTGTTTTGTGTGTTGTGACCGTGACCTATTTGATCTTGCTACTTGGCTCTAGCAAGATCATAACCATGCCCATATGATTTACATATTCGTTTTTTATTATGGTTGCTTTTAATAAATGTTATTACAAATCAACCTAATAACAATACGCATTTTTAAAAGGGGTTTTAAAAATGAAGTCGAGAAAAGCAAGTTCTAGCAACTTGTAAATTTTTATAACCACTAGAGTTTTAAAACCTTTTATCACATCTTTAAAACTCATGAACTTAATAGTCTCCACTATTAACTTTAATTGGTTATTTTAAGTCGCGACAAGCTTAGTTTTATAGGTTATCTAAAACAAACTGTCCCGAGAGGTGAAAGGTTCCTTTTGGTATAGTCGCAAAGTTAATATCTAAATTAAAACCCGACTATAACGACCCTATTTGGTAAAATTAAAATCAATGGTCTATGCCATCCTACTACTGGTAACACTTGGGGCATAATGCGAACCATCAGTGTTGGAGCCACATCACAAAACTTGGTGTCTAGTTTATCCTTCCAAGGTGCAAGGGCTTCGTCGACACATCCGACCCTTCCACATGTGACCGTTTTAGGACGACGATTACTTTTCTTCTCGTGTTACGTGCTACAGCTGTCTTGAGAATAAAAGTGGCATAGATGAGGCCAAACGTATCAATGCAAAGGCAAAAAGGTTGTCCTCGCAGCCTCATAAACCCCGGGAGTTGTGCTTTTCTCACAATTGACAATCGTTGTTAGTCCGCTTGAACTTCTTGCTAATGTTGTGTGCTACAACTGCCTTTAGAAAGAACTTCTAACCGGATTCTCGTTCCTTATTGTCTCACCTCACTAAATAAGGAAAATGCATTAAAAATACTAATTAAATAAAATTTTTGCTTAACAGGTGTCATCTGAAAACAACTCATCTTTTGCTCTCAAGTCCATACTTGAGAAAGACAAACTAAATAACACCAATTTTCTTGAGTGGCACCGCAACTTGAGAATCGTTCTCAAAATGGCAAAGAAGCTTTATGTTTCGGAAACCCCAATTCCAACAGCGCCTGAAAATGGTACTGCTGCTGCGAAGAAAGCTTTCGATAAACATAAAGAAGATGCCCTAGAAGTTGCTTTCCTCATGCAAGCCACCATGTCCCCAGATCTCTAGAAGAGTATGGAAGACATGAGTGTCTTCGACATGATTGAGCAACTCAAAGGCATGTTTCAGAAACAAGCCCGCCAGGAACGCTATGACACCATGAAACGGCTCATAAGCTGTAGAATGCAAAAGGGTTCCTCAGTTAGTGCTCATGTCCTCAAGATGAAAGGCTACATCGACCAATTAAACAAACTTGGTTATCCTCTCCAAGATGAGATGGCTGTTGACTTCATTCTCAACTCTCTTTCCAGTCACTATGATCAATTTGTTATGAACTTTAACATGAATGACTGGTAAAGAAAGTGTCGAAGTTACATTGGATGCTCAAAACGGCAGAGATGAACATTTCCAACAAAACAAACCAAGTGTTAATGGTTCGATCTGGTGGTGTTAGGAAGCCCAGAACAAAGAAAAGTCTCAACAGCAAAACAAAGGAAAGACTCCTTTTGCTGCCAAACATGCCACCAACAAGAGCAAACAAGCTGTGAAAGCCCCTCATTCAGAAGAGCGGCAATGCTATGAGTGTAACAAGATGGGGCACTGGAAACGTAAATGCCCCGAGTATCTTGCTAAGCTCAAAGCAAAGAAGGCCAATGGAGAAGGCACTTCTTCAGGTATTCTGATATATGTTATCGAGCTTTTCACTGTTTCTAGCAACACATGGGTATTTGATACCGGATGTGGCTATCACATTGTTAATGTCTTGCAGGAGCCTGAAAAGTGGAAGAAACTGAAACCAGGGAACATGGAACTCATTGTTGGCGATGGGAAGAAAGTCCCAGTTCTAGCAACTGGCACATTTAATCTTACATGTCCTTCTGGTCTTGTTGTTGTTTTGAACAATTGTCTTTTTGCACCTGGTTTGACCAGGAACATCATTTCAGTTTCGTTACTTTTTGAACAAGGATTTAGATATGTTTTTAATCACATTTCTATTTCTGCTTATCTAAATGATACTTACTATTTTGAGGCTAAACCTCGAAGCAGTATTTATGAAATTAATGTTCAACCTAGCAATAACATATATCACCTTTCTAAATGTCAGAAAAATGGTATTAGTGATTCATTCCTATGGCATTGTAGACTTGGCCACATAAGCAAGGCACGCATAAAATGGCTCCAATATGAGGGGATTCTTGAATCCACCGGAGCGGACTTATTTGATGATTGTGAATCATGCTTAGCTGACAAACTCACCAAGGATCCCTTCACCCATGTTGGTGAACGAGCTAGTGATCTATTAGGACACATACATTCAGATGTATGTGGTCCTTTTAGAACCATGACTAGGAATCACGAGAGATACTTCGTTACATTCATCGATGATTATAGTCGATATGCTTATGTTTATCTTATGAAGCATAAGCATGAAACCTTTGAAAAGTTCAAAGAGTTTCAGAAAGAAGTTGAAAACCAACTTAATAGAAAGATTAAAATGCTTCGCTCAGATCGAGGCGGTGAATACCTCAGCTTAGAATTTCTTGATCATCTAAAGGAATGTGGAATAGTTTCACAACCCACTCCACCAGGCACGCCCCAACTTAATGGCGTGCGTGAAAGGAGAAATCGGACCGTGCTGAATATGGTCCGATCAATGATGTGTAGAACAAATTTGCCTCACTCCTTTTGGGGTTTTGCTCTTATGACTGCTGCACAACTCGTAAATCTAGCGCCGACCAAAAAGGTGAACACGACTCCATATGAGATATGGTATGGGCGTAAGCCAAACTTGAGTTACCTCAGAATATGAGGGTGTGATGCTTACATCACAATTGATTCTGATGACAAGCTCGACCCTCGAGGCGAAAAGGTAGTTTTCGTCAGATACTATAATCAAAGCGGTTATTACTTCTACCATCCTGATGCAAATACGATTTCCATCAAAAGGAAGGCTAAAAGATTCCTTGAAGATGAACTTCTTAGTCGAGGAACTGGAAGTAACTTGGTGGATCTTGAAGAAGTTCAAGGACCACAAACAACCGTTGAGGAGGTCGAAACATCTGAACCACAACAAATTGTTGACACTGATTCAGACTTGAACACAAGCCTTCGCAGGAGTGTCAGGACTCGTAAAGAACCCGATAGATACTTTGGCATATTGAGGGTTCTGAAGTCCTGACAGTAGCCGAATCTGACGACGAGCCTACTAGTTACAAATCTGCTATTTCTAATCCAGATTCTGCGAAATGGCTAGACGCCATGAAAGCCGAGATGCAATCCATGCGTGACAATCAAGTCTGGGACTTGGTTGAGCTACCCCTCGAATCTCGGGTAGTAGGGAGCAAATGGGTTTTTAAAAGAAAACCGACATGCATGGAAATATACAAACCTATAAGGCACAGCTAGTAGCGAAAGGTTTCAATCAAACTCAAGGTGTTGACTATGATGAAACTTTCTCGCTCGTTGCTATGATCAAGTCAATCAGGATATTACTTGCCATAGCTACGTGCTATGATTACGAAATTTGGCAAATGGATGTTAAAACCGCCTTTCTTAATGGACATCTTTATGAAGATGTTTATATGGTTCAGCCTGACGGTTTTATCGATCCAAACTATCCCAACAGGGTATGTAAGCTAAACAAGTCCATTTATGGACTCAAGCAAGCATCTCGGAGCTGGAATCTTCGTTTTTACCAGAAAGTCAAAGAGTTTGGTTTTGTGAAGAACGAAGACGAGCCTTGTGTTTACAGAAAGGCTAGTGGGAGTGACATATCATTTCTCATCTTATATGTAGATGATATATTGATTATTGGAAACAACATCCCCATGTTTAAGGAAATTAAGCATTGGTTGGGATCTTGTTTCGCAATGAAGGATCTTGGAGAAGCCGCTTACATTCTGGGAATCAAGATCTATAGGAATAGATTTAAGCGACTTCTTGGGCTAACTCAGAGCACATACATAGATCAAGTGATAAGACGCTTCAAAATGGAAAACTCCAAGAAAGGAGGTGTTCCAATGACTAAAGGAATCGTCTTGAACAAATCACAAGCTCCCTCTGAGGACCGTGAGATAAAGCAAATGGAAACAGTTCTATATGCGTCCGCGATTGGTTCTATCATGTATGTTATGGTATGTACTCGACCAGACGTCTCGTATGCTTTGAGCATGACAAGCCGTTACCAGCAGAGCCCTGGGATTGCCCACTGGACTGCAGTTAAGAACATCCTTAAGTACTTGAGAAGGACAAAAGATATGTTCTTGATATTTGGAGGAGTCAATAAGGAGCTCACTGTAAAATGGTACACTGATGCTAGTTTTCAAACTGACCGAGATACCTCTCGCTCATAAACGGGTTTCGTGTTCACTCTCAACGGAGGAGCTGTCTCATGGAAAAGCTCCAAGCAAAGTGTTGTGGCTGATTCCACCACGAAATCTGAGTACATTGCCGCATCGGATGCCGAAAAGGAAGCTACTTGGATGAAGAAGTTCATAACAGATCTCGATGTGGTTCCAAGTATCATGAAACCCATCCAGATATTTTGTGATAACACAGGTGCTATTGCTCAAGCCAAGGAGCCTAGATCCCATCACAAAGCCAAGCACATTTTAAGAAAGTTCCACTACATACGTGAAAATGTGGAAAGTGGAGACATCGTAATAAGCAAAATTGACACAGATCAAAACCTAGCTGACCCATTTACTAAGCCAATGACTCAAGAAAAACACGATCGTCATATGGACTCTATTGGGCTTAGATTAGCTAGTGATATGTTTTTTATTTAGTATTTGGATGTACGAACATCAAACAGTTGTACTCTTGCATTTGTTTTGATTTACTAGTTAAATGCAATTCTTGAAACTGTGTTCGGATTTGATACGTTTAATCCATGAATCTTGTATTCTAAATTATCCGTAATCGGTCAGACTCGTGGGAACGATTCTGAATTAAGACTATTCTGACTTTGGACTCAATGAGTTGACTTCCAAACTCACAGACCTCATTATGAATGACGTCGGATGTAACTCGCATCAAATCATCTTCTTGGATCTTGGTCATAAGATGTATTTGATTTTGGTATAGTCATTTAGTATCCTCTGACCTGAGATACATACTAGAACTCTCGTTTACTAAAGACTATTCTTTGATCAGTGTCAACCGCTGTCGCGTAACTGCCAGTCATAAAGGCATTGGTTGGGAATAGCTCTGAAGTTCAGTGGGAGTTGTATGTAGTCAAGATGGGATTCTGTACTCTTACATTATATGTAATAGTTAGACATCTGGGCGCCCTCGTTGATTCAAACTGGTGAAGTGTAAGGCCTTACCCAAACTTACTGTGTGTTTGATTGGACCACTTTGATTCTTGAACGAGAACGATAATGATTGAATGCCATATGAGATTGAACCTGATCCATGTCTCATTGTTCAATCGATGTCTTTTACAGAAAGGATAGATGACAACGATCACCATAAGTCTACTATCTTCAAGTAGCAAGCCGTTGCTAAAGGGAAGATACCTTGGTTAGTGACTTTAAAGTGTCATGACCTGTTGGGGGCAGCTATGTGTAGCTAGAGCACCGCTGGCTGTCTGCGTTAAGATCTTATCAGAGACCGTCCAAGTGGGAGCTGTTGGATATTTATGTCCGGTTCGATAAGTCAACACTGCCGACCGGGTCTGGACACGTAAGAGTTACACCGTGGGCAACGAACTTAAATCAACTTAACTAATTTAACTGGTAATTACGAACGATACACGAGTACATGGACCGGATGAGACAAGAACACTCCTCTACGCCACTTGTCGCGCATGCACTCTTTCATCGCCACTTGTCGCGCACCGAGAATCTTGGCCAATGGCATCGCATGCATTTTGCATGGTCGCCACTTGGCAGACATGCAAAGAAGTCCATGCATTATAAAAGGGGAGTGTTGGGGTCTTGTTTTGGTTGTTGTTGCAAGAACAAAATTGCTCTCAATAACACACACCCACAACCGGTCATCCCACTACCGCCGCCTGGTAGCCCGCCGCCGCCACCAAAGTCGCCACCGGTCGGAACCGCCGCCGGGTATCGCCGCCGCCAAAGACCGCCGGCTACCTCCGCCGCTTCCCGACCCGTTCCCGTGTTTCGCTAGTTCGTTAACTAGCACTTGTTCGTTGAACCTCGGTGTCTCAACTGGTTTATTACTAACCGAAGGTATATCTAAACCCCCTATGGTTTGCGTTTATATTTCGTGTTTGCATGTCGGTGACCTTGTTCCATTACGGGTATTCCTTGGTATATATAAAAGTGTTCATATTATTTACATATTGTTACCTATGCTTCTGTTGCCTAAAAATATATGTGAATATTTTTCATCTAGTTCAAGTATATTTTTAACTAACATATATATACATGTACACTTACTAGTCAAAAGTGTTTTGATTAATCTTTGTAACAAACAAATATGTACACATATGAACCGGGTTTATCAAATAAAAATTAAAATTATACCACGGATTTCCTTCATATTTCGACATATGCATTGCCCTTTCATTAATTGTACATTTGCGGTCTCACTTGAAAATCGAAATATTGAAGTCGGTTTTCTATGTGTAGTATGCTCGCCACCCTTGGTTCATTCTGAAAGGAGAGTCATAGAATTAAACAAATGAGGTACACTTTCTCTTGCAAAGCATATAATTAGACCAAGCAAATCAAGGCAGTGGTGGATCCAAGAAGTTTTTTCACTGGTTTCTTTTTTGTAGATTTTCATTAATTCTCACTATTTTTTTAAATCATACAAAATTATTGGGTTTCCATTGTGATCATTTATAAATTTTATTTATCAAAACCCGGTTCAATAAATAATATTCAATTAACAAGTGAGTTAATTAATAAAAACGCAGCGGAAATAAACAAGTGATCAACAATAAACGAAACCCGACAGGATCCGGTTACATGCAAATGCGAGTACATTAAAAAAATATATAACTACCGATGAGAAAGATATACCTCGGTTAGTGACTCGGTCGAGACACCGAGGTTTAACGAACACATGCTAGTGAATGAACAAACGTAACGCGGGTATAACACGAGTAGCGACGGCGGTGGCCAGCGTTATCGGCGGCACAGAGGCCGGCAGCCGGCGGGGCGGCGGAACGGCGACGGTGGCGGCGGACAGCAACGGCGACTACCGGCGGAGTGGCGATGGTGGCGGCGGCCGCAGAGGCCGGCGGCGGTGTCGGTTGTGGTTGTGGGTATCATGAGTGCCGTGTAGTGGCGGCGGTGACCGGCGGCGGGCGGCGGTGACCGGTAGCGACAGCAGCGGCGGTGACCGGTAGCGACAGCAGCGGCGGCTGCAGGGTGGCCGGCGGCAGCGTCGGTGGCGGCGGCGGCGGCAGGGTGGCCGAGGCGATTGTGGCCGATTGTGGGTGTGGTGTTATTGAGAGCAATTTTTGTTCTTTCAACAACTAAACACAAGACCCCAACACTCCCTTTTATAGAGCATGGACATCTTTGCATGTGTGCCAAGTGACGGCCATGCAAAATGCATGTGATGCCATAGCCCAAGACTTTCAGTGCGCGACAAGTGGCGATGCAAGAGTGCATGCGCGATAAGTGGCGATGCAAGAGTGCATGCGCGACAAGTGGCGTAGAGGAGTGTTCTTGTCTTACCCGGTACATGTACCCGTCTCTCAATTTAATATCCGCGTATCGTTCGTAATTACCAGTTAAATTAGTTAAGTGGATTTAAGTTCGTTGCCCACGGTGTGACTCTTACGGGTCAAGACCCGGTCGGTAGCGTTGACTTATCGAACCGGACATAACTATCCAACAAAAATTTCCATCATGTTTTTCATTTTTTTCCAAACCTAAGGGGTTCCCGGGAACCCCAAAACACCCCTGAATCCGCCACTATCAAGGTAACTATCGTTGTTTCTTCTAATTGAGTTTGTTGGAGGCAAAGTTGCATATGCTCTTTCTCAAGGTCATTGCTAGGAATAACAACAGATCAATTGTTTAAAATAATTATATTTGCTGTTTGAGAAGAATAATATTTGGTTTGCATCCAACAAGCGTCTTTAATAATATTTTGAGATTTCATTTCACTTTCTATGTAGGCTTTGGATCTTGGTAGAGGTGGACAGATTTGGGAGGAGCTTGCAAGTGCAAAATATAAGGAGTGGGTACATGATTCTACCAAACGAACTTTACCTCTGCAATATAGTTATTACTGTAATAACATAGTAGTGTAACCATGTTTCACATATTAATTTTGGTTGTTTTTCTTTAGAACAAAAAGGAAGCAGAAGTTTTTTGTTTTTGAAGAATTGCAAGTCGAACCAACCTGACCTGACCTGACATATAAGAACTCTTTGTTTTTTCATCTATTAAATTACATCAGTAAGGTTTAGACGTATTCTTTTCGCATGGTAGGCTTTAATTCACTTCGCTTTGTCCACAGTTAAATTAAAATTTGATAAATATGATATGTGTTTGCTTTTTATAATTTTTTTTCATTTAAATTTTTATTAAACCAAGGACGTGTAGCACATCGGATTCTAACCTAATAAAGTTATATAACAATCAAACAACTTTATTTAGGTATATAGGTTTGAAGATAAATCTGAATCATCATAAGATAACTACTCTTAGTTATGACATCTCATAGTATGTTTAAGATACGCCTTCTCGTTAATATGTAGCGTACATGTACCCTGGCAACTGTGGCTTAGCAATTTCCACAAGCGGTGTAGCCAAGCAAATGTCATCGTGATTTTCAACAAGTTCAATTGATCGCTCATTATCCGGTGCCTCCCAGGTGAAACCCTGGACCATCCTTGCTAACAACATTGTAGTCATGATTGTACCTAACACCATTCCAGGACAACCACGTTGACAACCACGTTTCCCTGTGCTGAATGAGATCAACCTAAGGTCATTATCTGAAAGAACCACATGTGTTTCTTCCCCATGTAGATGTCGATCGGGGTTAAAGCGCAATGGATCTGCCCACACATTGGGATTCCTTCCTACCCCATATCGACTCAGTATGACATTGCTACCCTTAGGTATGAAGTAACCAGCAACTGTAGTATCCATCATAGAAACGTGTGGTGGAAGAAAAGATACAAAAGGGTGCAACCTAAAAGCTTCCTTGATGCATGCCTTTATGTAATTGAGTTGGGGTACGTCTTGCTCTTCGACTAGCCTTTGGTGACCTACTACATGCTCCAACTCCTCAACTGCTCTCTTCAGGATCATAGGTTCATTGATCATCTCACCAATCGTCCATTCTATTGCGTTATTCGTATTATCAATTGTGGCCATCATTAGTTCCTAGAGTTTGATAAGTGATCAAGAAAACTTTAAACGAGTATAATTATGCAAACATAAGTAAAACGTGTAAAATCAAAACTATAAAGTCAAAACCACCAAAGAAAATTATCGTGAAAAGAGTAGTTAATGGCGAGAGACTTACAACAATTTCGGCTTTAATCTCCTCTGGCGTAAGCTTAGGATTTTCAAGTGTGATAAGAACATCAAGTATATCAGAATTTTCATTTCTATCTCCACTGTTCCACATTTGAATGCGTTCATCGACCAATGGATCCTGATACTTTCGAACATTTTCGATTGCAGTCCGAATTATCTTTTTCATGTCCATCAAAGTCTGTCTTCCCTCTTAACCATGGGAAGTAATCAGTGATACAAAACGCATAAAGGTACTTGAGCAAGACAAAAAGTGCAGCAACATGTTCAGTTTCTTCTTCACCTGGCCCTCCATCTTCAGTTCCTTGCCCAAGAAGCGCTTCCCAAAAATAATATTCCTCATTGCATTTGCAAAGAAATGTTGGCACAGAGCACGACGTTTATTAACGCGCCATCAACTATAGAGTCTTGTTTCGCTATTTGGTTACATATGTACCTGAGAACTTCATCAGCTTCTTTGTCACGTTTAGGTTCAAGCCATTTCTGTATTGGTGGTGAAAGAATCTCCCGTTTTATGATTCTTTTCATCTTCTTCCATTGTTCTCCATACGGAGACATGACTGCAGTGTGGTATCCGCCACTTATTAGATAGTCTGAAAGGACATCAGGCCTTGACATGAATAGTTCATCTTGTTTCTTGAGGAACTCACATGCTATGTCTGGCGATGAAACCGCAATGACGTGGGTTGATGGTCCTAGACGGATGCAAAGGATTGGGGTGTTAAACTGGTCCATAAGCTTATCAATCCATCGGAAAGTCGGTTTATTTAGGAGCATTTGGATGGCGCATCCAAAAAACGGCAAAGGTGTTGGACCAGGTGGTAATGGACACGAGGAGCGGCTTGTAGATTTCTTGTATAGAAACCTACCAACAAATATGAACATTATGACTAGGAAGATGATGGTTAAAGGCGTGGTTAGTGATCTTGAAGATAAAAGATGTTGAAATGTGAATTTGAAACGTGTTTTGGGATGGTTTAAATAATGCGAAGTACCGGGAAGAAATATGAACATGAAAACTAGATAAAATGTAAACATGAGGATTCGGATAAAAGATACGACATTAATCTCAAGCAGCACTAGAATAATTTATTTTTGGTAACATTATGAATTTTGTATAATTTATTTCACATTATTCTCTCTATTAAGTTTACTACCATATCCATTTACTAATTCATACATTTAGTAAGTTTACTACCATATCCATTTACTAATTCATACATTTAGTATTTTGGGGAGTTTGTCTTTTTGGGTTTGTTTTCGGTGTTTGAGTTTGGTCTTTTCTAGTTCCTTACTAGATGCCTGTATTTTGTTTTTGGTTTTAATATTCATCGACAGTTCAAAAAAAAAGTATTTTGAAAAGTATTATAATATGTATGCAAGTTAAACCTCAACGTTAAATAGTGTATGTGGTTTTGTTTTTCGATTAGGAACTTTAATTAATATAATTAGCAACTTTGTTGACAATTAGGAACTTTAATTAATACATTAGTATTAGTAACTTTGTTGTTATTTTTGACCTTTTAAGCTTTGATTAAAAGTTGTTTTTGACTTTTTATTCTTCACTTTTATATTTCAGTTACACACCTTATTCTATAAATCATATATATTTTTAACATAATGGTTATATTTTTTCAATAATCTTCTTTCTTTAGTTTTATATTTTATAAAAACTAAATATGCGATTGCGTTAATTTTGTTCCTCGACATTCCGATGATGATACATTGACAATCCATGCAAAACATGACTTTATCGGTATACAATTTTATGGTGTTCGATCAACGTAGAACACAACTTATTATTTGAGTTACATAATACAACTCTTGTATAATAAAACTATTGTAAATGTATATTACTACATCGACTCGATTCATGACTATAGTGTTATTATACCTATATACATTTTTGCAAGGGGCGAATAATGTTTTTTTTCTTCTAATGACTTTATTCCAGTTTCACCCCTTGTACACATACGTTTTTACCCTGAACTTTACTAGAGTTATCATAAGGTCCTTGAAGTTTAATAATTTTATTTAGCCATTATATGTTTTTTACTTCTGAACTTTAATAGAGATGTCATGAGACTGCTAAAGTTTATTTTGTTTTCCGCTTATAACTTTTATGATACCTTTTTACCCAATATACCGTTAGGACGTGCTTATTTTATCTACGATTCAATAACCATTTTATTCGAAAGGGTTAAATATAGTTGATTTTTAACCGTGAGGAATCAAACAAATACCATCTAACCAACATCTGTATCATTAACGTATTATTTTTATTGTTTTCTTAATGTGGCGTTATGATATTCGCAATGGAGTATTTTCTTGATATCGTAAACTATAGGGAGTGTTGGTACCAGTACTAGTTTACCGATATTGGTCGAACAACGTCTGTATGGGTATCAGTATTTGTTTTTATAACTTTTGATTCATGTAAAACACGTGTGATATCCTCTTAGGCTAACTTTTTTCGTTTGCTATATCGAGTATCAGTACCGTAGCGTACGAAACTGATACAGATCGAAAGCCCGCGAAGACGTGCGGGTCTGCTAGTTTATAACTATTTTCATTTAACAATATAAAGTATTTTGAATATTCTTCTATTTTTAATGGCTAACTTTTCATTTAATAATATAAATTGTTTCTTAACATTCTTTCCTATTTTTAGGGATATTGAATTTAAATAACCCTAGTTTTCATCAGTTAGTTGATAATACTTCTAAGTTTTGATTTGTACCACAAAACTCCCAACTTTACACTTATTTTCCTATTGCACTCCCAAACTAACCAAACTTTAACCCTGCTAGCTGACGTCAGACGCCGCGTCACTAATCAACTGCCACATCAGATGTCAGGATGTCACGTCAGCAAAAAAAGCCATGTCAACAAAAATGACACGTCAGATGCACATCAACAAAAATCTATCTGTGTTAGGGTTTAGTTAGTTTGAGAGTGCCAGAAGATAATAAGTTATATGTTGGGAGCGTTGTGTTACAACTCGAAAGTTACGAGTACTATCGACCAAATGGTAAAAGTTAGGGTTATTTAAATCTAATATCCCATTTTTCATTGCCTAACTTTTCATATAATAGTAACTGGATTTTTTTAATGTCCCACAAAAGTCACTCTAGTTTTTTTTACAAATGTTAAAATAAATTTCATTGATGCAAATAAAACATATATGAATCTAAATTTAATTAATATTTTGTGATTATATTTTTCTAGTTAGACTTAAGTTGTACAATTATGAAATTTGGTTAACACTTGGTGAACTTATTTCATGATTATTACCTTTTACTTTAACTTTTTTTTAACGGCAGATAATCTCACATGTAAACCCATCCTGCTAGAAGCTATATCCAAGGTCGACTCCTCGATCGTCATGAGACCATATTGTAAGTGCAGTAATCGGCCGGATAACTGTGGTTTTATTGATTCTATGAAAAATCCAAGATTTAAAGTGAAAGTCAAAGTTGTTAAGAAATGTTATAAGTTTTGGACAACTTGTAACTTCAGGGTATTTGTATAATCCTAAAGATAGTCTGGCATACATAATGTACGTGTGTGATAGGATTGTTCCGAGGAAACTCATGGTTTCCTGGAACACATCTAGTTTTGTATTATGTCACACCCTCCATTTTCACTTGCGGAGTATTACCGCGAGTTGTGTGATCAAACCAAAATCTCAGACACTAGCAACGTCGAACGACTCTCTATGATTTATTTTAACGTTTTTCAAAAACATTTATTGTAAACATGCATAGTCATTTTTTAAAGTTCCAAAGTTTCAAAGTTATAGCGGAAGCATTAGAATAAAGTAACGGGCACCAACATGAACGCCAAAACCAAATCTCAAAAAAATAATCGTTAATAAAGACTCGATGACATGTCTTGATTTAATGCAAAGTGGGTGCACCTAGTGCTCCTAGCGTCCTGAGAAACATGCAAAGAAACAAGTGTCGACATTAAAGAAGAGTGAGTTCACAGGTTTTTATAAGTTCACAAGTTCGGTTTAAAAGATTGTTTTCCCCCGTTATCCCTAACCCGGGATAACGACATAGTTCCATTATTCCTAACCTGGAATAATAATGTTGGTTCGTAAATAAGTTCAATGTTAACATGTAGGTAACGAGCCTAAAGTTACGTCACGTAAGAGTTCGCGATCGAAGCTGACTGTTGTTGCCTCTGTGCTGCCAGGTCTATCACTGACCATGGCGAAAGTTAGACCAAATTAATCACCTGTTGACCATTCCCGGTCGACTAGCGCGACTAGCTCGGGTGGGGCTTGTCGGGCCCAGTAGTACTACTATAATTTCCCCGCTATCTAACCCAATACTAACGATCTGAGAGTTAGTTGAGGACTTCCGTGATAACACTACTTAGTGACCATAACATACATTAACATTAACTTAGTTACCGAATAGTTAACGGTGTTAATTTCGCATAACGTAAAAGATTGAGTTGTAGAGCGTTTACATGTTTCTCCCCCTGTTGTTCAAAACCTGATAAAATAGGGGCCGTGAACTCACCTTAAATTGCTCGGTTAAATAAACGCAAAAGAAGCAAAGGATGGAACCGCTAATCGCGTCCTAACATGTCAACCGATTCAAAGTTAGTGTGTGAACACACTGACACAAAACCCTACGCATAACTAACACACAGTACGGCACACGTAATAACCAATTCGAAACCATAATCATGCATGCAAAGTATCACCATACAAAATAACGACCAAATCAACTTGCCACAACACAAGATAACTCATACAACACTTAGACACACACAAACATAAGTTATCATGTTTCAGCTTGTACACTCATAACTGGGCTGTTTTCGAGAATTTTTATAAAATAGTTCCCATGTTCCACAAATTCCAATCTTTTTAAAGAGGGTGCCAATTAGTCTGTTAAATTTAGTGTAAAAGTTTCAAATTCTAAATCTTTACTAATTAGTTATAAAAATTATATACTAGGCTGCAGTCAGATTCGTTGCTTTCTGACTGCAGTCCACGAGAAAATCATTTAAAAATCATCGTTCATCCAATTAACGAAATTCCAGTGGGAGATTTTCGGAAACTCCCGTCTCCAAATACTGTACAGATTTCGTGACCTAACCCCATATAGACTATGAAATCCGACTCGATAAACAGCCTGCAAATTCTGTAGAAATTACGCAGCTTCAGCTGCTGCAATTAATGACCATTTAAAAATAGCAAACTACCTCAGAAAAATATGAATCCGGCGCAATTTGAAACGTTTTTCAAATACACGTTTTAGGCTTCAGAAAATCCACTTTTCAATAAATAATGATCAGGTTACATCCAACTGAAGTTGGCTGTAAATGTCAATCAGCTTACTGTTTTCGACTTTATCGCATTAGAATATGTGTAAACGGCCATGACGTTTAGTTGTATCGATTAAAAGCATGTTAACTTATCAAATATCATCTAGCACATCAAGATTCACATGAACCCTAGGTGAATAACACCCTAAACATCATCACGAACGCAGCCAACACTCATGTATACGTACATATCATTCTACTCATCAAGTCAAACATTAACATGAACAAGATCACCATGAAACACTACAAAACCTAGCCGTGTATACACCGATTTCAATACGAAACAACTATAAAACGAGACTAACCTTGCGAAGATGGGTGTTACACTAGAGAGGGAGTAGCGAGAGAGAGAGAAATCGCGATTGGGGGGGGGGGTCTCCACTACCATCGACTCCAACTAGGGTATTAGGGTTTTGAATGTTTCCCACAACATGCATGTATACGTAACATAGAGGGGGGTCGCATAGGGGGGCGGTTTGGGTTTTAATTGGGCCGCAGGCAGTTTTGGGCCGAAAGGAGTGTGGGCCGCAAGGGGGGGGGGGTGTGGATGGCGGGTTGGGTTTGCTTGGTCGCGAAGTTGAAAGTTTTCACAGGCTCGGTTCGGTTCGGCTTATAAATAGAATTTACTAACCGATAATTATAATCTGATAAATAACTACACACAATACGACTCGTCAATTATTCGCGACACGGAGTTTATAAAATATTAAATCACGTATTTGGAGTGTGACGCAATAGATTCACAAATGTCTAATAACAAATAGCACGTAATTCAGATACGACCCGTTAAAACTCCCAAACATCGTGTATTCCTAATTACTAAATTTAGCGTAGTTATTGCGAGCGCGTAATCAATTCTCTGAATTAAATCAGCGTAGGAATGAATAATAATAAAGTAGGGTGTTTAAGATACCTGAAAAGCCGGGATGTCAATATCCCCATGTTGAAAGAATTTTCGTCCCGAAAATTGAGTAAACGCGGTTTAGAATGCAACGTACAAAAGTTCAGTTTGTTAGAATGGTACAAGGAAATCCCAGGCTGTCATATCATCCCCATGTTGAAAGAATTTCGTCCCGAAATTCAGTTGGCGGTAACATCAGATTGCTGCTCAGCTGCAAAAATGTGTGGATATTTGCTTTTCATTTGGTCCCCTCTTTCCCACGTGAACTCCGGTCCACGCTTAGAGTTCCAACGAACCTTGACGATCGGTATCTTGCTGTGCCTTCGAGTCTTGGTCTCACGGTCCATGATCTCGATAGGTTGTTCCACAAAATGCAGTTGCTCATTGACTTGAATCTCATCCAATGGAATGACTAGGGTCTCATCGGATAGATACTTCTTCAGATTGGACATGTGAAAAACGTTGTGAACTCCACTGAGTTCGGCAGGAAGGTCTAACTGATAAGCTACAGGCCCGATACGCGTCGAAATCACAAATGGGCCTACGTACCGTGGATTTAGTTTGCCTCATTTCCCAAAACGAATTACACCCTTCCAGGGTGACACTTTCAGTAGGACGCGGTCACCTACTTGAAATTAGAGCGGTTTGCGTCGTTGATCAGCGTAACTTTTCTGTCGATCCCGTGCCGCTGCCATGAAGTTTCTGATTTGCACAATCTTTTCAGTAGCCTCAAGTATCAACTCAGGACCTGTGAGTTGACTGTCACCGACTTCTGCCCAACAGACCGGTGATCTACATTTGCGACCGTACAATGCTTCAAACGGTGCTGCCTGAATACTCGTATGGTAACTGTTGTTATACGAGAATTCCACTAAAGGCAGATGGATTTCCCAACTATTCCTGAACTCTACCACGCATGCCCTAAGCATGTCCTCCAAGGTCTGAATGGTCCTTTCACTTTGACCATCCGTCTGAGGGTGGTAAGCTGTGCTCATATCTAAGCGTGTACCCAACGCTTTCTGAAGTGATCGCCAAAAGTTAGACGTGAAACGAGCATCTCTGTCTGAAATGATCGACGTTGGCACCCCGTGCCGAGAAACTACTTCTTTAATGTAGATGCGAGTCAACTTATCCATCTTATCTATTTCTTTGGTCGCTAGGAAGTGTGCAGATTTAGTTAGGCAATCCACAATCACCTAGATGGTATCGCAACCACCCGGAGTTCGCGGGAGTTTAGTGATAAAGTCCATCGAGATCTGATCCCATTTCCACACTGGGATCTCAGGTTGTTGAAGTAGCCCTGATGGCTTCTGGTATTCCACCTTGACTTTCGCACAAGTCAAACACTTGCTCACGTAGGTGGCTATATCCGCTTTCATGTTGGGCCACCAGTACGCGGCTTTAAGGTCTTGATACATCTTATCTGAACCAGAATGGACAGAGTATCGGGATTTGTGAGCTTCGTCCATAACTAGCTTTCTGAGGTTTCCGTAGAGAGGTACCCATATACGATTCATGAAATACCGGGTACCATTGGGTTTCACTTCCCAATCGCGTTCCATCTTTCCCACAGATTCGGCCTTGATGTTCTCTTCCCTAACTGCTTCTAGCTGCGCGTCGTGTATCTATTCGGGTAACCCAGAATGAATTGTGAACTGTAGTGCTCGTACCCGATGAGGTTTCAAGTGTTCCTTCCGACTGAGGGCATCAACTTCCACGTTAGCTTTACCCGAGTGATATTGAATGGCACATTCATAATTGTTCAGGAGTTCGACCCAGCGACGCTGTCGCATGTTCAACTCCTTCTGGTCAAAAATATGCTGGAGGCTATTGTGATCCGTGTAGATTGTGCACTTGGTTCCATATAGGTAGTGTCTCCAAATCTTAAGTGCAAACACAACTGCTCCCAATTCCAAGTCATGTGTCGTTTAGTTCTTCTCGTGGACCTTCAACTATCGGGATGCATGCATGAGCACACATCCCAATCCCTTAATGGAAGCGTCACAATATACCACAAAATCATCTGTTCCCTCTGGCAAGGACAAAATGGGCGCACTGCAAAGCTTCTCCTTCAGTAATTGAAATGCTGCTTCTTGCTTGTCACCCCAAGCATACTTGGTGCCCTTCTGAGTGAGAGTGGTAAGCGGTTGTGCGATCTTGGATGAAACGTCTATAGTAACCAGCCAAACCCAAAAATTGGCGGATCTCTGTCGGTGTCCTGGGTGCTTCCTAGTTCTTGATAGCATCGATCTTGGCGGGATCAACGTGTATACCCTTTCATTCACGATATGCCCGAGGAACTGAACTTCCCGAATACAGAAATCACACTTCGAAAATTTGGCATATAGTTTCTCCTGTTGAAGTAGTTCCAGTAATAACCGCAGATGCTCAGCATGTTCTTCTTCACCCTTAGAGTAGATGAGTATATCATCGATGAACCCGATGACAAACTTGTCGAGATACGGCTTACACACGCGGTTCATGAGGTCCATGAATACCGCGGGTGCATTGGTGAGACCGAAGGGCATGACCAAGAACCCGTAATGGCCATACCGAGTGCGAAATGCCGTCTTGGAGATATCCTCCTCCCTGACGCGTAGCTGGTGATAACTGGACCGTAGATCAATTTTGGAGTAGTAGCTTGACCCTTGAAGCTGGTCGAAAAGATCGTCGATGTGAGGTAATGGGTACCGGTTCTTGACGGTAACCTTATTGAGTTCCGTGTAGTCGATGCACATGCGGAAGGTCCCGTCCTTCTTCTTGACAAAAAGGACCGGAGCTCCCCATGGCGAAGTACTGGGTCGGATAAATCCTTTTTCCAACAATTCCTGAAGTTGGGTAGACAGCTCTTGCAGCTCTGCTGGAGCTAAGCGGTATGGGGCCTTGGTGATAGGAGTCGCATGGCTCGCCAATTCGATTTCAAACTCTACTTGTCGATGTGGTAGAAGACCGGGTAACTCCTCTGGAAACACATCGGGAAAGTCACGGACGATGGGGATATCTTCAATCCGCTTCTCGTCCGACCAATGCGAGCAAAGCAAAAGAGTTCTTCTTCCGAAGATACTTCTGAGCTTGCATGCAAGAGATGATGTTCGTGACGACGCCTGCCTTCTCGCCTTGCACCATCAAGACTTTGTCGTTAGAGAGCGGAATACAGATAGCTTTCTCGAAACAGAGAACTTCAGCTCGGACGTCGGATAGCTAGTCCATTCCGGCTACCACATCAAAACTACCCAGAGTAGTTGTCATCAGATCAATGGTAAATGTGTGACCCGCGAGTTTAAGTTGACAGCCGGTTACTAGATGAGTCACATCTACAGATTTACCATCGGCTAGTTCTATGACGTAAGGGGTCTTTAGGGGTTTAGGTTGAGATTTAGGTTTTTCCTAAAAGACTCAGATATAAAACTCTTATCCGCACCCGTATAAAAAAAAACAGTAGCAAAATGATCGTTAAGTGGAAACTTACCGGTGACCACATTCGAGTCGTTTCTGGCCTCCCCACGGCCTAGCGTGAATGCACGTCCTTTGGCACCTCATGTGCCACCATTTCCATTGTTGCCATTGTTGTTATTGTTGTTGTTGTTATTCCCACCATTGTTGTTGTTGCGAAGTTGCGGGCAGTCTCGCTTGAAATGGGCAGTGCTACCGCACTGATAGCATCCCCGGTTATTACCCTGGTGCTGGTTCTGATTCTGTCGTGACATAATCTCCCCGCGGCAATCCTTTGCCACGTGTCCTGCTTTGCCACATCGTTGGCAGCGATTTCTGGCGCAAGGGCCTTGATGATGGAGGTTACAACGATTACATTGCAGCTTTCGACCCGCATAGCCGCTCGAGTTCTGGGTGTTGTTGGCAGACTGATTGTATGACCTCGATTGTTGTTGAAGTTGTTGGACCGCTTCTGGTTTCCTTGTTGTGGCTGGGCTGATGAAGACTGCCGAGCAGGTGAGTCTTCAAATTTCCTTTTGTTGTCAGGGACAATTTCAGTCGCACCCCTAGGTGGCAACTTCCTTTGCTCCACCGCCTTATTGGTGAGTTTATGTGCCAGCCTAATCGCTTGTTGCTCCGTCGTAGGGTTGCTAGACATTACCATGCCCTGGATCTCAGGGACCAGACCCCCAAGATAAAACTCAAGTCGTTTAACGACAGTGTTAGCTAAATCGGGACAAAGGAACACCAGAGAATGATGTCTTGCCGTGTACGCTTCAATTTCTGACCCGACCATCTTGTGGTTCCATAACGCTTCTTCCAATTGCTGAACTCTGTCCCGCGGACAGTATTTCTCCTTGATTAGAGCTTTGAACTCGGTCCAGGCCATTGCGTTCGCCGCAGCAAGTCCACGCGTTTGGACTTTTGCGTTCTACCAGGTTAATGCCCCATCTTCCAACGTCGAGGCAGCATACTTGACTTTATTAGCTTCGAGGCAATTGCACATTTCGAAAACCAATTCAGACTTTTCGACCCAACGGACCAGTCCTATGGGTCCTTCAATTCCCGCGAACTTGCTCGGTTTCGCATCCAAGAACATCTTGTAGGGGTTAAGACCCCCTCTTGAGGATAGAGGATAGGTACTCAGCGAGAAAGTCTACTAGCCAAACTATTAGATTTTTCCCATGAAAATTTAATAATGGTCCTGCTGGTGGGTTAGGAATACCTGCCAGAGCAGCATTCACGTGTTGTTGGATTAAAGCGGCCAATTCTTCAGCTGACATGTTGAGATTTCCGCGACGACTGGTTGCCATTTCAGATCTTCGCAAGACAACACAAACACACACCGATAAGTATATATCCAATATAGTTATCATATTCCACACTTCAATGATCACATAATTTATGTCAACCCAACAAATAAAACAATTAAAAGGAACATTCGATTAAATAAATTGTAATGTCTCACAAAATACCAACCAAACATATCAGTTTAATTATAAAATTTCCAAGTTCAAACATAAGTGGAAACAACAAACTAAAGGAAACAAAGCGGAGATTGGCGAGACGAGTTAGTCATCTATGTATCCATCCCCTAAGTCGCTATCACTGCCGTGTTCCTCTTCAGCGTTTTCAGCTTCAATAGCCAGGTCCTATTCCGACTCTTCTTCCTCCGGATCCTCCTCAGGGTCTTCCTCTGGATCCTCCTCTTCATCTTCTACCGGCGCTGGAGGGGCCGGTGCTGATGCGGGTACTGGGATAGGTGGTGCTTGGTTCTGCTCCAGTTCGTGAATCCTCCAACTGAACTCAAGAACTCTGTCTTCGAGCCAGTCAGCCCTCAGCTGTTCAGCACGAAGGTCCTTAGCTAAAGTGCTTCGAACTCTCTTATTCTCATCTTGCTCTTCCTCGAGCTCTTCAGTTTTACCAGTCAGCTGACGTATCAGCCATCCCTGTGCTTCGATAGTCTCTTGCATTCTCTCCAGCTGTTCCTGTTGTTTCCTTAGCACATCTCTAAGTAGAACTTCCCCCACTCCTAAAGAGTTGACCGGTTTGACCGGTACAGCGGTGGTTGGACGGGAGGACGACTCCCCTCCTAGAGTGAGTCATTTCCTGGAAGCTGAGCGTGTCTCCACGCCACGAGGTGGTGAGGGTTCGACCATAGGTGCCTTCCCCGGCGCCCTTGATGGTCGAGATCTATCGGATGATGATGATGACATAGCCTGCTGGGTTCGTGTAGTTAGTTACGAGCTGTGTATATCAATATATATATATATATATCACATAGAACAATTGTAGTATAACACATAACAAGATATCACAGTTCGGTGCCAACTAAGTCTAGTGTCGTGTAACAACTATAGTTTAAGTCTACTTTAAATGCAAACCTGGTTCTCTATAGCTAGAGGCTCTGATACCAATCTGTCACACCCCCCATTTCCACTTGCAAAGTATTACCGCGGGCGTGTGATCAAACCAGAATCTGAAACACTAGCAACGTCGAACGACTCTATATGATTTATTTTAACGTTTTCTAAAAACATTTATTGTAAACATGCATAGTCATTTTTAAAGTTCCAAAGTTTTAAAGTTTTAGTGGAAGCATTAGAATAACGTAACGGGCGCCAACATAAACGCCAAAACCAAAATCCCAAAAAAATAATCGTTAATAAAGACTCGATGACATGTCTTGATTTAATGCAAAGTGGGTGCACCTAGCGCTCCTAGCGTCCTGAGAAACATGCAAAGAAATAAGTGTCAACATTAAAGAAGAGTGAGTTCACAGGTTTTTATAAGTTCACAAGTTCGGTTTAAAAGATTGTTTTCCCCCGTTATCCCTAACCCGGGATAACGACATAGTTCCATTATTCCTAACCTGGAATAATAATGTTGGTTCGTAAATAAGTTCAATGTTAACATGTAGGTAGCGAGCCTAAAGTTACGTCACGTAAGAGTTCGCGATCGAAGCTGACTGTTGTTGCCTGTGTTGCCAGGTCTATCACTAACCATGGCGAAAGTTAGGCCAAATTAATCACCCGTTGACCATTCCCGGTCGACTAGCGCGACTAGCTCGGGTGGGGCTTGTCGGGCCCAGTAGTACTACTATAATTTCCCCACTATCTAACCCAATACTAACGATCCGAGAGTTGGTTGAGGACTTCCGTGATAAAGCTACTTAGTGACCATAACATACATTAACATTAACTTAGTTACCAAATAGTTAACGGTGTTAATTTCGCATAACGTAAAAGATTGAATTGTAGAGCGTATACATGTTTCTCCCCCTGTTGTTCAAAACCGGATAAAATTGGGGCCGTGAACTCACCTTAAATTGCTCGATTAGATAAATGCAAAAAAAGCAAAGGATGGAACCGCTAATCGCGTCCTAACATGTCAACCGATTCAAAGTTAGTGTGTGAACACACTAACACAAAACCCTACGAATAAGTAACACACAGTACGGCACACGTAATAACCAATTCGAAACCATAATCATGCATGCAAAGTATCACCATACAAAATAACGACCAAATCAACTTGTCACAACACAAGATAACTCATACAACACTTAGACACACACAAACGTGAGTTATCATGTTTCAGCTTGTACACTCATAACTGTGCTGTTTTCGAGAATTTTTATAAAAGAGTTTCCTTGTTCCATAAATTCAAATATTTTTACAGAGGGTGCCAATTAGTCTGTAAAATTTAGTGTAAAATTTTCAAATCCTAAATCTTTACCAGTTATTTATAAAAATTTATATACTAGGCTGCAGTCAGATTCGTCGCTTTCTGACTGCAGTCCACGAGAAAAATCATTTAAAAATTATCGTTCATCCGATTAACAAAATTCCAGTGGGGACTTTTGGAAATTCCCGTCTCCAGTTACTGTACAGATTTCGTGACCTAATCCCATATAGACTATGAGATCCGACTCGATAAACAGCCTGCAAATTCTGCAGAAAGTACGCAGCTTCAGCTGCTGCACTAAATGACCATTTAAAAATAGCAAACAACCTCAGAAAAATATGAATCTGGCACCATTTGAAGTGTTTTTAAAAAATGCACGTTTAGGCTTCAGAAAATTCACTTTTTGATAAATAATGATCAGGTTACATCCAACTGAAGTTGGCTGTAAATGTCAATCAGCTTACTGTTTTCGACTTTATCGCATTAGAACATGTGTAAACGGCCATGACGCTTAGTTGTATCGATTAACAGCAGGTTAACTTGTCAAATATCATCTAGCACATCAAGATTCACATGAACCCTAGGTGAATAACACCCTAAACATCATCACGAACGCAGCCAACACTCATGTATACGTACATATCATTCTACTCATCAAGTCAAACATTAACATGAAGAAGATCACCATAAAACAAGACTAACCTTGCGAAGATGGGTGTTACACTAGAGAGGGAGTAGCGAGAGAGAGAGAAATCACGATTGGAGGGGGGTCTCCACTGCCGTTGAATCCAACTAGGGTATTAGGGTTTTGAATGTTTCCCACAACATGCATGTATACGTAACATAGAGGGGGGTTGCATAAGGGGGGTGGGGGTTTGGGTTTTAATTGGGCCGCAGGCGGTTTCGGGCCGAAAGGAGTGTGGGCCGCAAGGGGGGTGTGGGTGGCGGGTTGGCTTTGCTTGGTCGCGAAGTTGAAACGTTTCACAGGCTCGATTCGGTTCGGCTTATAAATAGAATTTACTAACCGATAATTATAATCTGATAAATAACTACACACAATACGACTCGTCAATTATTCGCGACACGGAGTTTATAAAATATTAACTCACGTATTTGGAGTGTGACACAATAGATTCACAAACGTCTAATAACACATAGCACGTAATTCAGATACGACCTGTTAAAACTCCCAAACATCGTGTATTCCCTAATTACTAAAGTTAGCGTAGTTATTGCGAGGGCGTAATCAGTTCTCCGAATTAAATCAGCGTAGGAATGAATAACAATAAAGTAGCGCGTTTAAGATACCTGAAAAGCCAGGATGTCACATATTACTTGTATCACTTTTGGACTATGTGTAGTTGTCCGGAAGTTTGATCTAGCTTGAAGATATAGGTTTGTAGGTTAGATTCAGTACACATTTAGATAGACTTTTTGATAGACTTTTGGAAAGTTCGTGGTGCAGTTTAGAGAGGGAGAATGTGTGGGTTTAGGTATTTGTGTCCTAAACCAGTTGGTGTAGATGATGTATACTCTTTTGGTTATCAATCTGTGATGATATGAAAAGAGTTCGATTTACATCTTGTTTCTTCTACACTTTCTTTTCGTTTTATGTTATACGTTCTAATCAAGTGCATTGTTTTGGTGTTCGTTATCAATGTAGAAGGTCACGTCATCAAGTTAAACTTCATGTCTTTGTGGAATTTGAAATTTTCGATGTTGGTCATTGGAAATCCGACGTTTCTATCTTCTACTAGTTAAGTTTGAGATTAAGGGATCGAGCAATGTTCTTGTCAGGATCTAAGTTTGAATTGATTGCTGTTTTTGTTTCAAATAATGGAAAATGATTGAAAACAGAAAATAAATGCAGCAGATTAATGGAAAACTTTTACAACAATCAATCGGTCGTTTGTTTTCATCACCATCATGCTTTCAAGTAATCAAACTATTGCATGTGATTCACAAACTCCCCCTTAGCCCAATAACGATCGTTTGATAGTAAGAAATGAAGAAGATATGCGAAATTGATCTTTTTAAGAAGACAAGTGTTAACTGTTACATTGAGAGCCTATTTATACTAATTGTCTAACCACTGATCGTCTTTCAATGACGTCAGGGTTGATAGTGACAGCTAACAAGAAGTAACTAACTACAAACACTGCTTAGACTAAACTATCAGTGCATAGCATTGTTACATTGATTATACTAATACTAAGCTAAGCACTGTTGGCTATCCTCTGTTCTTGTGATCTTCTATAAGCGGTTGAGAGTTTCTTCTGTCAGAGGATAGGAAGCAATGTGTTTATTGAAAGCAGTACCTACTCATCAGTGGTTAGAACCTCTGATGGTTGGATCAAAGCTCAGATGGTGTGTTTTGACTATGTATCATCTGTTCCTTTCCAAAGGTTCAATCCCAACAATCTCCCCCTGGAACAGATGATGCCAAAAACACCTTATTCTTGATCTTTATTCCTCAGAAAGAATTCTCTTATTTGACCCTTGAATTGTAGTTCAAAGTTAAGATATTCTAAATCATCAGCATCCTTCTCAAGCTCTAAACTTAGTAGTTCGTGGAAGTCTTCTACTGTAAGCCCATAAGCAGCTTCCATAGATAGTTTAGTGGCTTTACCATCAGACTTGAGCAGAGTCAATTCGTGGGTGTCTTTGTTAACCTTCCACTTTAGAATTTTTGGGTCTGAAGGCTTTCTTGAAGGAGCCTTTATTGTTGAGGTTAGAAAAGGAGTTATTCTTATCAGGTCTTCTGCCAACTTGACACTTGTATCATCGGTTGGATAGTCCATCATATTTTTGATACATTCTTTGATGAATACTTCTTCAAACTCTCTGTCAACCTTCTCTGACATCTCCCCTTACCTTTTCGCTTTAGCAAGGCAAGTGTGGATTGGGCAGATGTTGAGCTGGGCCTTTTAGAAAGTTGGGCTTTGAGAGCAGCATCTTCTTTGGTATAATCAGGTTTAGGAGGCATTGATGGATCCTTTCCCATCTGGCTTCCGCATCTTGTAGTACCACCTCTAACTCCCATCATCTTTCTTTGACCCATTAATGACTATTTGAATTAGCTCTTCTTTCATTCTTCTGAGCTTCAGGGTCTTTTCAGGTACATTCTTTTTGTACTTGTTCCAATCTGGGCATGTAGGTTTGTTGTGAGGATCTTTTTGTTGTTTTTGTATCCTTGCAATTTCTTCTTGAAGCTCACTCACAGACCAATCTTTAAAATGTGCTCTAGTTGTAGCATATTTCTTGTATTCCATGATGTGAGAGATGTACTTATCTTTCAAAAATTTATCATCTGCTTCAGAGATCTGATTTGATAGATTCTTTGAAAATCTTTCTAGTGATTGGACTTTGCTCAGCTGAAACTGGTATTGGTTCTGCACTTCTCTATCACTTTTGCCTTTAGACAACTTCTTAGCAATATCCTCTGCCTGCCTTTCTTTGAGTTCCAGATACTTATCAATATTAGCAGGCTTTGGATAACCTTGAAGAGATGGGAAATGTCTTTTGTCTGGATCTTCTACGCTTTCGGATATGTCACTAAGTCACTTGGTCAATTTTTCATTTTTCAAAGACAATTAGTATCCCTTTCGGGAATCCTAACATGACAACTCTTCAGAAAATTAAAACGATAAACACACTTTAACACCTAAAATTGTTCTTTAACGCCCTATTGATGAATGTCTTTGTAAATCCCCTAAAGATAAGTTAGTCATCCGTTAGGAGTTTTCTAACCTCACTTAATCAAGGAAAGCAACACCGATAAACACAATACGACCAACGAGACAAGCATAAACTAGATTAAATCACAACCAAGTTCATTTTACAAATCTTGAACACAAATCCACCTAGATAGCAATTTTGGCCTAAATCACTAACAAAGTTCATAACTTATGTCAAGAATTCACAACAACACCATCTAACCCGCTAGGGTCCTTCTGTGAGGGAAAACACTCTTGATTAGTATTAATTACCCCTTATTAAACCAATGCCCATTTCTAGTTTCATGGTGTAAACATTTTAAACAAGTTAAAAGTCGACTAATAGGTGATTGATTAAGCTTCTTTTTGTAAATATCTCAACTAACCACCTACTAATCATCCAAGATAATTAACTATAATCAAGAATCCAACATCAATAAATAAGGTTGCCAAATAATCATCAAGGATTAACATAGAAAGTGCTAAGTGTCATTACAAACTTAATTAACATACTAATGGTTGTTTATGAAGCAAGGAACACTTGTGTTTTTGCCCTTAGGCTACAATAATACATAATAAATTAACTAAATGCTTGAACATAATCAAAATCATGGAAAGATTTAAGAATCAAACCATAAACAAGAAAGAGATTGAAGACCCGGACGGTAACGGAGCTTCTCGGCATTATGGGGGCTTGATTCTGAGCAAAAGACGGGGTCTCCGGAGCCCAGAAAGTTGCCTGAGTTGCTCCAAAATCCGGAGTGTCGATCAGTTTGCCTTCTGTCAGTTTTTATAACTTTTTGAGTTGTCACGACCGTTCCAAGAAAGTGCATGGCCGTGCACTTTTCATGTGATCTTGTGACATTAGCAGATCTGGGCAGATATTCAAAAAGCGCAAGACCATGCCAAAGTTGGCACGGCCGTGCATGTCCGAGAAAATGGATGCATGGTTGGTCGCATGGGGTGTGCTTCCGAGGATCAGAGGGCGCACGGGAGTGCGGCCGAGACGCACGGCCGTGCGTGTCCAAGAAATTAGTTGCACTGCCAGTGCTTCCGGTATCGTGAGTCTGCACGGCTGTGCACATAGGTCGCACGGCCGTGCATGACCTGTGTCTTCGGCAGATTGTGTAGTTTTCATCCTGAATGACCGGAAACTCCTCTTTTTCTCCAGCTTTGTCTTTGGCACGCCGTTTAAGACATGAAAATCCAAAAGTACATAATTAAGTACCTAAACATCGAAGTTTTAGCCAAAAGTACGTAAAACAGGGGGACCAAAACATGTATTATTTAGTGTATATCAAACCTCCCCACACTTGAACTTTGCTTGTCCTCAAGCAAACTCAAGTAAACTTTATTAACGAAAGCTCCCAATGGCATCAATTATTTAACAACCCAAATTGCTAATACATATGCAACGGTTAATCGGTTTTCCAAAAGACATCATCAATATTTTCAAACCAATCAAGCACATGATAATATATGTGAAGATAACCAAAAAGCAATGATTCCACTTCCAATTGACTTAGCATGCAAATTGTCACACTACTCACAATGCTCCACACACACTCGGCTATATTTGTGAATCATACATATAATGTGTATGTGTAAAACACTCGGCGCCAAGGAAATGAACAATGCAATGTCATAAGCTTGTCAAAAGATCTAATCTCCATCACCTAACATGCGAAAAAGGCACAAACCAAGAGGTCTTTGAGGGCTGTAATGATCAGCAACGGTTAAGGGTGTGGAATGGACATTTAAAAGTGGCTAAATGGTTAAAACTCGGTGGTTATGTTTAACAAGTGTAAATAAACAAGAACTATACATAACTAACACATACAAGGATGATTTCCACCATTTTGAGCTAAACGACAAGATTATACTACTCAACACTTAAAATTGCTCCAATTTGGTCATCCCTTCACTGTATTTTCGAGTGTACATTTTTTCTTTTTTTTTGTGCCAACAACATATATATAAGCTTTGCACGAACTCTAATGTTTTTAAACGAAAGAAACTAAGTACAAAGAACACAAGTTAAACGATACCTTTAACCGAGTTTTAACACAAAGGTTTAAAAATAAAAATGCTAAATTTGGCTAAGTAGGTGAATTAGTTGGGTAAAGTTGGAAAAATATGGGAAATAGGCTCAACAAGGTCAACTAATGGTTAATGTTGGGTGCGGGAAACAAATAAAAGAAAAGGGCTAACACAAAAGGGTATCCTAAGTGCCTCTATCATATTTATGTAATTTCACACATTTATGATCTTGAAAAGTATGCTAATGACAAGTTCTAAATTGAATAAAACATCCGGCTCACTCATATTCCACAAAACAACAAGCAAGTCAAGAAAGCAGTAGAAGGCTCAAAAATATGCTCACGTAAACGAAAGGAATGGTTTCAAGTGTAAAAATTAGCATGCGAGTCATTCTTTTGTTTGTCATGCGTATAGTTATCTTTTCTAAAATTTGTGTGACTTGTCGGTAGAAGGCTCAAAAATTTGTACCTGATGCTTTCTAAAAACAACTAAACGTTTAATTTTTTATTTGATTTTTTTGTTACTATATATATGCCACAAAAATTAAAATGGGAGTTTTTTCAAAACTTTAAGGACAAACAAAGTTAACAACGTTAATACCCTTCCCATACTTGAACTTCACATTGTCCCCAATGTGAAACAAAAAAAATAGTTTACCAGTTATGAATAGCTAAACTATAGTGTGAAAAACGAGAATAACACTCCTCTGGATGTTGAAGAAAACTTGAGAAGATCCATGGACGACTTCGCAGTCCCCACGATCCCGGGTGCTTACTCGGTCTGTGTCCTCATTTTCCAACAAAATGTGACATACTAGACAAAATACAAAACATCACAACCGACCAGAAGATTAGTTTAATAATCATCCTTTATTTAAAAAGAAAATATAATAAATACTATTTTTAATAGGAAAAAAACATATCCGGGGGTTTTAATTTAGTGTGTATCAGGCTTCATGCATGGAGTTGCAAATTCCACTTATACATTTACCGAGAAGCTTCCTCCTATTTACGTACTTGCAACCTCTGCTTAGCCTTTTGAAAAGACGTCAGTTTCACTGGTAATTACAAATAATTAACACATTTTGAAAATATTTCAAAATCATTTTCATGTACACAATGGCACATATATTTTCATAAATAAATTGGAACAAACTATTTCTCATGTTATTAGTATTACATGCTTGTCAATACATACGAAGCCCGGAAACTATGCCGAGATCATGATTAATCGACACGCCACTTTAATACCCATATTGGACAAACTCATATTAGGTTGTAAAAACATTTTATCATAGCATTAGCATCTGTCAGGTGTATGCCTGCACCCCGTGCATAAGTCGTGGTCAGTTGCAATTAATTGAGCCGAGGATATCCTGGACACGGTCGCATTAACCTCCAATGTTTAAGTTATCAAGCAATACGAATTAAAACAGGTTATTTGGATTCCCGACACATAAGTCATTGATCCCATACCCGACTATGCAGTAATAATATACCGTATGCCAAGGCCGTATAGGGAAAATAGGTTAAGATTATTTATGTGGCTTAAACAAGTCTTACAATACAAGAAAATATAATAAGCACAACTGTAATTCAATTAACTAGCTTGGTTGCAATTTACCGGAAGGCTCTAGTCTGGAGTGAATGGTATAATAACCATATTAGAATGTTCACGGGTCCTATTCAAGTCATAGACTTAGACCGGTTAACTTAAATTAGTGAAAACGGTACGATGCGCTTTATTAAGCGATGACCGGAATAGAATGTGGTTTAACCCAACAAGTACAATGACTTGTATAATATGGGTAAACAATATACATTCTGGAATTTGAAATAAAAATAGTAGGATTTGACCCGTTTCAGTAGTCTTACGTAAACGGATTACGTAAGCTTAACCGTACGCATATAAGCGATACCGGGTATCCGGATGAGTTATAAACAAATTCTATATGCCATCATACTTTTAATAAGTTGTAACATAAGTAGGTTATCAAGTTTTAATTGATAGTTATGGTTTAAAACCAATTATGCGCCAAAAGGGCGTTTCTATCATTAAATAATGACATTTGCAATCTTTAATCAAAACTCAGACTATGAATTGATTTGATATCCCAAAATATTTCAATTATGATATTATATTAGTAGGTAATGAGTTTGATATGATAAATTATGTTTAAAAGCATTCTAGGTGCCGAAAGGGCACTTTGGTCATTTTAAAACACAATTTACGATCTTATATGAAAACTCAGTTTATGATCAGTTAATAACATAAAAATATGTTAATTACATTAACATATCATTACATAAGTTATTTGTAAGTTCGTTATTGATAGAAACCTTATTTCTTGCAAAAAGGCATTTCGGTCAAAGTTTGGCATAATATCGAAACTTGTACAAAATTCGTAATACGATTTATTATAAGCTAATAGGGTTATGCTACATTAAATTACGATCGTAATGCATCCTTATCAGTAACAAACTAAGCTAAGTCGGGTCAGAATCGAAAGTCAAAGCAGAAGTCAAACTGCTCGACTTTCGGTTGCAAACCGACAGTAAAGTTGGAAATGATGGGCTGAACATGTTCATACATGTTCTAATATTACTTACCAACTTATTCATGTGTCAAAACATGTGTTTAAGCATTTATAAGTTTTCAGAAAAACAACATTTTGACTTTTTAATTAAGATAATTTTGACCCGTCAATTGACCAACCTAACGTGATTTCCAGGAGGTGCCCTTTTGAGGAATGAACACCAACCTTATTACGATCACGTAGCCATGTTCAATTCAAACAATGGCTGGACCATAACAGCCTAAACTGAAAGTCAAAGCAAAAGTCGATTTGCTTGACTTTCGGCTTATAAAAGCCTACAAAAATGAAAAGAGCTGGAAAGGAACACTTACTTGTGATCCTTAGAATGGTTAGATCTCAGAGGGAAACTCCTTTCAAGTCAGGAACTTCCAGAGGAGAGTAGAGAATGATTTAAAGAAGAGGTGCAAATGAAAATGGTTGCAAATCATTCCTATTTATACTTGAATGGAGTTGATCAGATCATTACATGTGTCCAGAGGTGTTAGAGGATCACTCCAGGTGGTTAGGGAGGTTTTGAGACCCTAGAGAGTGTGGCAATTCGCATATAGGTGGCATACATTACAGGCTGCCATGGCAGATTTCCAATTCTGCCAGCTGCACCTCTTACGGACTGTAAGATGTGATGGCTTACGGTCCGTAAGCCTTTAGCGCGCCCACAGATTTGAATGGCTTGCGGTCCGTAAGACTTGACAATCCGTAACCGATCCCAGCTATAATATTTTATAATTCTTACGGTCCGTAAGCTATTAAGCTTTACGGTCCGTAAGGGTCACTCAGAGGCCAAACTTGGCATGTTGACATATTTGGTCCCTCTCGCCAAACAACGTGGCATAATTGAAAGTTAACTGGACCCTTGTCATCATATAACTTGATATAAATTTCCGAGGTGTTACAAGTTGTCCGCAAGGGATGAAACCCGGACACCTTGTAACATCAGGGAATGTTATGGTCCGGAACACATGAAGTTCCGAATTACTCGTAATATTCAGGAATTGTATATCTAGCCTATAAATAGTGATTTGTAGGTTAGATAGACTTTTGAAGAGTGTGTCATAAATGTAGAGAAGGTCACAAGGACATCACACATACCCCCTTGATGCATGGGAACTGGATGAAATCCATAAACTCTCGCCCCCGTCAGGTACGAATCCATTATTAAAGCCCCGGTTCGTCCCTTCACCCAAATGTCCGTCGATAATAACCCAAGCAGGAATCGAACCCACGTCTCTACTAGGGAACGCAAACCTGTTAGGTCCTAAAGTGTGAGACTGGTGCATCAACTTAACGCAACGGGATATGGTTACGAACTGGGCCTTACCAGGTAGATTATATTAGGTTTGGGACCTTTATAGGTCACTTGGGCCAAGTTTTAGGCCATGTGGGCCAAGTAGGCCCATGGGGAGCCCTGTAGGGAAGTGGGCTTGCCTGGGTGTATAAACAAATTTTCAACTTGTTTTAGGGTTAGACCTCCAAGTTACAGATTTTCTAGAGAGATAGAAAGGGAGGCGATTGTCGATTGTGTACTCATACCAGACGTTTTTGCTTATCAGAGTAATAGAAACGTGTGTGAGTTGAAAGTGATTCGATTTATTCTTTGTACTTTTATGTTTTTCTTGAATCACCTATTGATTGGATTCCACAAAATCAATAGGTTGTTTGATATCATTGAAAGATCCGTGTTTACGGGACTTACAATTGGTATCAGAGCCTTTAGAACTTATTTCTAGGCTCGGTTTGATATCAAATATTCAAGTTTTTCGAAGATTTTTTTGAAAATCACCAAGAATATTCATCGTGTTCTTTGCGTTCTTTATCGTGTTCGTCAATTTTGTGTGAAAATAGTTACATTTTGGTATTTCGATCTGGTTGAGAAGGTGTTAAAGAGATAAATCAAATCTCTTAAGTTTTTTAAAAGATTTGGAAATTCAGTAAATTCCAAAATTTTAGCAAATATTGTTTTCCAGTTTAAATTTAAATATTGTTTTGAAGGATAAACAGGTACTCACGGGATTTCAAAAGATTGGTCTCGAGTTGATTTTACATCATTCCAAGTTCATCATTTCGAGTCACAGTTTCGAGTCTGATTGTCGCAACCAATCTGGAGTCATCTCTACAAGGTCTCGAGTCAACAGGAGTCTTCACCTTTTAAGGACGTGTCGCAACCTCCACAATTCCGATTCCGAGTCGCAATCAGGTACTCGAGTCAATTTCATTTTGAGTCTTATCACTTGAGGTTTCGAGTCACCACATCTCCAGTCGAAATCATCATTTCCATTCACGGTTTCGAGTCCCATCTTAGAAGGAAACAGAGATTTCGACAAAGGGCTTTCGAGTCAACATCACTCAACCATCATCCTCCTTACACCATCTGAGTCGCAAGCACTGTTTCGAGTGGTGAGTTTTCGAGTCCTTCGTCCACCTCCAGCTTTCCCACTCGCAACCATCGTTCCGATTCGAAACCTCCGAGTCGCAACCGTTCACCTTCGTCAACAACCATTGTATCGACAACGGTTTCGAGTCATACGTTTTTTAGTCGCTACCATCATCTTCTTCTTCATCACTGAACACCACCTGCAATTCATCGTTCATCACCTCGATCTCTTATCCGAGGTCACAGCCTGCGTTTATCACCGGAACCTGCAACTTCCATCACCACCACACGTCATTCATCATCACATTCACCATCACCATTCCCACTTATCATAACCTCTAACCAAATCCATTGTTAACCTGCAACTACCACCCTTGACACCATCAACCACCGTTCACCATCACCATCACCAACCTGAAACGACCACCAGTCACCATCTTCCTGTGACTCCATATCTTCTGGTCACCACGACGATCACCATCATCTTCATCAGACTTTATCATCATCATCATTTGATATCATCTTCATAACCTTCAACTTCCTCCGTTCACCTTCTCCGTTATCTGCCATCATCCCCGCGCACCAACCCGCACACCACCACAATTCACTGTTCACCGTCGTCTTCATCTCTGATCACCTCCATCACAACCACCCACCTCCGCCGTTAATCATCGACCACCTCCTTCGGTCACCTCCGCCGCACCACCGCTACACCGTGCACCATTAACCTCCGGCCTGAAACAACCATACTTACATTATTCATAGTTGGTTGTGCTTGTGTTGTTAATACTTGCAGGTTGTGTAAAGTGTCTTTTAGAAAACGAAAAAGAAGCAAACAGAGTTTTGGTGACATTGTGGGTGTCGGGAAGGGAAATACAAGAAAACATATAAATTGTGACGGTTCGAGTCGTCTGGAAAGCATTACATAGTATTGGACGTTAACGTTTGGTTTTTGTCTGTTTGTCTTAGGTTTTATATACATATTAATCATAAGGTCCTCATTACATAATCATAATAATAATAACTTAATTATTAGTTAATCATTAGGTTTTAATATAATATAATATTATAATATAATACTAGTTAATAATAATAATGATTATTATAAAAAAAATTATTATTAAAATAAAAAAAAATAAAAAAGGGGTATTGGTTTGTTTTGGTGATAAGTTTTGACAGGGTGTTGAGGTGCGGTACAGAAAGTCGGTTCGTACGGTTGCAAAGGGTTTGAGTTAGCGAGTACACGGGTTCTCGTTTTGGTTTGTGTTTTGAGGAAAAGAACAGAAGAATCATCCACCCTCTAAAAATATGGCACTTATGTCTCAGGTGGCTCAGGAAAGATTAACTATCGAAGAGATAAATGATGTTTCCTGTACTCCTGATTGTCAAGCTAGGGTGAAAGCTTATCGTTTACATAACTCTGAACTGATCTCAGATCTTAATGACATAAAACGGAACAATACCACGTTAAAGAAGAACGAAAAACTTTTCAAAGAAAAGATTAAAGCTCAACGAAAAGGCATTGCTAAACTTCAACAAGATCCGAGTGTTAAGTGTTGTGTATACGATGATGCTAAAGAAACCATACGTGTTTTGACCAAGGAACTGGAAGAGATCAAACAAAAATTTCAAACAAACGAAATAAGTATTAAAAAATTTGATACTTCTAGTAAATTGGCGAAAGACTTATGTGATAAACAATTAGAGTACAAACGACAGAAAGGTAGTGGTCTGGGTTACAACAAAGTGCCTCCACCGTTTAACCATAACTACACCTATTTGCCAATGAAGGTAGAGGAATTAGAGAAATCAGAAAGTATGTCTTATGGTCCAAAGACAAATGAGGCTTCGATCAATAGTGATCCTGTTGGAAAACGAACTGATCAGCCAATAAATCTTGTCTCTAAGTCTGTAAAAATTGATGCTAATGCTTTGTCTTCCTGTGCAGATAAAGTAACTGAAGTAGTTTGTGAAGATGTTCTTGGGAATGAACCAGTTTCAAATTCTGATTTTTCTAAAAACTCAATAAATGAAACTGATTCTAGTTGTGTTTTTGGAAAAAAAAATTTCTTAATTTCTTTCATAGTTATGTGTCGTCCAGTGAGCCTGATGTGTTGGGCAAGACAGTTGATACTTGTGTAACAGAGACTGAATCGGCAAAAGAAACGAATGAGCCAGCTGAACCAACTGATTCCAAATTTGAATCAGCTGAAGTAGCTAATTCTGATAAATTGGAATCCGTTGATTCTAGTGGATTCAACTCAAAAGTGCTATGTGCAGAACCGTCTTGTGTTGAAAATTCGTCAAATGTTTCAGCCGAAGTTTCTGCTAAAGTTTCTGGTGTTCCATCCGACAAACCAGAACTCTCCGATTCTGTCAAAGCTTATGACATGAAGGATGAAGAGAAGACTTGCGTGAACAAGGCTCCAAATATGCAATATGAACAATCTGAATCTTCTATTGGTGATGTAAAGGTTCAGATCAAGCATCAAGAGCCGAAGCGAACAGGTAAAGGAAGCATAAAGAAGAAGCCTAAACATCAAAGACAACCATGTTCTCCACAGTCCTCAATGGGCAGTAATAGTCCTCAAAAGACCCGTGATGTGAAAAATGTTTTTGTTAAGCCAGTCAGTAATGGCAAATGTGAGAAATATGCTTTGACTGTGCTAACAAAGCTCTCGGAAAGACTGGCGAGATTTCTGAACACGACTTGCAGTCTACACAAAACAAGAAAACTCAGAAGAAATCTCCACAACAAAAGGCCCCTGCAAACAACAAGTATAGGCATCCAAATTCATCACCGTTTGCAAGAAATGTGCAACAAAAACAAGCACAGAAAGGACCGGTTCATTCTTCAGGGCCTACGAGAGCAAATCCAGCTAATCAGAATGCCTTCTACGTGAAGAGACAAACATGCTTCAATTACGGCATTGCTGGTCACATCGCTCGATACTGCACACATCGTCCGTACATACCTTATATGCAAAATCAGAGGGTTACACCAAAGGATAACTATCATTCTCGGCCAATGAAGGTATCATCACCTAAGGCAATGAAGAATGTGAATCCCAAGGTTAAACCATCTGATGGGGATTGGAACGCTGCTAAAAACAAACGCAAGGTTGTTCAGGAACAAAAAAGTGTTTCTAAAACCAACAAACCTGAAACAGCTAAGTTGCTCAACCGAAGGCAACAAACACGTTTTTAAACCGAAACATATTTGGAAACCCAAATCCAAAGCAGCAACGTCACCAAGCCTTGAAACGAAAGGGGACTTATGTTTAAAAGAAGTGTCTTATTTTGATGCTTCAGGTAATCCCAGGACCACGATGGCCCGGGTACCAATGTCTTACTAATCTCCTTACTTTTCAGGGACAACCAAGGAGGAGCTGTTGACAATCTTTGGAATGTTGATAGAGGTTGTTCCAGAGATAAACGGGTAACATTTCACTGTTGCAAAAAGTTCACTTTTTTTATAGATGATATGTTGTTCCCTTTGGAGGAAATAAGAGAAGTAAGATAAGATCAACAAAAGGTACAGTTTAAATTCAGCACTTTGATTTGAAACTGATTAGTCTTCAATCTGATGATAGAATGGTTCCGCAAAAAGTTTTCCTTTACTCTTTGTTAGTTCATTACTTTGTATATAAAATGTCCTTTCTATATTAAATGGTAAATTTGTGCATAAGTTTTATGCATAAATTTAGGGGGAGAGAGAGACAGATATATAGTTTAGGGGGGGGGGACTCAGAAAATCTAAAAAAAAGTTTGCTGTAAATATGTTTTGGTTTAGGGGGAGAAAGTGAGAAAAATACAAAAAAACATTTGAAAAATGAAAAAGGCAAAAATAAACATTGCATCATAATGGGAATTGATATAAATGTTCGTGTTAAAGAGTTTGACTAACACATGTAAGGTGTCATAGCTGAAAAGACTAGGATGTACTGTGATATGGGGGAGAAAACTCAGAAAATCTAAAACAGAGTTTGCTGTAAATACGCTTTGTTTTTTTTGGGTAAAAAAATATGCTTTGTTTTAGGGCGAGCAAGTGAGAAAAATACGAAAACATTTGAAAAATGAAAAAGGCAAAAATAAATATTGCATCATAATGTTAATTGATATAAATATTCGTGTTAAAGGGTTTGACTAACACATGTAAGGTTCCATAGCTGAAAAGACTAGGATCTACTGTGATATGTCGATAGGCTTGACGCTCAAAATGTTAAAAGATGCTAAGTGATATAAACATAACGAACTATGTACCATGTGGGTAACATACCAATAGCATATGATTTTATGGTCTTAAATCTTGCGTTGATTGATAGCCAACATCTGAGGTTTTAGGTCTTTATATTGTTGAATCATTCGGGGATATCTTGTCTGTCCTTCTGTTGCATCCAGATTATATGGAGACCTAGATATAGTCAGGATATCTTAAAAGATCCTAAGAGGACAAAAACCCTAAGGAATCAAATCTCAAAATGAGAAAATTTCCCAATGCTCAAAGAGCCAAATTCGTACCAAAATGGTATTTGCCTCGCCCTCGTTGGACTAATAATTGGTTGCTCTGCTACACGAAAGTACTGACCTGTCACCAATGGTCTAACGTTGTAAATCAAAGAGGATGACATCAGTATACTCACCTGTTACGATGAATCGTTGTGCTTACCTTAATCGCGGGGGTATGCCTTGAAATGGGACACACGGGTATAATAGTATAATATTACCTTAAGTATATCACAAAGTTAAAAAAATGAAAGTTGAGGGTTAAGTTTAAGTGGACAAACATATTGGCAATCGCATAGACCAGTTTGTTTAGGCTTGTACTGAAAAGTGTTCCTTAGTCTGCCTAAGAACGAATTTTGATCCCATTGCAATTGTAATTGTATATTATGGTAGATGTTTATATTTTAGTTTTTATTTGCTTTTAGTTCTTAAATATTCAAAAACACAAAAATAGTGTTTTGTTTCTTTATAAAATCAAAAACCCAAAATAGAGTGTTTATTTGTTTTTCCTTAAAATTTAAAAAATGTAACTGTTCTTGAAGATTTGACTGATTATCGAAAGTTGAAAGGATTTAAATTGTGAAATCCGAGTATAAGTATTTGGATGTACCTAGTGTTCATATGGTACTCTCCGTGTTGCATAAGAAATGTTTGCTTATGAATTTTTGAGCATATGCAGAACTTGATTTCAATCAAGAAACAAGGGTTGATGAAGATTGAGATGCTGTTAGTTGTTGAGAAAGCCTGAAGCAGCACAACAACAAGATGTACCTGAGTCAGAAGGATCAGATACGTATTGCCATCTGACAGTAATAGTGCATTTGAAGAAGTATCTGTGAACCTGCTTGAAAGAGAAAGACTAAAGAAGAAAAGAGCTGTTGAGAATCCTCCTCTCACATTCTTTTTTGACAAAGATGTTTCAAGCAAAGTTGATCGTGATCCTGATATGAAGCTAACCTCAAGAGCTGAAGAAAAGAGACTTAGTGTTGAGAGTTCGTTGAAGTGTGAGATCCTAGAAGTGTGAGACTGACTTTCAACACTCAAAGCATAGCGACAACCATAGACTTCTTTGAAGATATTGCTGAATTCATGTTATAAAGACAATTTGCTGGCATCAGTCTAGGGGGATATTGTTAGGTCCTAAAGAGTGAGATTGACGCATCAAATAAATGCAACGGGATATGGTTATGAACTGGGCCTTACTGGTTAGATTATATTAGGTTTAGACTTTTATAGGTCACTTGGGCCAAGCTTTAGGCCATGTGGGCCAAGCAGGCCCAAGGGGAGCCCATATAGGGAAGTGGGCTTGTCTGGGTATATAAACAAGTTTTCAACTTGTTTTAGGGTTAGACCTCCAAGTTACAAATTTTCTAGAGAGATAGAGAGGGAGGCGATTTGTCGATTGTGTACTCATACCAAACGTTTTTGCTTATCAAAGTAATAGAAACGTGTGTGAGTTGAAAGTGATTCGGTTTGTTCTTCGTACTTTTATGTTTTTCTTGAATCACCTGTTGATTGGATTCCTCACAATCAATAGATTGTTTGATATCATTGAAAAGATCTGTGTTTTCGGAACTTACAAAACCTCTTAGCACTTGACCAAATTTCAAGGACACCTTCTACTTTAACTTAATTGAACATATTTTGTCATATATTAGAGCATCCGTAATAACTATTTTTAAAGGTTGTTTTTTTAACATTTTTACGCATCATCTTTTTAATATAATTATGTAAACTAAAAAATGATTGGTAATTAAAAATAAAGGTAGAAGGTGATGGTGATGATGTGCAATGTTTTGTGCGCTTTTAAATTTTCTTATTGGCTTAGTTTTTGGTGTTTGGAAGAATAAGTGTTTTTATGATGTGTACTGGACTATACATATTTTTAGGTGTTTTTGGACTTTCTTATTGTGGATGGTCTTAGACTATACAATTGGAAGACTTGAAAAGGAGGCGTAAAGCGCCACGTGGCAGCCACGTCCGAAATGTGGCGTCGTGCAAAAAAGGCGGGATGGGATGAGGCATGAAAGGGTGACTGGTGTGACACGTGTCACACACTTTTATTATTATTATTATTATTATTATTATTATTATTATTATTATTATTATTATTTTATAATTAAAAATTATAACAAATCTATTAAATTAAAAAAAACATTAATAATAGTAAATATAACATAGATAATAAAAAGAGTTAAATGTTATTTTAGCCCTTGTAGTTTGGGCCATTTTACCATTTTAGTTCAAAGGTTTCATTTTTCGCATGTGGGTCCAAAAATGTTTTACCATTGTCATTTTAGTCCACTGAGTTAACTTCATTCATTTTTTCTGTTAACGAGAAGGGCAATTTGGTCATTTTGTATGGCCGAATTGCTCTTCTAGTTAATAGAATTACATATAAAATGACTGAATTGCCCATCTCGTTAACAGAAAAAATGGAAGAAGTTAACCCAGTGGACTAAAATGACAATGGTGAAACTTTTCGGACCCACAGGTGAAAAATGAAACCTTTAGACTAAACTTGCAAAATAACCCAAACCACATGGACTAAAATGACATTAACTAAGAATTACATAATTCAACTTAAAACATAAACATTACATAATAAAATTAAACATGAAACCTAAATATAATTAAACATTACATAAATAAAGTTAAACATTAAACCTAAACATAATTAAATGGAAAAACATAATTATACAAAAAAATCTTTTTATTTGTCACGACAAAATGTGTTTAAAGTCACAACCGTACATATGCTTGTAGTCGACGGGGCCACTTGAATCACGTCGTCTTCATGAGATCACGATCGTCGTTTTGTATAGTGTTGAAAAACGTCTCAAATCTTGAACTGTTCAAACGAATAGTCCTGAAACGTGAATAAAGTGCATCCACTGTTCGGGTGGTGTGACCTCTATGAATACAAAATTGTTGGAAAATTCGTCCACAAAACGGACCCGAGCGATCACGAGGCGTATAGTCGATAAGGGTGGCGAGCCAAGATTCACACAATGCAATGTCCTCTTTTTCGGTCCATAGAATCGTAGCTATTTTATATAAGTATTTGAAGAGAGAAATAAGATGAAGTTTGAGAGAGTTTTGTGAGTAATGAGGGTTTTTTTTTGTGGTAAAAATGTTAGAATTGGTTAGATTACATAGGACGAGTATTTTTTTTTTAAGTAATAGTTTAAATTAGTCTATAAGCCTTGAACCAACCAAAATGAACCACGTCGCCAGCCAAAGCTTCACCACGCCATTTAAAAACTATGCCGCCTCCAACCCCACGCCGCCCTCCACGCCATTCGCGGACATATGTGCCCGGCGTGCAGGGGTTTCCATGTCGTCTTCCCACGTCCATTCTGTATGGTCCTAGGTAATAAGGATTCATATAATTTTATCTTACTCACTTATTTTTGTTTTTTTAACATTTATACAAAATTTACAAGGAATTGAAACAAGTGAATGCTTAATATATCAGCTAACAAAAATTGGATAACATTCTGAAAAAATTATAAATACAAGAATATAAAAAAAATATAAACATAAAAGAGCAAATAATTTAATGCATGGTGGAATTTTGTAGCTATTCATATTAATGCTGAATAACTGTTGGGTTATATAAGATATGCTGATGATAAAACCCAAAATCCAAAGGATCCATCATCCTTTTCTTTCCTGAATAAGTTATATTACAATCTTCAAATGCAGCCGTTTCTCTCCCCTTGCAATATTTGTTCTATCAAGAAGTTTATATTTTTAATACTCTGCAAGAAGTATATTAGTTTGGTCATCTCCACCTTTAAGCTTCGGGTGTAAAGTTTATGTTTTAAATACTTTGCAAGAAATCTGTCTTGACTATTCATTTGTACTTTCTTAATCAAATTATTAAATTCTTTCATGCGAGTTTAGGTTTTCCATTACTTTTTTCTCGATTGAAATCTAATGATATACTCTTTAATAGGCTAGAACTTGAGAGCAGAACTCAAATCAATGTCAACAAAAAGATTCATGGTTTGTTACTTTGGGTACAAATGCTTACATGGTTCAATTTTGTAAAAGAGTATGATCAAGTATGTTCACATGATTGAAACATTATTCAAAGCAAGTCAAGCAAAACCCAATCTTGAAATTACAGGTCATGATTCACATGATTATGAAGAATTCTAGTTTAGTGAAGTATTTGCTCATAAACTTATGCATACAATAGAGTTTATACTTGGGGCAATGTTGAATACAACTTCATACCTTCGTTTATGTGCACTTAGGTATATATATTGTTATAACTTGCATCTTTCTTTTGAAAAAAAATATATCTATATTGTAGTTTGTTTTAGTCTTCATTTTCAAACAAATATGTTAAGGTATTATCAATTTTGGGTAAAATTTGATCTTTATTTTGGGGTTATCTATAGAATTGGGAGTTCATCTCGCATAATATCCATGAGACATTCAATAGATTCCATGTTTTCAGAGCCTAAACATTAGGATTTGTAGCTTTGTGTTCTTAGATTGGATGTTAAAAGTAATATGATGTTGACTACTAATATTATAATGGTATAAGACAATTCCAGTTCGATGAAGAATCTTGAGTTTGACTCCGCAATTGAATTTTGTAGCTATTCGTATTAATGAACTGAATAACTGTTTGGTTATATAAGATCTGTTAATGATGAAAGTGAAAATCTATAGGATCCATCATCCCTGCCTAAATAAGTTAAAATACAGTCTTCAAGTCCAACAATTTTTAAAAATATCAAAAGAGCTGGTCAACAATAAAACTACTGCCTTCAAGAATAAAGAGAACAAGTGTTAATTATCAAAAGAGCTGGTCAACAAGTCAACAGTCAAAGTCTATGAAAGTCAAAGGTTGTCCAAAGACCAGTCAACAAGTCAAAGATAGAAACTTTGGATTTTCAGAAGAGCTGGGTCACAACCAGTTGTTCTGAGAAATCCAACAGTTCACTATATTACTCTGAAGATCTTGCAGTTTCACAATTTTGCTGGCAGTTACATCATTTAATGAAGCTGTTGATGGTCGCTTTTATGATGATGTCACTAGTAGTTCACACCTCAAATATATGGTTTTGAGTATATTTGTAATTAGTCAACACTAAGAGCTAAGGTGCAAAAAACTTAGTGAGAGTGTGATCACCTAGTGAGGGGGAGTACTGTATACTTATTGATTGTATTACATCTATTGAATTCGATAGTGAATCATTTGCAATCATTCCATGTTCATCTGTGATATATTTTATATGTTTCGCTCTTACTACTTGATTGAATTTACCAATTTAATTAATTGTTCTACAAGAAAAACACATACAACACACACTCAGATCTAACAATTGGTATCAGAGCGAGGTTCACTAAATTGACTTCGTTGTTAATTCAGAAGATAATTTAGCTCAAATTAATAACTGATTGAGTGATTAAAGGACATTGAGATTAATTAGACCAATCAGATAAACTATTTGTTTCTAAAACTCTGTTTTCTGAATTGAAATTCAATAGAACTCAGAAGAGATGTCAATCACTCACGATCATCATAGTACCGGATCGGGAAACAAGCCTGCAATACTCATTCGTGTTTGTGCATATTATGTATGTCCGCCACTGTGTGAATAGGCTAGATATAGCGTGTATTGAATATTGTATAGTTTAGTGAGAAAAACGAACACATGACACAATGGTGAGGATGAGATCACCTTCGTACGAAGGTAACACCTTCGTACGAAGGTAACACCTTCGTACCATGACACAATGGTGAGGATGAGATCACCTTCGTACGGAGGTAAATACCGTCTAGACCCGCCAAATCCTGAACTTACAATTGGCATCAGAGTTACAATACGGATTCAATCAATCTAACAGTTTATTGAATCACCTACGCTCATAAATTATGGACTTTGAGGGTTTTTAGACCTAAATCATCAAATAAACGGACAATCCACCAACAAAAAGTAAAATTGAAACCATAGGATTGTTTAGAATTTAATTTCGACCATGTCTGTAAAGAATCATCATGAAATTCAAAGAAATAAAGATTCTGGATCGAAAAAATGAATCAACACTGTTCGAACGGATTTATTATGTTCGCACGAGGGTACTTACCTCCGCACGAAGATACTTCGTTCGTACGAAGGTACACTAGTCCAAATGAAGGTACCTTAGTCCGCGCGAAGGTGCTAAAAAATTGGTGATAGAAAATTCTTTTCGAGATTTTAACGTCTAATACGGGTTGTTCGGGGACACCGTCGGGGGATTCAGTGAATAGATATGATGATGCGATCACTGAGTGTTGAAGATAGTGGGGTAGGCATTGATACCTACACAAAATGTTTATCATTTGGTAAAGTGACTATTAATGGCTGTAACGTAAAATCTGCATGTTATGAAAAAACTGACTTTTGTGGAACAAAATGTCATATTTGAGTTTTGCAGTTAAAGATAGGACTGGATTTGCCAAGTTTGAAAGGGAAATTTAGTGATAAGTTTTAGAGAGGTTAGAATTTGCAAAAATGGGGGGAATAAAAATTTCAGAAAATATATTGAAATTCCAGCATTTTTGAAATTCATGACATGCAACAGTATTTGAGTGGTTCCTGTTTTGGTCAAAGATCGTTTTAAGGATAATGTAACCAAACTTTGATTTTGAGGTAGAGTGCTTGAGTGATGAACAAGTGTATGAACGAAATATGAAATGTAAACAATCATAAACACCAGGATTTATACGAGGAAAAGCCCTTGATCACTAGTAGATCGCCGACATAAAAACCTCAGGTAGTGAAAACTATCACTATCGACTATATTGAACAATAAAGATTACAACTTTGGATTTTGATCAAGTGTTGTACAAAGATTGTTTGCTAAGTGTGTGATGAGAGCTTCTACAATGTGTGCGAGAGAGTGCATTTGTGTAAGCGAATGTGCATGAATGCCTAATACACTTGATCAACCCCTTTTTGAATTAAACTAACAACTGAGTCCGATTTTCTTGGAAGACCACGTCCTAGCTCATGATCGTTAGTGGAATTCATCACGTGCGGCATATCCAACGAATATTGACCGAGATTCCAGCTGAGACTTGGTCCATGTTGTCCACAACCTGCATACAATCATTAAGAAAATATAGAACAATTGTTAGAAATCATAAGGGAAGTTAAGGATCCTTGATCCTCCGGGTTCCTGTGGCATCCACTAAGGATAACTGATCCAGGCAACACTTAAGAATTCATGATCCATAATTATTAAAACCTATGCCCTAACAATTGCCCCCAATATGGCAGTTGTGATAAGGATCACAGCTATCATATTTTCATTGATATCGAACTAGCCGTTGATGCATGTAACTAGTCCTTACATGGTCTGACGTCACTAATGGGATGACTATTACCACAATTGCGCTATATATGGAAGAGATAAGCTTGAGCCTTCATTTAAAGATCACCAAATCGCTTTTAAAATCTCCATTCCGGAAATAAATCAAGTATTCTTTTTCTCTTTATCTCTTCATATTTCTAACCCTTCATCTTCATGTTCTCGATCATGGTCAAGATGGCTACCAGATCTTCACCGGGTAAAAGCCAGAATATCGATGACATACCCAAAAGCCAAAACCTCTTATCCAACCCATCCTCGGAGCTTTGCAAGTTCACTGATCCAGAGATCGACAGGTTGTACACCTGCTTCCCCCAAAGAAAGTTTTCCGGCCATACGACTCGACGATGAAGAGCAACGCTACCTCTTCTGTCTGGGCATGCTTCCATGCTTTACCTTTCCTTCTAGGCTACTCCTATCCCTTCCCTGATTTCACTCAAGGGTTCTTCACCCTCACTGGCATAAGCTATACTCAGGCTATGCCAATGCTTTGGAGGGTGATGTACACCATTGAGCAGATCTTTAGCACCGAAGGAATCCATTTCACCCTGTCTGAGCTTTCTTACCTCTATAGCCTTGTCACCCATGGTTCCCATTGTTTTGGTCAAAAATCGGTTTAAGGATAATGTAACCAAACTTTGAATGTGAGGTAGAGTGTTTGATGTGTTTGAATGAAAATGTAAACAATTGTATATCAGAAATGATAATGTACAACGGGATTTATACGAGGAAAAATCCCTTGATCTTTATAGGATCTCCGGCACAAAAAACTTCGGGTGATGTAAACTACCGATAACCAACTAGATTAAACAATAACAAGTAGGTTTTAATACAACTTTGGAAGATAATGAGCTCGATACAATGATGGCTAGTGTGTAGTTGTAATTAGAGAAAACTAGAGTATGTGTGCGTGATCGTGATTATTACTCATGAGCCTCACTGTCCCCTTATAAAAACAGAAATAAGTAAATAATAGACAATCCGCAAATAGTGAAAGTCCCCCACGTTCTCCATAACGGCTAAAATCTTCTAAGCTCGTGCGAATTGGAGAACATATTCCCCGAGATTCTTGCTTGACTGAGTCTGGTCCACTATATACATGCGAACACAAGTTTCATAAAGAGGATACAATTGTTAGTCAGTCAAATTAATAATAAGGATCCATGATCCTCAGACTTCCTGCACCATCCACTAAGGATCAGTGATTCCACTTGATCTAAGGATATTTGATCCATAGTTATAAAAATCAACCCCTAACAATTGTCCCCAAATATGGCAAATCAGATACCAATCAGATTAGTCATGTTTTCGTTAAAATCGAACTAGCCGTTACGATCCTGACGTCAGTGATGTGACTCCCTGCAACAACCATCATGATAGATAGGCTAGAGATAGAGATGAGACCCCCATTTAAAATCCAAAATTTTCAATTTATATCTGCATATCGAAGCTCCAACAGGTATCCTCTCTCTATCTCTTTCTCTTTCTTACACTTTCTGTGATCCATTCGATTTCCGAGACCCACCATGAACAAAATGGTAACTCGATCTTCCACAACTAAGGGGCAGGATCATGGTGATTCACTGCAAAGCCAAAACCTATTGGAAAACCCCTCTTTGGAATTATGCAGATTCACAGATCCTGAGGTGGATAGTCTTCACCCCTGTTTCCCTAAGGGTCCGACCCTTTGACTCCTCCACCAAAAAGTGATTCTGTTTCACCATCATGGGTGTGTTTCCCTGCTACACCTTTTCAGTTTGGGTATACTTATCCTTTCTGGGTGTTTACCCAAAGCTTCTTCACCTATACCAGGCTAAGCTACATTCAGGCCATGCTGATGCTCTGGAAGGTGTTATACACTCTTAAATGGATCATCGCCGAGGAGGGTTTGAGTCTTAACCTTTCTGAACTTTCACATCTGTATTCCCTGGTTTCTCATGGGTCTCACTGATTCCTACTCAAAGCCAAACCCCATCAAGAACCCCCATCCTTAAGACCACCAAAAATGACCCTACCTGGAAGAATGAATTCTTCTTCGTGAAGAGGGATACCATTCCTTTAGGAAATGAACTCCCAACTAAGTGGGTCTTGAAGGGTAGGATATAGGATCCTCATATTAGGGTTGTAAAAATTCCATTAGATGAGGATAACTGATTCTACTCTTTTTATTTGTGCAGCAACCAAATTCTCCTCCCTTGCTAGAACTGCTGGTACTTAGGTAAGGCTAGCTGCATTCTGGGCCCTGAATTCAAGCATAAGAACTTTCACGATAAAAATCAAAGAGTTAGAAGAGACCACCTCTGCATCCTTCATCATGTCAAGTAAGTATCCACATTCTATTTTATAAAAGTAAAATTAAAAATAAAAGGTTCGTGAATACTTATCTTTGCTTTAGATACCACCAAGTCCACATCCAAATTTGCTTCCAAATTTGTCCTTGGACATCTTGAGAGCATCACCTCCCCGTGTTCCATTAAGAAAGAGCTGGCCACAGGCCCAAGCCAAACGGAGTCTAGAGTCATGACTACCTGTGCCAAGGTTGGGTCAAAAAGAAAGAAGCCCACCGAGCCCTCTGAAGACACCCACCAGCTAGAGCAACAAATTTATGACTTCGTCACCGAGGTAAGGATCACAAATGCTAGTAACTTTTAACTTCTTTAAGGATCACTGATCCTAATTATCACGCCTTTTCATGTGCAGAAACTCGCCCAAATCCAGGCTATTCAGGGTAAGCGCCTCCCTGATGCTGAAGATAACCTGGTTAATCTTCGTACCATTCCTGCCTCTAAAGGAGGTCAATCGCTTAGAGAAGCAAATCTTGGTGGATGAGTTTCAGGCGAACAAACTACTGATGAGGCAAAGGTCTGTGCTGCCAAGGCCATCCTGAAGACTAGGATCAAAATGGCCCAAGAGACTATGGATCCTGCTTTCGACAAGGCTGAATGGGACCTTGCTGGGTGGAGGTAGAGGCTTCAGGATCTTGGAGGCGAGGAGGAACCGGAGTTGGCACTAATGCTGGAGGCTGAGCCAAGTGGGACAAAGGAACCGGTGGAAGCAACAGCTGAAGGTGATGGTGATGGTGGCAAAGCAGAAGGTGATGGTGGTGATGTAGCGGCTGGTGATGCTGCTTGAGTGGGCGATGAAGGATATTCAGGCCTAGGCCTAAGCCCACTTTTTATTACTTTTTGGTTAATGATGTTTTGATTCTGAGAAATTTATGGTCTGTAATAACGAACAATAGTTTCTAGGGTAAGGATCCAGGATCCTTAAGACAATGGGGGGTGGCAAAGCTGGATGGGTCCTTTTGTTTGTAGAGGATGAAGCCTTTGACGCCCCTCAATTTTAATTTCCTGCACTTGATGAACTATTAGTATGGACACCCTTTATCAACCCAAGTGGACAGGCCACATTTTGCTAGTAGAAACTTCGGTTGATGATTTTGACAACCTCTTAAAAAAGGGTTTTAATAAAAAATAAATAAAAATTTTGCTATACCTTGTGTTTTTATTCTTGCTCTGATGTATTTATGATTACCATTAGTTTTACTTTCCAAAACTTAGAAAAATTCAGATTGTTCAAGACATATCCACTTTCTTTCCATAACACTTTATAAAAATGTAAAAAAGTTATATGATCAAGGATCATATATCCTTGGATGTAAGGTCTTGGGTGATATCAACAAAATAAGCAAAACTAAAAGTGAAACATACCAGAGAATCCAAGTTAGGGTTCTATACCCTTCAAACTATAAACGGATCAAAGGAATCGATTAAGATTTAAGGATTCAGGATCTTTTTTTGCAAAATTTCAAGAATCTGTAAACACAACTTGGAACTAAGCCAAATATCATGGAATAAATCCATTATAACTGGGACAAGCCCAAACAAACTAGGGACAAGTCCAAATAAACTGGGGACAAGCCCAAAGCATGATACCGTTGGAAACCTTACGATACTGGGGTCTGGCCCAAACTGGCGACTAACCCAATCATGAGTGACATGAAAATGCCAAAACCTTAGCTAACGTGAAAACATTAGAAACCTTAGGAACAGATGTATGTACGTCTACCATTTTACTTAGGATCCTACATATAGCCAACAACAATGAAATTGTCAGCCCCTATAGCGGGTACTGATCCCATTGCCTAGAACTATACTTGGATAACGTGCGCTACTGGCGGGGTGTCGAAACCCAATTCGTGTGAAAGGTGAAAACCTTTAAGCCTTAGAAGGTAAAAGATACCTTAGACTGGGGACAAGCCCAAATACGCTGGAGAGGTGGCCAACCCCTTAATCCTTTGTGAAAGATATTAAGAACTATGCAAAGGCTCAAAACTTGATAAAATTGGATGCTAAATGCTTAACATCCTTTCCTTATAATGATTAATAAGTAAAAATTGAAAGATAATGATAGCAATACGTTACCGAAATAAGGATCATCTATTCTTTAAGGATCCTCAATCCTGAAGCAGAAAACTTGAGTCTTCCAGGATCCTCAATCCTTTTTACATAAAGTATTTCTTCCAGCTTCAACTTCTATCAAGTAGGGATCTTCCCATTTTGGTGCTAACTTGCCATCAGCTGGATTCGTAGTGTCCTGGAACGCTTTCCTTAAAACCAAATCACTAACTTGAAATCTTCTGATCCTGACATTTTGGTTGTATGCCCGCACATCCTTCGTTGATAGCTAGCTAGCCTTATCCTTGTCAACTCTTTGAGTCCTTCCACAGTATCCACGTCTTGAGTCTGGTTTTAAGTGTTTGTTTCAGGATCACGGATGCTTTTTTTGGCTGGTAGGAACCACCATTTCTGTAGGGATTACTGCCTCAGTTCCAAAGAAAAGGGAGAATGGAGTTTGACAGTGGCATTCTTCGGAGTTGTTCTATCTACCCAAAGAACATAGGTGTTTTGGTAAAAAAGCTGATCAAGGATAATGTACCCAAATCTGATTTTTGTGAGGTTGGATGCTTGGTTAAATGAATAAGTGTATGAACAAATATCAAAAGTAAATGACAACGAACACAATGATTTGTACGAGGAAAAATCCCTTTGAACAAGAGTTGATCTCTGGCATAAAAAACCTCGGGTGATGGAAACTACCTATCACCAACTATATTGAACAAGAAAGATTACAACTTTGGATGGTAACAAGCTCGATACAATGATTTCCTAATGTGAAAGTGTGTGTTTCGCCAGTTGGAGTCAGAGAATGCGAGAGTGTGTTCGTGTCCCTCTATTATGAGTTTTTTTACCACTTTTAGAATTAGAAATATATAGCTAACAAACTATCCGAAATCCATGCAAGCTTCACACGTTCTCCCTCAATGGTCATTGCTTTTTCTGCACGTGCTACATTTGGCATATTCCTCCGATATTCCCGTATTGACTTAGTTCACTTCATACATGCAAATGTAAACTAAATGCACAAGGAACAATTGTTAAAAACATAAACATTAGTAAGGATCCTTGACCTTTAGACTCCCTGCATTATCCGTTAAGGATCCATGATCCAGGCCCAGTCTTAGGATGGATGATCCTTAGCATAAAATCCATGCCCTAACATTTGCCCCCAAAATACGAGGAATTAATTGTAACTAGATGAGTCATATTTTTGTTGCTTCTTGATTATTCGCTGCCTAGAAACTAGCCGTTATAGCTGGACTAGCCGTTGCTGTGGTGACGTCAGTGATAAGACCTTCCCTGCAACAATCATCATTATATATAGGGAATAGATAGAGATGAAATTATCATTTAAACCTGATCTTTGGCAGTTATATCTGCAACTCGGATGTCTCAAAGGTATTCTCTCTCTATTTCTCCCTTTATCCTTAGCTCACCGAGAAGTCAAGATCTTCTCAAAAATCCTTCCTAGGAACTTTGTCATTTCACTGATCCTGAAATCGATTAGATTCGCCATTGTTTCCCAAGGGGAACTATTTTTAGGGATTTCGACTCCTCTATGAAGAGTGACTGTCTTTCCAACACCTGGGTCTGTTTCCCTGCTGCCCCTTTTCAGATCGGCTTTACCTATCCCTTTCCGGCGTTCACAAAAAGTTTCTTCACCATGACCGGCCTGTCCTACATACAGGCAATGCCAATGCTGTGGCGAGTACTCTTCGCACTTGAGCAATTATTGAGTATGAAGGTATAAACTTAGGGCTCTCTAAACTGAAAAATCTGTATAACCTGGTCAGCCATGGGTCTTACCGTTTTCCCTTCAAAGCCAAGCCACAACACCCACATCCGCTCCTCAAAGTTACCAGGAATGATACCAACTAGAGGAACCAGTTCTTTTTTGTGAGGAGAGATTCCATTCCCAATGGAAACCATCTTCCCAAAAAATGGAACACCTTGGGTAGGATATAGGATCGTTAGATTAGGACCTAAGAAGGTTCCTTTCTTTTAGAAGATAATTGTTAATACTTATTTTTCTTGTTTATGTAGCCATCAGCTTGTCAAAATTGCAAGATACACCGGCTACTCCTGAAAGACTCACTGCTTTCTGGAACTTTGACTCAACTATCAGGACATACCAACCAAGGATCAAGGATACATAAGAAGCTTCATCAGCCTCCTACACCATGTCAAGGAAGTATCTACAGATATAGATGAAAATTTTGTAAAGAACTAATTATGAATACTTATATGTTTCGTGTGCTTCTAGGTGCTGCTAAATCATCCAAGTCTGGTTCTCGGTTTGGAATGAGTGACATAGATGGCATTATCTCCCCCAAGTCCACCAAAAAGTAGCTGGCCACAGGCCAAAGCCGGGTAGAGACTAGAGGCACGACCAACAAGGCCAAAACCGGAGCCAAGAGGAAGAAGCCCATTGAACCATCCGGTGATGCTCCCCACATTGAGCAGCAAATCCACGACTTCATCTCCGAGGTAAGAATCACATATCCTTTTTTCCGAAAGTATTTAAGTGTCACTGATTCTGAATATTGCCCCTTATGTCTGCAGAAATTTGTAGAGATCCAGGCCATCCAAAGCAAACACCTCGCTGACACCGAAGAAGACCTTATGGGCCTGTGAACCATTACGGTTGCCAAGGACAAGAGGATCTCACACCCAGAGAAGGAGAACAAGGCTCTGCAGAAGCAAGTCTTGATTGCTGAGATGACGGCCAACAAGGATCGGCACGGAAGAAGCTAAACAATATGCTGCCATAGTGATCCTCAAGAGCAAACTCCAGATGGCCAAGGAGGCTGCTGACCCTTCCTTCAACAGGGCTGAGTTGCACATTGCTGCTTGGAGGTAAAGGTTACGTGAGCTCGGAGATGATGATGAGCCGGAGGAGGTGTTGACACTTGAAGCTGGTACAAGCGGCTTTAAGGTTCCTAAGGAGGCAGCAGCGGCTGGTGGCAATGGTGAAGGTGGTGAAGCAGTGGTTGTGTAAGCTGCACAAATGGGCGACGATGGAAATTTCTACACGTGGCTGGAGCCCATTTTTTAGGAGTCATGGTTTTTTTGTGGTTTGTTTCGAACAATTTGGGGTTGTACTTTGAACAATAGTTTAGGTTAAAGGATCAATGATCCTTTGGATTATAGGGGGTAGCAAAGATGGATGGGTCCTTCTGTTTGTGGAGGATGAAGTCTTTGATGCCCCTCGTCTTTAATTTCCTGCATGTATGAACCGTTAGTATGGACACCCTTTGCCAACCCAAGTGGACGGGCCACGTTTTGCCGGTAGAAACTTGGGTAGGCAATTTTGACAACCTTAGAAGGGTTTCAATAAATAAAACTTTAATATTTTGGCCATCTCTGGTGTTACCTACTTATTTTATACTTTGACTATCGTTGCATCTATACTTATTGGTCAATTCCCTATTATATAACTTTGGAGTTTATAAGTTGTTAAAAAGAATACCAAATAAGTGTCAAAACAAGTTCTCTTAAAGACTTCTCATTATCAAGGATCACATATCCTATTGTCAAAGGTTTGAGGGCAACATAAATAAGCAAGAAATAAAACAAAGGCAAATGAAGGATCATACCAGTGAATCCAAGTTAGGATTCTATATCCTTAACACTTACAGTTGTGTTAATCAAAGCATAACAATCGATAGAACTTTAGGATTCAGGATCCTTAGCTGTTAAACTTCGTAAACCTGTAACAGTATATAACTTGGGACTAAGCCAAACATCAAATGAAAGAATCATTAGTAACTGGGGGCAACCCCAACAAACTGGGGACAAGCCCAAATAACTAGGGACAAGCCCAAATAACTGGCGTAAACTGGAGTATGGCCCAAACTGGCATCTATCCAATCGTGAGCGACATGAAAATGCCGAAACCTTAGTTAACGTGAAAACGTTAGAAACCTTAGGAACGGATGTATGGTACATCTACCATTATACTTAGGATCCTACATATAGCTAACAACAATGAAATTGTCAGCCCTTAAAGCGGGTACTGGTCCCATTGCCTTGAACTATACTTGGATAGCGTGCACTGCTGGCGGGGTGTTGAAACCCAATTCGTGTGAAAGGTGAAAACCTTTAAACCTTAGAAGGTATTGGATACCTTAAGCTGGGGACATGCCCAAAGTCTTGGAGAGGTGGCCAACCTCTTTATCTTTTGTCAATGATGTAATAAACTCTGCAAAAGCTTAAAACTTGATAAAAGTAGATGTTAAATGTTTAACATCCTTTCCTTATAATGAATATAATATGATATAACTAGTTACCGAGCAAAGGATCATATATCCCTTAAGGATCCTTCATCCTGAACTAAATATCAGAATTCTTAAGGATCCTTGATCCTTATTACATAAAGTATCTCTTCAAGTGAACAACATTCCAAGCTCTTGGCAAGAGATCACCATCCATAGTTAGTAAACGATATGCCCCCTTTCCGGCTTCAGCCTCAATGAGATAGGGACCTTCCCACTTTGGTGCCAACTTACCATCAGCAGGATTCGTAGTATTCTGGAATGCTTTCCTCAATACCATATCACCAACTTGAAACCTTCTCATTCTGACGTTCTTGTTATATGCACCAGCCATCGTTTGCTGATAACTAGCCATCCTTATTCTTGCCATGTCTCGCAATTCTTCCACAGTATCCAAAACTTGAGTTAGAATCTCAACATTCACTTCAGGATCACGGATGCTTGTTCTGGCTGTCGGTACTACCATTTCTGTAGGGATCACTGCTTCAGCTCCAAAGACTAAAGAAAAGGGAGTTTGACCCGTAGCATTCTTGGGAGTTCTGTGCCCATAGAACATATGGCAGTTCTTCAGCCCATTTCCCCTTCTTCCAAGGTTTTTGTTCAGATTGTTGATGATGATCTTGTTGGATGATTCTGCCTGGCCATTAGCTTGTGGGCGGACTTGTGTTGATGTGATCATCCTAATCCCCCAGCTATCACAAAAGTTAGTAGTACGTTTCCCAATAAATTGGGATCCGTTATCACAGATAATCTCAGAAGGAATACCAAATCTAGTAATGATATTTCTCTTAATAAAGGATATAACTTCCTTTTCCCTAACTTGGGCAAAAGCTTCTGCTTCTATCCATTTAGAGAAATAGTCTGTCATAACTAGCATGAATACACTTCCTCCTGGTGCCTTGGGAAGCTTGCCTACTATGTCCATCCCCCATCTCATAAATGGCCAAGAGGAGGATATAGGATGCAGAGGTTCTGCCAGCCGATGAAGGATATTATTGTGTCTCTGGCAAGCATCACATTTCCTTGCGTAATACAACATCCTTCTTCATTGTGGGCCAGTAATAGCCTGTTCTGAGGATTGTTGAAAATAGTGCTCTGCCCTAGTGTGATTCCCACAGTCTCCTTCGTGGAAATCCTTCAAGACTTCTTGTATATCAGGATCCTCGATGCACCTTAGATAGGGTCCTGCAAGAGATCTTTTATATAACATATTATTAATTACAGTAAATTGGGATACCTTAATCCTGAATGCTCTTGGATTTTCCCCAGTAGGGATTTCTCCATTCTGAATGTGTTTCAGAATTGGAAGGATCCAGGATCCTGAATTTGACTGCATATCATCATTGGGAACAACTGCAGCACCATCCACTGTTTCCATTGCTTCATTCTCCTCAATTGCATGAGTTAGTACATGGATAATAGGTATCTTCACATCCTCAGGCATCTTCAATGAGGATGCAAGGTTGGCTAGAGCATCGGCTTCTGTATTCTCTTCCCTAGGCACTTGTGTTAAACTGAAAAAAGCAAAAGAATCTGCCAGTTTCCTGCCTATCTCCAAATATTTGATTAGTTTTTTGCCTTTAACATCATAGGATCCGTTATAATGATTAGTAATAAATAAAGAATCTACAAATACTTGAAGTTACCTGACCCCGTATTTTTAGCTAGTTGCAAACCTGCTATCAAGGCTTCATATTCAGCCTCCTTATTAGTGGTCTGAAATTCATAAGCTATAGATTGGGTATAATGTCCCCCTGTGGAGATTTTAGTAGTAAGCCTAGTCCAGTTCCTTTCACATTCGAGGCTCCATCTGTGAAGAGTGTCCAAGGATCCTTGGTCTCCTCAAGTTGTTGCACTTCTAGTTCAGCTTCCCTTTGTAGATCACTACTGAAATCAGCCGCAAAGTCAGCCAAAGCTTGGGATTTAATGGCATTACTAGGCTCATACTTAATGTTATATGCACTAAGTTTAACAGCCCATTTTGCCATTCTTCCCGACATCTCTGGTTTCCTGAGAACATTTTTAATAGGAAAGTTAGTTTTAATAACAATAGTATGAGTTTCAAAATAATGTCTTACTTTGGTAGAAGCCATGATTAAAGCAAGAATGAGTTTCTCTAAGTGAGAATACCTGGCCTTAGTATCAAGTAGACTTTTACTTGCATAGTATACCGGATGTTGTTGGCCTTCGTGATCCTTAACTAGGACAGCACTTACCGATTTACCTGAAACGGCTAAGTATAAGGACAAGGGCTCTCCATTTTCTGGTTTCATCAAAGCCGGTGCTGAGGATAAGTAATCCTTAAGGGCATAGCAATATAACAATATATGCCGGTGGGTGTCATGAATGCAGTATCCTCTTGATCAGATGGTTCCATCTGAATTTGCTGAAATCCAGATGAAGCATCCAAAAAGTTAAAAGCTCATGACCCGCCGTAGCATCCACCATGGAGTCAATGTGGGGTAAAGGGAAAGGATCTTTGGGACATGCCTTGTTTAAATCAGTAAAATCGACACATACCCTCCACTTTCCATTTTTCTTTTGAACAACAACCACATTGGCTAACCACCTTGGATACTTGACTTCTCTTATCATGCCTGCCTTTAGAAACTTGTTTACCTCTTCTTGGATAATCGCATTTCTTTCAGGTGCAAACTTCCTCCTCTTTTGGTGAATTGGCCTGAAAGACCTGCCAATACTAAGTTTATGAGTAATGACATCCTTTGAGATACCTGTCATATCTTCATGCTTCCAGGCAAAGGTAGATTTTCTATGTTTCAGGAAGGATACTAGATCCTGCTCTATGCTCTCCTGGATCTCGGATCCTATATACACCTTGGATTCAGGATCCTCAGGAACTAAGAGTATATCCTTGATGTCTTGTTCTCTTGCCTCCATGACGTCTCTTGGAGGATGCTTTAATTGATATGCTTTCCTAGACTTGGAAGCTGGTTTCATCGAGGAAGTGTAGCAATTCTTTGCCTCCTGCTGATCACTTTCTATTTTGACTATTCCCCATGGACTTGGAAGCTTGACACATTCGTGGTATGTAGAGGGGACAGCCTTCATGTCGTGTATCCATGCCTGCCAAGAATAACATTACAGCAAGATAAGCAATCTATTACACAAAATTTTTGGATAGAATTCACTCCCTCTATGTAAATTGGGAGTTTGATGTCCCCCAATGTATTCTTGGTTTCCCACTGAATCCCACGAGCACCGATGATCTTGGAATGATCTCGGATTCAGGAATGTTCATCTTTTTGAGGACATCCAACTGAATTATGTTTACTGAACTCCCTCCATCAATAAGGATCCTGCGAACGAAATGGTTAGAAATAAATAAAGTAATGACAAGACCATCATGATGAGTTTCCTGGATGTCTACGCGATCCTCCTCATCAAATGATATCACTTTTTGCTGCGTTAGGGTAGATGTTCGGACTGGCCTCTCCCCATTCTCCATCTTTGTCTCCTAAGCATGCCTTTTAGCCGCTGAAAATGAAGTTCCACAGATATCAGAACCACCAGAAATAAAGTTAATGATCTGAGCATCTGCTGGCAGTGGAGGAGCTCTTTCAGGAACTTTCTCAGTATCCTGAGTCCTTGAACGTTTCCTTCCCAGTAATTCCTTCAAATATCCTTTGCTAAGAAGATAGCCAATCTCCTTCCTCAACGCTATAGACTCATCAGTAAGGTGGCCAAAATCCTCATGATAAGCGCACCATTTGGACTTGTCTTTATTGGTTGTGGCCTTCTAATTTGTCCGAGGCCACCTAGCTTTGTCACCTAGACTCTGCATAGCAAAGATTAGTTCATGATTATCAACAGAAAAACAATACTCAGATATTGGAGGATAATCCTCATCGTCTTCTTCTTGTTCAACTGCATTCACATTGTGATTGTCATGTTTAGAGTATGACTTGGATTGATTATTCTTAAAGAATGATCCTTGTTATTCCTGTTTCAAGGATCCTGAGAGCCTCTTCTGGATCCTTTTGTAATCCTCTAAACGAATAAACCTCAATGCCCTGTTCCTCACTTCATCTAAATTCCTGCAAGGCAAGGTCATCATAGAATGAGGAATCCTTAAGCAATCCCATTTTGAATGCCTCCACAGCAGTGGCAATATCCAAATTAGGAATTTCTAAGGATTCTCGACTGAAATTAGTGATGTAATCTCTTAATGATTCATCACGTCCCTGGGTTATTCTATCTAGATCACTAGTTAACCGTTCAAAGGTTCTACTACATGAAAACTGGTTATTGAACAAATTAACTAGATGAGAAAATGAAGTAATTGAGTAAGGAGGAAGACTTAGCAGCCATTTGAGTGCTGATCCAGTGAGTGTGGATCCGAAGCCCTTGCAAAGGCAGGCTTCCTTCAATCTTTCTGGAATGAGATTCATCTCCATTCTTTCCCGGTATTGTGCCACATGCTCCTCCGAATCAGTTGTACCATCATACAACTTCATGTTGGGGGTTTGAAAGCGTTTTGGTATCTCAGCGTTGCATATAGGAGGTGCAAAATGAGACACCCTATGACTTCCATCCGGGATCTTAGGAATGGGCTTAACCACTCCTAGGACGCTGGATATCATATCCTTAAGCTTCTGGAAATCCCGTGCCATAGCTTGATTGATACCTGTATCCTGCATGAAACCATAGTTAGTGCCAAAATATGTATTAACACTGTTACCTCCTGATTGGTTTGGAAGTGGTATGCCAGAAGTATATCCAAAGCTGGACACTTTAGGTGTAACAGTTGGACCGGATGAAACAATAGTCTGCATAGGGATGAAGTCCCCTTTGTGTGATATCTGTGGTAATCCAAGCATATAACAATGACAAACAAGTTATCAATGAATGAAAATTTATGTGGAATATGTGAATTTTGTTTATTTATTTTGATTATTACACACATTTGATTCTTGCACAATTTCGAACTCTTAAATCGCTTCTATGAGCAAAATCGGTGAACCGATATGCAAGCGAAACCAATTTACCGCAACGTATGTTCCGGAATAATGACACAAGCTAAACATACCTTAAATAACCTTTATATAACTTAGAAATAAGTTTTAAAGGGTTTGGTATGTCAAAAACGGGTTTATTCGATCACAGGGACTAATTACGACAAACTGCGAAAGTCTCCCGATTCTCGCAGGTACGCTCTGGAACAAGAAAACAAGCCTAACATACCATAAATATCCTTTACATAGCTTAGAAATAAGCTTTGAGGGCTTCGGTATGTCAAATTCACACTTTTGTTACTTCAGGGACTATTTTGCAAATTTCGCGAAACTATGCCTTTTTGCGTATTTCGCTACCGGAACATGTACGGACATTCAAAAATTTTTCTAATCATCAAAATATTGTATTTTAGTGGTTGGAATGCGAAAAATCCGTTTGTTACGCATTTACGGTCACACACGCGTTCGTTTCGATTTTCGTCGTAATTAACCGAAAACCGTGACCGTACGACCAAACGAACTGACCTCTGGAGCATTTTCCAACATATTTCAAGTTCCCTATACTTTTTCGTCCTTATGAAGCTTTGAAATGAGATTTACGAGTGTCGAAAGTGCCTGAAACGCGATGAAACGATGCAGGGGCCTGTTCTGCCAAATCCCAAAAGATGTGCACAGGTCCATGGCTTACGAACCGTAAGCCTAAGGACCATACGGTCTGTAAGACATGCCCAGCACATCAGATTTGCTGGAAGCAGCCTGTTTGTGCAACCTTTGACTCATCAAACACTTGTGCCACCTTAATCTCTGCAATTGACACAAATTTGGACACTAATCTACACCTAAGATGAGTCACCAACGCTTGTCATGCTCTTGTTAATCCAAAAGTGTTCTTCATGGTTGCAACTCTTTGATCACTTTCTTGCAACACCCTGCTCTATATCCGAATTTGGCACTCATTTTGGAGCTTTCTCATTGTTCTTGATCAAATCCTTGGTATTTGTAAGTGATCTCCTTCATGTTTGTTTCAATTCTTGTAATTAATTTGATTAAAAGTCACAAAGTTTGACTTTCTGTTGACTTCCAGAATTAATCATGAATTGATCAGTTAAAATCCATTTGAAACTTGCTTTATGATGGTAATCAAGGTGGTTACGATCCATAAAAATCATGCCTACTGATTCTCATCATTTCTAGCTATTTTGACAAGTCAAAGTTTCGGTCAAAATGCGATTTTTGCGCATTTTGCAACGGATCTGTTTTCAGGTATCAAAACAGGTTGTTTTGATGCCAAAATAATTTCATAAACTTATTTAAGTCATGTCAAGACTTTTCAAATTCGTCACTCTTGTTAAAATGCTTGTATAGAGTCAAAAGTCTAGCGGTTTGACCACCACTTTGACTTTTGAATCTGACCCGTTTGGTCAACTTTTAGACACGACCAAATACTTATTTATGACCATAAATATATAGGGAATAACCCTCTGAGGTTATACCTTATGGTCATGTCTTTCGGATAGTGATATGTTAATCAATGGTAATATCCCTTAAAAATGACCGAAATGCCCTTTTCACAAACAAATCACTTTTAGCATATGTAACATAAAATTTGACATGTATTCTGATTAAATAACATTTTCAAACATATTTAAGCTTTAAGGATTTATCATAACACATATCTAACCATCCGAATGCGTAGTTATGCAAACGACGTGTTAAAGTGGCTTAAACCACCTTAACGGGTTATAATGGGTCAAAAGCACTTATAATCTCTTTCAACTCAGAATGTAAACTTATTAAACCATGTTATATGAGTTCCGACACTCACTTGGTTTATAAGATCTCATTCTATATGAATCTTCTGATTTCAAGTCTCGATACTTACACTATTGTTCATATTTAGGACACGCGTGATATCTAGGATCTTTGAGCTTCGGTCTTCTTATTGATACAAGATTTACTTTGCTATCACAAGTGAGTACATAGTTCCCCTATTTTATGTTTTCAATTCTTTTGGGGTGATTCATATGTGCCAAAAAGTTTACAAGTTTTCAAGTTACAATTGCTACGGTTTACAAGTTTTCAAATACAATTACTATGGTTTATATAAACAATACGATTTCAATGAAGTAAATGGACTTGTTGGTGCGTTATATTTATAACAAGAATGCCATTTATTAACAATGACCAAGCTGACCAGTAGTAAGTTAAGGCGCCTAGGACTGACAATCCCGTTACCAAAATTCCTGGGGTTTGTGGGGAAATTTGGGAAGCGACTGAAACTGTATGTAACAAACCCTTTGGTGGTTTGTTATACGATTAAGGGACACCGTGGGTGGTCTCGAACAAGTCAACAAAGGTTTGAATGTATTCACGAAACGACCAAAAGTTTTACAATTAAAACAATGAACGATGAACGATTTGTTTATAACAAAGAACGACGAACGATGAACGATGAACAATTGGTTTATAACAGGGAAGATGAACGAATGGTTTACAACAAGTGCTTTTATCACATTACATACGTGTCGTTAATTACATTACTTGGACAAATGATTTCAAACAATGACACACAACGATTTTCGATTAAAGATATAAACCATACGAGTTATTTCAATACGGTTTACAACTTGGATTTACAAAACAAATGTTTTCGAGTCAAGGTTCATGGCTACGAGATTTTGTAAACTTTTACCAATTGTTTTTAAACGATTGATTATTTCAATAACAAATGCTTTCAAAACAAGGTTTTCATTTACGACTCTAGTAGTCGGATTATATGTGGCAATATATACAAAGCCATGAACTTGACACACTCACAAAACCTATATACTCGACGGCATATTTTTGCTGACTCGCTTTCACATATGTTTCAGGAAATCAAGTTTGATGTCGATGCTAGATGATACTGATGAGTGCACATGTAGGAATGGACGTGGACTTAGGTCCTTTAAAATAAAAAAGACAATTTCAATGCTTGTTTGTTTGTTTAAGTTTGTTTAAAAGTTTTAAGACAATATAACAACATAATCTATGTTTAATATCCAATAAAACGAAACATCAAATACCAAGTGTTGTTGAAACAATCTGTTAACGTGACTCCCCAAGTGTTTCCGCCGTGGTTTGTTGTTTTACGCGATTTGGGGTGTTACAGGTTGGTATCAGAGCACTGGTTATAGGGAATTAGGTTATTAGTAATGCTTTAAGCTAGACTATAACCTTCCTAGGACCCTAACACAAGTTTACATGCGTTTAGATTTAAAAATACAATACGATCACCTATCCTTAGGTGATTACCAAAACAATTCCACAAAAATTTCAAATCAGTTTTCGAAAATAAATCATCTATCCTTAGATGATTTTTTTTTTGCGTAAGCCTTTAAATTTTCAAAATCTCGTCAAAGTTTGGGTTTTAATAATATGAACACGTGCAATCTGGAAGGGTGGGTGCCTGTACCCTAAGTTTTCTTTCTAAGGCTAGAGTGTTCGTACAAATCCACTTAATCGGACCAGTCACTCTTACCTGGGAACTCTTGGGGTGAGTGTCCACTTATAGGCTAAAGTATGTGTGATATCCCGGGTTTTTCGGATAACTTAAACGTAATACTTGTCAAACTAATTACGTGCTATGTGTACGAACGTGTACGAATTAAATGAACACGTGATGTGTGTTGTGTGATTGTTTTAGTAATTGAATAATTAGAGTAGATATGTACACGAACTGAACCGAACCGCGACGTGAACCAACTTCGATTCATTGTGACTCTAGGAGTAACAAGTTTTAAACTTTAACTCAAGTCAAGTCCTCGGCCAAGATCAAATCCAAATCGAGAGCAAACCTAAACCCTAAACCAAAACACTCTCGGCCGAGATCAAGTTCAAAACCGCGAGTTCAAACCCAAACCGAACCCACCCTAGTACTTGGCCGCGAGATCAAATCCAAGCCAAACTAACTCACCCTAGTTCCTCGGCCACGACTCAAACCAAAACCGTGATCCTCATCTTGTTGCGCCTATATATATACAACTCACATGCACTCATATTACAAAAAAAAACACAAAACCCTAAAGCAAAACAGCCGTCGGCTGCCTCCTCATGCTCCATTGATCGCAAAACAGCTTCCATTCCTTCATCGTCTCGATCTAATCAGCTGGTTCACTCTCTCGGTCGCTAACAGCCGGTTACCTTCAGTCCCTTTCAGTCTCGGTCGCGAGATCAGCTTTTCTTTCTCTCGGTCGCAGCAAGCAGCAGCCCTCGCCATCTTCCCTCATCGTATTCACGGTTCGTTTACCTTGTTATTAAAAGATTAGAAGTTATTTCTGATTACAAGATCATGTTCGGATATATATATGCTTGAATGATTAGTTGTTTCGGAAATATATATGCTTGAATGGTTAGTTGTTTCGGATGTTATTTGCTGAATGAAATCGGCTGAGTTAATTTTTGTTTATATGTATAATAGTTTTCGGAACATATAAGCTTGCCAAGCATGATTGAACGAGAAGTTAGGCTAGCCGGTTTGTTAATGATGTTTACATTAGATGATTGTATTGTTTCGGATTGTTTATACTAGATTGAATGTTGTTTGAAAGCTGAATACATATAGGCTGCGTTTTGTTTGTAATAACTAGAAGTAAGAACTAGGGTTTGCATGGATAAGATATTGGTATTAATCTAGGATTAGAAATCGGTTTTAGATCGCCTAGATTAATCGCATGAACGGGATTACACGAGGTTATGATAAAGATATGCTGAATCAGTTGCTGAGTAATAGTTACGGCCGACTTCATCTGGCTGTAACTCGGTCGATAGTTGTTGAAAAACGGATTTTCTGATGTCTAGAACGTAGAGATTTGAATAAGGAATCTAATGGCGCTGGATTCATAATTTTCTGAAGTCGTTTGATATTTTTAAAGGGCTAAATAAGTTCAGTAACTAAAACTGTGAAAATCCTGAAATTTTGCTAGTTGTTTGTCAAGCTAGATTCTAAAATCAGTAGGGAGTTGAGTCATGATTTTTGTACAGCAACTAGGTATAGAAATTTCCGGGCAACTCCAACTGGAATTTTGTTAATCGGACGATCAGTGATTTTTAAATAAATTCTTCCGTGGACTGCAGTCAGAAAGCGGTAAATCTGACTGCAGCTTAGTGAATTAATATTTATGGTTAATTGGTAAAGATTTAGGACTTGGGAAAATTATATAAATTTCTATGGTATAAATGTCACCTACTGTAAAAATATTGGAATTTTTGGAATATAAGAACTATTTTATAAAAATCCTAGAAAACAGCTGAATAATTGAGTGTTAAGCAGAAAGTTGATAACTTGTGATTTTATGCATTAAAGTGTTGCATGGATTTGGAATATGTTCATGATAAGTTGTTTGATTACTATGATCACATGAGAATACTTACATGCATGTTTGAGTGTTAGATATGTTGTTTGTGTGTATCACTTTGTGAGTAAAGTGTGTGTGAAATTTGTATTGGTGTGATTTCACACTGACGTGTAATTAATTGGTTTGTTAGGACGCAACTAGCGGTCCCATCTCTTATAACATCTTTGCTACACTAACCGAGCAAATAAAGGTGAGGTCACGGCCCCTAACTTTATCCGGTTTTTAAACAACAGGGGGAGAAACATGTATACACTCTCAAACTCAATCTCTTTACGTTATACGAATTTAACGTCACATAACTATACGGTAACTAAGTTAATGTTAATGTAATGTTATGGTCACTAAGCAGCTTTATCACTTAAGTCCTCGACAATCTCCTCGGATCGTTAGTATTTGGGTTAAATAGCGGGGGAATTATAAGTAGTACTACTGGGCCCGACAAGCCCCATCCGAGCTAGTCGCGCTAGCCGACCTGGTATGGTCAACGGGTGAATAATTGGCCTAACACCGCCATGGTCATGTGATAGGCCTGGCAAAACGGAGGCACAACAGTCAGCTTCGATCGCGAACTCTTACGTGACATGACTTTAGGCTAGCTACCTATATATATTAACATTGAACTTAATTACGAATCAACTTAATATTCCGGGTTTGGAATATTGGAAACATCAACTTATTATCCCGGGTTGGGGATAATGGAATTAACAACTTAATATTCCGGGATGGGAATATTGGAGGCAACAACTTATTATTCCGGGATTGGAATAATGGAACTGATACGTTATCCCGGGTTGGGGATAACGGAGTAATCAAACTATAACCAAACAAACGAATTTATGAAAACCTGTGAACTCACTCATCTTTAATGTTGACACTTGTTTCTTTACATGTTTCTCAGGACGCTAGGAGCTCTAGGTGCACGCACATGCATTGAACAAGACATCATTATCGAGTCTTATTTAGTAATATTGTTTTGGGATTTTTCATTTGTTTTGGCGTTTGTGTTGGCGCCCGCATCACTACTTACTTATGCTTCCGCTCAAACTTTAAAACTAATGCTCTGCTAAATATTGGTAAGTGATATAAAATCTACAAAGAACGATTTTGGAAAACGTATAATCAAATCATGTAGAGTCGTTCGACGTACTAGTGTTTCAGATTCTGGTTTGTTCACACGCCTCACGGTAAAACTCCGCAAGTGGAAATTGAGGGTGTGACAGATTGGTATCAGAGTCTCTAGCTATAGAGAACCAGGTTTGCATTAGAAGTAGACCTAAACTATAGCTGATATCACGACACTAGACTTAGTTTGGCACCGAATTATTATATCTTGTTATGCAATATGCCACAATCGTGTTTGGTAGATTATACCTTCATAATAAGAAATGAAAACAACTCGTAACTAACTACACGACCTAACAGGCAATGTCATCATCCTCATCGTCATCATCGTCCGCCAGACGTACACCACCAAGGGCACCAGGAAAGGCACCAATGGTGGAACCCATACCACCTTATGGCGTGGAGACACGCTCAGCAGCGAGGAAAAGGCTCGCTATGGGGGAGGAGTCGTCGTTACGCCCAACTATTGCTGTACCGGTTGAACCGGTTAATCCTGTAGAAATAGGAGTTGACATGCTTAGAATCCTGGTGCATACACAACAAAAACAGCTAGAAAGAATGCAGGAAACCATCCTGGCACAAGGATGGATGATCCGACACCTTACCGGGAAGACCGACTCGCTCGAAGAAGAGCATCATACGAGCAAGATAGCTCGTAACACCATAGCCAGAGATCTGCGTGCTGAGCAGATAAGAGCCGACTGGCTGGAGGACAGAGTCCTGGAAAATAGTTGGAACATTCAGGAACTGCAAAATCAAGCACTTGCACCAGCACAGGCCCCTCCAGTGCCGGTAGAGGAGGATCCAGAGGAGGATCCTGAAGAGGATCCGGAGGAGGACCCAGCTGAATAAGCTGGAAATGCCGCACAGGATGACGGCAACGACAGTGACTTGGGGAATGGAGACGTAGACGACTGACACGTCTCGTTTATATTATTTGTTTTCCTTCAGTTTATTTATTTTCCCACTTGTGTTTAAACTTGAGACTTTATAGTGAATTCGTATGTGTGATTTGCACCTTTGTAAGACGTTGAAATTTCAGTTAATCAAGTATTTCTTTTGATTATTTAACATATTGAGTTGACATAACTTACTAATTATTAAAGTACGAAGTAGGATAACTATATTGGATATATAGACTGATCGGGTGTGCTTGTGTTGTGTTTCGAAGATCTAAATGGCGACTGGAAGACGTGGAAACCTTAACTTGATGCCCGAAGAGCTAGCTGCCATGATCCAGGAGCATGTGAACGCAGCTTTAGCGGGTGTTCAGAACCAGCCGGCAGGGTGGGGCTTTAACCCCTACAAGATGTTCCTTGACGCAAAGCCTAGCAAATTCTCGGGGCGGAAGGACCCATTGGACTGGTCCGCTGGATCGAAAAATCGGAATCTGTTTTTGAAATGTGCAACTGCCTCGAGGCCAACAAAGTCAAATATGCAGCCTCAACACTGGAAGATGGGGCATTGACATGGTGGAATGCACAAGTCCAAACACGTGGACTGTTAGCTGCAAATGCAATGGCATGGGCTGAGTTCAAGGCCCTGATTAAAGAGGAGTACTGTCCACGAGACAGAGTGCAACAATTGGAACAAGCTCTATGGAACCACAAGATGGTGGGATCGGAAATTGAAGCTTACACTGCAAAACATCATGACTTAGTATTTCTGTGTCCCGATTTGGCCAACACGGTGGAGAAAAGACTCGAGTTCTATCTCGGGGGTCTGGTTCCGGAAATTCAGGGTATGGTGATGTCTAGTAACCCTGTAACTGAACATCAAGCAATCCGATTGGCTCACAAACTCACCGATAAAGCGGTGGAACAGAAGAAACTGCCAGCACGGGGTACCACTGAAGTCGCCCCGGATAACAAAAGAAAATTTGAAGACTCCACTGTTCGACAGTCTTCGTCATCACATCCGCAGCAAGGGAACCAGAAACGGTTCAATCATTACCACAGCCACCGGGTCATCAAAATCATCCCGCCAACAACAACAACAACAACAACAATATCAACAACCCGAATGCAAGCGGCTATGCGGGCCGAAAGCCGCAGTGCAACCGCTGTAATCTCCACCATAACGACCCTTGTGCCGGAAGTCGCTGCCAAAGATGTGGCAAGATGGGACATGCAGCAAAGGATTGTCGTGGGGAAATCATGTCCCGACAAAATCAGAACCAGCCCCAGGGTCAGCAGCAGGGTATAAACCGGGGATGCTATCAGTGTGGTAGCACTGCTCAATTCAGAAGAGACTGCCCACAGTTGCGCAACAACAACAATAATGGCGGAAACAACCACAACCACAATAACCACAACAACAATAATAACAACAACAATGGGAACGGTGGCACAGGAGGTGCCAAAGGTCGTGCATTTACATTGGGCCGCGGAGAGGCCAGAAACGACACGAACGTGGTCACCGGTAAGTTTCCCCTTAATGAACATTTTGCTACTGTGCTTTTTGATACGGGTGCGGATAGGAGTTTTATATCTGAGTCTTTTAGGAAGAACCTAAATCTCACGCTTAAACCATTAGAGACCCCTTATGTGATAGAATTAGCCAATGCTAAATCGGTAGATGTGACCCAAATCGTATCCGGCTGTCAACTCAAACTCGCGGGCCACACTTTTACCATTGATCTGATGACAACTACCCTGGGTAGTTTTGACGTGGTAGTCGGAATGGACTGGCTATCCGACGTCCGGGCTGAAGTTCTCTGCTTCGAAAAGTCTATCCGTATTCCACTCTCGAACGACGAAATCCTGACAGTACAAGGCGATAAGGCAAGCGCCGTCACCAACATCATCTCATACATGCAAGCGCAGAAGTATCTTCGGAAAAAGAATTCCTTCACTTTACTCGCACTAATTACCGAACAGCCTAAGGACGAGAAACGTATAGAAGACATCCCTGTCGTCCGTGATTTTTCCGATGTATTCCCAGAAGAACTAACTGGTCTTCCACCACATCGACAATTGGAGTTTGAAATCGAATTGGCAAGCAATGCAACTCCTATCGCCAAGGCTCCATACCGCCTAGCTCCAGCCGAGCTGCAGGAGCTGTCTACCCAACTTCAAGAGCTGTTAGAAAAAGGATTTATCCGACCAAGCGTTTCGCCATGGGGAGCTCCAGTCCTGTTTGTCAAGAAGAAGGACGGGACTTTCCGCATGTGCATCGACTATAGGGAACTCAACAAGGTTACTGTCAAGAACTGATACCCGTTACCTCGCATCGACGATCTCTTCGACCAACTTCAAGGGTCCAGCTACTACTCTAAGATTGATTTACGGTCCGGTTACCATCAGCTACGCGTCAGGGAGGAGGATATCGCTAAGATGGCATTTCGCACTCGGTATGGCCATTACGAGTTCTTGGTCATGCCATTCGGTCTCACCAACGCACCCACGGTATTCATGGACCTCATGAACCGCGTGTGTAAACCATACCTCGACAAGTTTGTCATTGTGTTCATCGATGACATACTCATCTACTCCAAAAGTGAAGAAGAACATGCGGAACACCTACGATTACTGCTAGGGCTGCTTCAAAAGGAAAAACTATATGCCAAGCTTTTGTAGTGTGATTTCTGGATTCGGGAAGTTCAGTTTCTCGGGCACGTCGTGAATGAAAAGGGTATCCACGTAGACCCTGCCAAGATTGAAGCCATCAAAAACTGGGAAGCACCTAAGACACCGACGGAGATCTGCCAATTTTTGGGATTGGCTGGTTACTACAGACGCTTCATCGAGGGATTTTCAAAGATTGCACAGCCGCTTACTACCCTCACCCAGAAAGGCATCAAGTATGCTTGGGGTGAAAAGCAAGAAGCAGCATTTCAATTGCTGAAGCAGAAACTTTGCAGTGCACCCATTCTGTCCTTGCCGGAAGGGACAGATGACTTTGTAGTGTATTGTGATGCTTCCATTCATGGGTTGGGATGCGTACTCATGCAACGCGATAAGGTCATCGCGTATGCGTCACGACAGCTGAAGGTTCACGAGAAAAACTACACGACGCATGACCTGGAATTGGGAGCAGTAGTGTTTGCCCTTAAGATTGGGAGACACTACCTCTATGGAACAAAGTGCACAATCTTTACTGACCACAAAAGCCTCCAACACATCTTTGATCAGAAGGAGTTGAACATGCGACAGCGTCGCTGGGTCGAACTCTTGAACGATTATGAGTGTGCCATTCGGTATCACCCGGGTAAAGCTAACGTGGTAGCTGATGCACTCAGTAGGAAGGAACACTTGAAACCTCGTCGCGTACGAGCACTACAACTCACTATTCATTCGGGGCTACCCGATCAAATACGCGACGCCCAGTTAGAAGCAGTTAAGGAGGAACACATCAAAGCCGAATCAGTGGGAAAAATGGAACGCGATTGGGAAGTAAAGCCCAATGGAGCCCGGTATTTCATGAATCGCATATGGGTACCTCTCTACGGAAACCTCAGAGAGCTAGTCATGGACGAAGCTCACAAATCTCGATACTCTATCCATCCGGGTTCGGATAAGATGTATCAAGACCTTAAAACTGCGTATTGGTGGCCCAACATGAAAGCCGATATAGCCACCTACGTGAATAAATGTTTGACTTGTGCAAAAGTCAAGGTGGAGTATCAAAAGCTATCGGGGCTACTCCAACAACCTGAGATCCCAGTATGGAAATAGGATCAGATCTCAATGGATTTCATCACTAAACTCCCGCGAACCTTGGGTGGTTGCGATACTATCTGGGTGATTGTGGATCGTTTAACGAAGTCCGCACACTTCCTAGCTATTAAAGAAACAGATAAGATGGAGAAGTTGACTCGCATCTACATTAAGGAAGTAGTTTCTCGGCACGGTGTGCCAACGTCCATCATCTCAGACAGAGATGCTCGCTTCACATCAAACTTCTGGCGGTCACTCCAGAAAGCGTTGGGAACCCGCCTGGATATGAGCACAGCCTATCACCCTCAGACTGATGGTCAAAGTGAAAGGACCATACAAACCTTGGAAGACATGCTTAGGGCATGCGTAGTGGATTTCGGAAATAGTTGGGAAATCCACCTGCCTCTAGTAGAATTCTCATATAACAACAGCTATCATACGAGTATTTCGGCAGCACCGTTTGAAGCATTATACGGTCGTAAATGTAGATCACCGGTCTGCTGGGCAGAAGTCGGTGACAGTCAACTCACAGGCCCTGAGTTAATACTTGAGGCCACCGAAAAGATTGTACAAATCAGAAACCGCATGGCGGCGGCACGAGATCGACAGAAAAGCTACGCTGACCAACGACGCAAACCGCTCGAATTTCAAGTAGGCGATCGCGTCCTACTAAAGGTGTCACCCTGGAAGGGTGTAATCCGCTTTGGAAAACGGGGCAAACTTAACCCACGGTATGTAGGCCCGTTTGTAATCTTGAAACGTATTGGACCCGTAGCATATCAATTAGACCTTCCTGCCGAACTCAGTGGAGTTCACAACGTATTTCACGTTTCAAATCTGAAGAAGTGCCTATCAGATGAAACTTTAGTTATTCCATTGGATGAGATCCAAGTGGATGAACAATTACACTTCGTGGAAAAGCCTATTGAGATCATGGATCGTGAGATCAAGACTCGAAGGCACAGCAAGATTCCAATCGTTAAAGTTCGTTGGGACTCTAAGCGGAGACCGGAGTTCACGTGGGAAAGAGAGAACCAAATGAAAAGCAAATACCCACACCTCTTCGCAACTGAGCAGCAAACTAACGATACCAGTAACTAAATTTTCGGGACGAAAATTCTTTCAACAAGGGGATGATGTGACAACCTGGAAATTTCTCATACATTCGTGTACTATTGTTGACTAAAATTCTTGTGCATGGCACTTGGAAATTCTTGTGTATGGCACTTGGGAACTTCTTGTAACGTTGCGTACCATCATTAACGAACTAACTCTTTGTGCGTGGCACTCTAAACATGTACGCTACATGCTAAACCGCGTTTACTCAATTTTCGGGACGAAAATTCTTTCAACATGGGGATAATGTGATATCCCGGGTTTTTCGGATAACTTAAACGTAATACTTATCAAACTAATTACGTGCTATGTGTACGAACGTGTACGAATTAAATGAACACGTGATGTGTGTTGTGTGATTGTTTTAGTAATTGAATAATTAGAGTAGATATGTACACGAACTGAACCGAACCGCGACGTGAACCAACTTCGATTCATTGTGACTCTAGGAGTAACAAGTTTTAAACTTTAACTCAAGTCAAGTCCTCGGCCAAGATCAAATCCAAATCGAGAGCAAACCTAAACCCTAAACCAAAACACTCTCGGCCGAGATCAAGTTCAAAACCGCGAGTTCAAACCCAAACCGAACCCACCCTAGTACTTGGCCGCGAGATCAAATCCAAGCCAAACTAACTCACCCTAGTTCCTCGGCCACGAGTCAAACCAAAACCGTGATCCTCATCTTGTTGCGCCTATATATATACAACTCACATGCACTCATATTACAAAAAAAAACACAAAACCCTAAAGCAAAACAGCCGTCGGCTGCCTCCTCATGCTCCATTGATCGCAAAACAGCTTCCATTCCTTCATCGTCTCGATCTAATCAGCTGGTTCACTCTCTCGGTCGCTAACAGCCGGTTACCTTCAGTCCCTTTCAGTCTCGGTCGCGAGATCAGCTTTTCTTTCTCTCGGTCGCAGCAAGCAGCAGCCCTCGCCATCTTCCCTCATCGTATTCACGGTTCGTTTACCTTGTTATTAAAAGATTAGAAGTTATTTCTGATTACAAGATCATGTTCGGATATATATATGCTTGAATGATTAGTTGTTTCGGAAATATTTATGCTTGAATGGTTAGTTGTTTCGGATGTTATTTGCTGAATGAAATCGGCTGAGTTAATTTTTGTTTATATGTATAATAGTTTTCGGAACATATAAGCTTGCCAAGCATGATTGAACGAGAAGTTAGGCTAGCCGGTTTGTTAATGATGTTTACATTAGATGATTGTATTGTTTCGGATTGTTTATACTAGATTGAATGTTGTTTGAAAGCTGAATACATATAGGCTGCGTTTTGTTTGTAATAACTAGAAGTAAGAACTAGGGTTTGCATGGATAAGATATTGGTATTAATCTAGGATTAGAAATCGGTTTTAGATCGCCTAGATTAATCGCATGAACGGGATTACACGAGTTTATGATAAAGATATGCTGAATCAGTTGCTGAGTAATAGTTACAGCCGACTTCATCTGGCTGTAACTCGGTCGATAGTTGTCGAAAAACGGATTTTCTGATGTCTAGAACGTAGAGATTTGAATAAGGAATCTAATGGCGCTGGATTCATAATTTTCTGAAGTCGTTTGATATTTTTAAAGGGCTAAATAAGTTCAGTAACTAAAACTGTGAAAATCCTGAAATTTTGCTAGTTGTTTGTCAAGCTAGATTCTAAAATCAGTAGGGAGTTGAGTCATGATTTTTGTACAGCAACTAGGTATAGAAATTTCCGGGCAACTCCAACTGGAATTTTGTTAATCGGACGATCAGTGATTTTTAAATAAATTCTTCCGTGGACTGCAGTCAGAAAGCGGTAAATCTGACTGCAGCTTAGTGAATTAATATTTATGGTTAATTGGTAAAGATTTAGGACTTGGGAAAATTATATAAATTTCTATGGTATAAATGTCACCTACTGTAAAAATATTGGAATTTTTGGAATGTTAGAACTATTTTATACAAATCCTAGAAAACAGCTGAATAATTGAGTGTTAAGCAGAAAGTTGATAACTTGTGATTTTATGCATTAAAGTGTTGCATGGATTTGGAATATGTTCATGATAAGTTGTTTGATTACTATGATCACATGAGAATACTTGCATGCATGTTTGAGTGTTAGATATGTTGTTTGTGTGTATCACTTTGTGAGTAAAGTGTGTGTGAAATTTGTATTGGTGTGATTTCACACTGACGTGTAATTAATTGGTTTGTTAGGACGCAACTAGCGGTCCCATCTCTTATAACATCTTTGCTACACTAACCGAGCAAATAAAGGTGAGTTCACGGCCCCTAACTTTATCCGGTTTTTAAACAAGAGGGGGAGAAACATGTATACACTCTCAAACTCAATCTCTTTACGTTATACGAATTTAACGTCACATAACTATATGGTAACTAAGTTAATGTTAATGTAATGTTATGGTCACTAAGCAGCTTTATCACTTAAGTCCTCGACAATCTCCTCGGATCGTTAGTATTTGGGTTAAATAGCGGGGGAATTATAAGTAGTACTACTGGGCCCGACAAGCCCCATCCGAGCTAGTCGCGCTAGCCGACCTGGTATGGTCAACGGGTGAATAATTGGCCTAACACCGCCATGGTCATGTGATAGGCCTGGCAAAACGGAGGCACAACAGTCAGCTTCGATCGCGAACTCTTACGTGACATGACTTTAGGCTAGCTACCTATATATATTAACATTGAACTTAATTACGAATCAACTTAATATTCCGGGTTTGGAATATTGGAAACATCAACTTATTATCCCGGGTTGGGGATAATGGAATTAACAACTTAATATTCCGGGATGGGAATATTGGAGGCAACAACTTATTATTCCGGGATTGGAATAATGGAACTGATACGTTATCCCGGGTTGAGGATAACGGAGTAATCAAACTATAACCAAACAAACGAATTTATGAAAACCTGTGAACTCACTCATCTTTAATGTTGACACTTGTTTCTTTACATGTTTCTCAGGACGCTAGGAGCTCTAGGTGCACGCACATGCATTGAACAAGACATCATTATCGAGTCTTATTTAGTAATATTGTTTTGGGATTTTTCATTTGTTTTGGCGTTTGTGTTGGCGCCCGCATCACTACTTACTTATGCTTCCGCTCAAACTTTAAAACTAATGCTCTGCTAAATATTGGTAAGTGATATAAAATCTACAAAGAACGATTTTGGAAAACGTATAATCAAATCATGTAGAGTCGTTCGACGTACTAGTGTTTCAGATTCTGGTTTGTTCACACGCCTCACGGTAAAACTCCGCAAGTGGAAATTGAGGGTGTGACAGTATGTCTTCGCGATACATTATTAGACCCATTTACTTTGATTAGTCAACTTGTGTCATTTTCTATGTTTTGAGAAACAAACAAGTGACCACATTCTTATGCTTCGTCGATAATTTTTTATGCTTATTTCGATTTTCCAAATGTCAATCTCACACATCTTTCATCGTGTTTCTTCCTAGAATTCCTCCTAGATGTGATCAAACTCAAGATGCTGCAATGGCAGCACTTATCACTCAGCAAATGGATGTGATCCTCCCGAACCTAGTAACTCAACTGAATCAAGCGAACAACAATAACAATAATAACAACAATGCTCTGTGTAGCTACAAACAGTTCTGTTTGACTAAACCACTTGCTTTTTCTGGGTCTGAGGGAGCTACGGGACTTCTTCAATGGTTTGAGAGTCTCGAGAGCACATTTCGTTTCGTTCAATGTCCGGATGAGCGAAAAGTTGAGTTTGCATCGAATGTGTTCAAGAAACGAGCTTTGACATGGTGGAATGTCGTTATGAGAGATAGGGGTGCTAATGTGGCCTTAGCCCAAACTTGGGGAGAGCTTCGAGCTCTAATGATGAAGGAGTTATGTCCTCATCATGAACTTAGGGCTTTGGAAAGGGAATTTGATGATCTTAAGCAAGACAGTGGTGAGAGTCGTGCTTGCACAGACTGGTACGAGGAATTGAGCTTACTTTGTCCTTCAATGGTGACGCCTTTGGATAAGGCGATTGAGAAATATATCGATCGTCTGCCTGATCCTGTTCAGGACATTGTTACGGGAAGCCACCCTACTACCGTTCGTCAAGCCATGTAGGAAATCAAGTTTTAGGCAATCGTTTTCACATATGTTTCAGGAAATCAAGTTTGATGTCGATGCTAGATGATACTGATGCGTGCACAAGTAGGAATGGATGTGGACTTAGTGCCTTTAAAATAAGAAAGATAATTTCAATGCTTGTTTGTTTGTTTAAGTTTGTTTAAAAGTTTTAAGACAATATGACAATATAATCTATGTTTAATATCCAATAAAACGAAACATCAAATACCAAGTGTTGTTGAAACAATCTGTTAACGTGACTCCCCAAGTGCTTCCGCCGCGGTTTGTTGTTTTACGCGATTTCGGGCGTTACACTTTGTGAACTTCAGCATCCTTGAATATCTGACTTCATGAAGATCCTTGATCCTAAAAGACATTGGGTCCAGGATACACAGGTGCTGAAGGTCTCGGAGGATACTCCATGGATCCTTGAACCTGGGATGAGGATCCTTGATGCTGGAAGTAAGATACTTTAGGTGGCACCGTCTCCAAGTATCCTCCCGAACTGAGGTAGGATCCTTGATGCTGATTTGAGGATCCATAGGGTTGGTAATGAGATGCTTGTGGTTGCGTTATTACCAATGAAGCATGCTGCAATCCTGAGGATCCCTGATACTGAACACAAGAAGCCTTGGAATGTTGAATGGTTGTTGCTGGAGTGGCGAAATCCAACGACCTGGGCATCAATGGAGAGTGATCCTCCGCTGATCTCTTCTGTTTCTTGATTTCATCAATTTCACGAAGGTTCCTCTGGTTAGTTTTGTCCTGCTATTCCATGTATCCTTTCATCTGCAAAATCAAAGTAGACAGATCATTGTTAGTAGGTGTAGAGGATGAAAAAGTGGAAGCCTTTGAGAAAACTGGTGTTGGCTTCTTCTGAGCATTATCAGCACTCCTCGCCAGTGCAGGGGGAATGGGAGGCAATGATCCACAAGTCTGAGATGAGGTAACCGTCGGCATGGCACTTGAAGCAGATTTTCCATGGGAAGCAATGTAGTTAATGGAGATGAATAGAACTGAATGAAATGAACGGAATTTTCTAGAACTGAAGCACCGATTGCCCCATGATGGGCGCCAAACTGTTTTGGTCAAAAATCTGATCAAGGATAATGTAACCAAATCTGATTTTATGAGGTTGGATGCTTGGTTAAATGAATAAGTGTATGAACAAATATCAAAAGTAAATGACAACGAACACAATGATTTGTACGAGGAAAAAGCCCTTGATCAAGAGTTGATCTTCGGCATAAAAAACCTCGGGTGATGGAAACTACCTATCACCAACTATATTGAACAAGAAAGATTACAACTTTGGATGGTAACAAGCTCGATACAATGATTTCCTAATGTGAAAGTGTTTCGCCAGTTGGAGTCAGAGAATGCGAGAGTGTGTTCGTGTCCCTCTATTGTGAGCTTGTTTATCCCTTTTAGAATTAGAAATATCTAGCTAACAAACTATCCGAAATCCATGCAAGCTTCACACGTTCTCCCTCAACGGTCATTGCTTTTTCTGCACGTGCTACATTCGGCATATTCCTCTGATATTCCCGTATTGACTTAGTTCACTTTATACCTGAAAACGTAAACTAAATGCACAAGGAACAATTCTTAAAAACATAAACATTAGTAAGGATCCTTGATCCTTAGACTTCCTGCATTATCCGTTAAGGATCCGTGATCCAGGCCCAGTCTCAGGATGGATGATCCTTAGCATAAAATCCATGCCCTAACAATAGGGTAGCTCTTTAGCCCATTTTCCTTTCTTGGATCCTAACTTCTTCTTCAAGTTGTTGATGATGATCTTATTTCTTGACTTTGCTTGACCATTAGCTTGTGGGTGGACCGGTGTCGATGTTATCATCCTAATCCCCCAGCTGTCACAAAAGTTAGTGGTTTTATTCCCAATAAATTGGGATCCATTATCACAAAAAATTTCGAATGAGATTCCAAATCTAGTAATAATATTTCTTTTAATGAAGGATATAACTTCCTTTCTCTGAATTGACCAAAGGCTTCTGCTTTTATCCACTTAGAGAAATAGTCTGTCATGGCTAAAATAAACACTTTTTCTCCAGGTGCTTTAGGGAGTTTGCCTACTATATCCATGCCCCACCTCATGAATGGCCAAGAGGAAGATATTGGATGTAAAGGTTCTGCTGGTTGATGTAGAATGTTGATGTGTCTTTGACAAGCATCACAATTCCTTGTATATTCCACAACATCCTTCTTCATTGTAGGCTAGTAATATCATGTTTTGAGGATCATTGAGAATAATGCTCTGCCCCTAGTGTGGTTTCCACAATCTCCTTCATGAAAATCGTTTAAGACTTCTTAAATTTCTGGATCCTCAATGCACCGCAAATAGGGACCTGCGAGAGATCTGTTATATAACATGTTGTTTAGTATGGTGAATTGAGATACCTTTATCCTGAAGGCTCTAGGATTCTCCCCCACAAGAATTTCTCCATTCTGAATATACTTCAGGATTGGAAGGATCCAGGATCCTAGATTTGACTGCACATCATCAATGGGTAGAACTGCAGTATTCTCAACTATTTCCATTGCTTCATTCTCCTCAATTGCAGGAGACAAAACATGAATAATAGGTATCTTGACATTCTCTGGCATCTTTAAGGATGATCCTAGGTTAGCCAAGGCATCTGCCTCTGCATTCTCTTCTCTTGGTACATGTGTTAAATTGAAAAATGTAAAAGAATCTGCCAGTTTCCTAATATCTCTAAATACTTGATTAGTTTTTCTCCCTTAACAGTGTATGAGCCATTAAAATGGTTAGTAATTGGTAACGAATCTACATACACTTGAAGATACCTGATCCTCAATTTCTTAGCTAATTGCAAACATGCATGTAAGGCCTCATACTCTGCCTAATTATTAATAGTTTGAAATTCACATGCAATGGATTGGTGTATTAAGTCCCCCTTGTGGTGATTTTAGTAGTAAGCCTAGTCCAATTCCTTTGACATTTGAAGCTCCATCTGTGAAGAGTGTCCAAGGATCCTTGGTCTCCTCAAGTTGTTGAACTTCTAATTCAGGTTCCCTATGTAGATCACTACTGAAATCAGCCACAAAGTCAACTAAAGCCTGAGACTTGATGGCAGTCCTAGGTTCATACTTAATGTCATATGTGTAACATTTGTATAAATCGGGTCTCCAAAACCCGCTCCGTTTTGTAATCAAATATCAAGTTACGAAATTTCATTAAGTATTTATGAGTATTTTAAGTTTAAACGTTACATAATTAATATATAAACTAAACTATAAAAATTATATTTGATAAAAAGTCAAAATAAAATAAATAAAAAATAGTTGGAGCTGACCGGACTCGAACCCGGGTCAACTGCCTCCAACGATTTAACTTCCCGTCTCCAAACCACTCCGCCACTAGTTGTTTTCTGTTGGTATTATGAAAACAATTAAATTTTATACGCAAACTAGGTTTAACGGTTACTGATATATGAATAACGGAAATCGGTAAGCCAAATCGCCAAATCAGTTTTCGTTCGTTTAATTAACTTATAACCGACGCATATCGGTTTTTAATTAAAGTTCAGATTGAATGAACTTCAAGTTTTGGGTTTTGAAACCGAAAAACATTCAAGCTTCAAATAATTCTGACTCCAATCATTTATACGATCCAGAACTGTCTCAAACACACTCCAAACCCTTTTCGTCGCGTTTTCAAGTCTTTTGAGCTCAAGAAAATTGTCGCCGGAATTCCCTGCAACTCTCGCCGGAAAACCGTGTTCAACATAAATCAGTAAGAATTTCCTCTCTTGCCGTTTCAATTTATTGTTGGGACCCTGCTAACATTATTCCGTCACTCAAAGTCAGTCATAGAAGACTTTGCTGGATTTCTGGTTTCGCCGGAGAAATTCTGGGATTTGCCGGAACCACGCTAGTTGACGGTAAACACATTCAATCGTGCTAATAATTCATGTACTCTGGTTCAATTTCAAATCTAATTCTTTAATTCTGTTGATTAGCCCTCTCAGCCGAAGTTCAAAAACGGAGTTGCCTGTTCTCGCCGGACTTCCTGAAGAAGACGACCTGTCCGGTATTTCTTGTCCCCAAACTGTTCGGTTTGTTCATTCAAACTAGTAGGCATGATATTTAAGTAGTAGAGCCATGAATCAGTTGTCTGAGTAAAAACCAGTAATCATAACGAAGAAGACGAATCTAAAAACGGAATAAGAATAATTAAAACTCGGATAATTAACGGGTTAGACACACAGTCCAGCGGTGGACTGTGTGCAAAGTTTATATACGAGTCCCGAGTTCGATCCTTACTACACACACACTGCGTAATAACATTCCCTTTTTATTCATAAAACTAACCGGGTTAGATTGAGTAGTTGTTAAGTATAATATAATTCAAGAATATAACCGGGTTAGACACACAGTCCAGCGGTGGACTGTGTGCAACACAAACTGCACGTCACGCGATCGAGTTCCGTCCCACACGCCGGTTCAATGAGAATAAAACGTTTTGTAAAATAAAGGAATTTTCGGTAAATTCGAATAAGTGTATTAATATAATTAAAACTAGATTTCTATCGGGTTAGTCACGTAGCTCAGTTGGTAGAGCTACGTGCGCGTGAACGGAAGGTCACAGGTTCGAATCCCGCTCGGCGCAAGAATTACCGCTGACCGAACCGGTCAACGGTCAACGGTCAAACAGTAAAAAAAATATTATTTTTTTTAAATAATTATTTGTTTTATTTAAATTAAAAATCAATTAAAAATACTTAAAAATAACATTTTTAAGGATAGAAAATAGCCATAAAATCACAAAAATTATATCTAAAAATCCCATTAAAAATCTTTAATAAAATCCATCCATTTAATATATTTTTTTCCTATTATTATCTAGGTCAGTGATCCTTCGTTAACTCGTTTCGTCTAAATCGTGCGCATCTCACCAATTCAAATCCAACGCACCCAATGTGAGTGAACCCTTCAAATTCCCCGTTTTAATCATATTTTTGGGGTGTATCATGTGTTTTATTCATTTACTTATTATAACCAAGTTATTGTGCATATATCATATCATGACATGTGTGTTAGTTGTTGCTGTTCAGTAGTTAGAATTGTTTGCAAGTTATTATTTCAGTACATGCAATTGCTGAGGCCGTAACTCCCCATCCCTCGAGGTTGAGTTTGATCCCCATTTTATTATGTGGTTGATCAGGGCGTGCCCGCACGATCGGCTCCGTTTGATTGAGCCTTGATCGGTTATTTACATTTCAAGTTCATGCAATACGCTCGGCTCCGTTTGATTGAGCCTTGAGTGCACAGTTCAATTTACATTTCAAGTTCATGCAATACGCTCGGCTCCGTTTGATTGAGCCTTGAGCACACAGTTCAATTTACATTTTCAGTTCATGCAATACGATCGGCTCCGTTTGATTGAGCCTTGATCTCACAGTTCATTTATGTTAATTATCATATGATGTTGGTATGATCATGTATGTTATCAATTATTAATGTATGTTATAATTGTAACCGATGTTGCCATTGCTTGATTTCATACATATGCTCTTTTATGATTATGCACAATATTTTATTGATAAACTAACCAGAAAATCATTATTAAATGTTTATCTATAAGGTTCACTCGCCAACTTATGTTGACCCAAAAACCTCCCATTTTACACATGATACAGGTGAACCAGCAGCAGCTAGGAACACGTAGGACCTGGATTAGAAGAAATAAAATGATTTAGTGTTTGGGATTATTATGTTTGGTTATTTTCCTTTGTAATGAATGAACATGTTTGAAGGTTTGAGAAATGTAACTTTGACTTCATTTAATTATGAAACATAATAGTAAATGTCATGTGCTTTGGTGATAACCCAATTATGCCCCGACTCTTATTTCCGCTGCGGGTCGGGGTGTGACAGATTGGTATCAGAGCCATGACTATAGGGATATAGGATAGGTTATTAGACCCTTAGAGCCTATACTATAGTCGATTAGAAACCTATAAGAATTTTGTGTGTTATATGCCAAATTTCATGATGTTTATATGTTTATGTTAAAATGTTACATTTGATATTGTTCAAGCATGTTCATAAGTATGTATTATCAAATAATGCTTATCATGAAATCGTATGATCATAACATATCACATCCATGCAAGCACACACCACATCATGATTGATTTTACAACGATTTTCGTGTTTTCAAATCCCATCAAAGTGAGTTCTCATGACGGGCATGTAGTAACTGGAAGGGTACTAGTACCGGTAGTCGGAACGTCCTGTCTAGGCTGGCATTCGTATAAATCCAAAATAAAGGACCAGTTTGCCTACCTGGGGACCAACGATGAGAGTACGAAATACCTATTAGGCCAAAGCATGCTATACCAAACGTCGTGAGAGCTAATCCCACTTTGAGTTGTCATTGTGTCTACACCTGGACACGTTCCGACCAAATATCTCATGAGCATATTTTGTGGTTAGCATTCGGGGGATGCGAGTGTTAAATTGCCAATACTAATGTGAATCCTACTAAACCGATAGCCATGGGGGCCCACATGACTATATAGGTGAAGGTATGGGGGACATTTGAGGCCCAACATGAGCGAACCCAAGACATCCTTCGGATGAAGTTGCATTATTGATATTTATGTTATTTTCATTTTTTTTAAGACACATGACACCTAAAGGATACCATAAACTCACAATCTTCTCATTTTATGATCCTGTAGATGTCGTATAGACCGCATCGAAGGAATAGGAAATCGGAAAAGTCTCAGGAACGATTGGCCACTCATATCGCCAACCAAATGGCCACGATATTACCTGACATCGTAGTGCAAGTACAACAAGCTCTTGCTGCAAATCCTACTAACCCTCCTCAACAACAGGACCAGATCATCAACGACCCTCCTACTGGCAAATGCACTTACAAACATTTTAAGTCTTGCGATCCCCCAAAATTCGAAGGGACTGAGGGAGTCACTGCTCTCCAGCGTTGGTTCGAGGAGATGGAAAACGTTTTCTTAAACTGCGATTGTCCTGAGGATCGCAAAGTTCGTTATGCCACCGGGAGACTACTTGGCGTAGCTCTCACTTGGTGGAATACCGAGAAGGGAAAGAGGGGAATGGAAGATGCGATGGCCTTAACTTGGGAGGAGTTAAGGGAGATCATGACTAGGCGATTCTGTCCTAGGAGTGAGATTAAGAAATTGGAAGATGAATTTCATGCCCTGAAACAAAAAGATGGTGATCACTCTACTTACAACAAACGGTTCTTGGAGTTGAACCAGATGATACCGAACTTATTCACTCCAACCTACCGTCTGATCGAGCATTACATTCGAGGACTTCCCTCGAAAATCCAAGATTCGGTCCTCAGTATTTCACCGGTAACACTCGAAGCTGCCATGGTGTTGGCAACAGAACTAACCGAAAACCGAATTCGTAATGGGAAGTTCAAGGAAGAAAAGAAGAAAGCCCCTGCTGAGGGACAAACCTCAAACCACCACACTCCTTCCTCTAAATTTGCTAACAAGAGGAAGCGTAACAACAGGAACTTTGCAGTCACCCACACCAACACCCCTGTTCCTGCTGCACCCATCACACAAGCCACTCCTCCACCCGCGCCATACAAAAGACCATACACAGGACCACTACCAAAATGTAACCGTTGTCAGTATCACCACTCCCCTGACTATCCTTGCCAGTACTGTACCAGCTGCGGTCGCGCTGGACACCTTGTACAACAATGCCGCGCACCTCAACGAACAAATCGCCACCCACCTATAACCCAAACCCACCAACAATTTATGGGTCAAGCCCAACAACAACAACCATTTCCACCCACTCAACATTTAGCCCAAACATACTATCAACCCAACTACCCTATGGGTCAACCTATGCGGGCATGTTTCAACTGTGGAGATCCAAGTCATTTCAGGAACACATGTCCAAGACTAGTCAATATTATTCATGCTCAGGCCCAAGCCAACCCAGTGAACCAAGCAAATCAAGCTCCTCCACCTGCTAGAGGAAGGGCTTTCAATATTAACGCAAACCAGGCCAGAGCTGACGGCAATGTGGTCAACGGTACGTTTCTTATAAATGGTAGATATGCCTCTATGTTATTTGATACTGGTGCGGATAGAAGTTTCGTGTCATTAGAGTTTGAACCTATCTTAAGTAAAAATCGAGATAAGCTCGCGGAATCCATAACAGTGGAAGTTGCAGATGGAAAACCAGTTTTGTTAAACTCTATTTTACGCAACTGTACGCTCACCCTAAACGACCACGATTTCTCGGTCGATCTTATTCCTATGAAGCTGGGAAGTTTTGACATCATAGTCGGAATGGATTGGCTCAGTCAGCATAATGCGGAAGTTGTATGTCGTGAGAAATTTATTCGTATTCCTCTTGCAAACGGTCAGACTCTTCGAATTATTGGAGAAACCTCGGCGAAAGGACTCAACTTAATGTCTTGTCATCAAGCTCAGAAATACCTTCGCAAGAATTATGTCGCGTTTTTAGCCCATATCATCAAGAAGGGGACCGCAGAAAAGAAACTTGAAGATATTCCTGTTGTAAAAGATTTTCCACAAGTTTTTCCTGACGACATTTCAGGACTACCTCCAATCAGAGATGTCGAGTTTCGTATCGATCTTATACCTGGTGCTACGCCAGTGGCAAAATCTCCATATAGGTTAGCCCCCTCTGAAATGCAAGAGCTAGCCAGTCAATTGCAAGAGTTGACTGACAAGGGATTTATACGCCCCAGCTCATCGCCTTGGGGTGCACCTGTACTTTTCGTAAAGAAGAAGGATGGATCTTTTCGCATGTGCATCGATTATAGAGAGCTCAACAAGTTAACTATCAAAAATCGATATCCTTTACCTCGTATAGATGATCTTCTTGATCAGCTACAAGGTGCCAGTTGCTTTTCGAAAATCGACCTTCGATCGGGCTATCATCAGCTTAGGGTGCATGAAGAAGACGTCCCTAAAACTGCTTTTCGAACTCGATATGGTCACTATGAATTCATGGTTATGCCGTTTGGATTAACCAACGCACCAGCTGTTTTCATGGACCTAATGAATAGAGTCTGCAAACCTTACCTTGATCGATTTGTTATTGTGTTCATTGACGATATTCTTATCTATTCAAAATCCAAAGCTGATCATGAGCGTCATCTGCGACTTATTCTTGCACTTCTAGAAAAGGAAAAGCTTTATGCCAAGTTCTCTAAATGTGAATTCTGGTTAAAAGAGGTGCAATTTCTTGGGCATGTAGTCAATGACAAAGGAATACACGTGGACCCATCAAAGATTAAAGCAGTTCAAGAATGGCAAGCTCCACGTACGCCAACTGAAGTAAGGTCTTTTCTTGGACTTGCTGGTTACTATCGTCGATTCATTTCAAACTTCTCTCGCATTGCGGTGCCACTCACGGCTTTAACCCATAAAGGGAAACCATTTGTATGGGGCCCAAGCAAGAAGAAGCTTTTCAAACCCTCAAGCAAAGACTTTGTGATGCACCAATCCTCACTCTTCCTGAAGGTTGTGATGATTTTGTAGTCTATTGCGACGCGTCAGGGCAAGGATTGGGATGCGTTCTCATGCAAAGAGGAAAAGTCATAGCTTATGCCTCAAGGCAACTCAAGACTCACGAAAAGAACTACACCACTCATGACCTTGAACTTGGAGCCGTTGTATTCGCTCTTAAGATATGGAGACATTATCTTTATGGCACGAAGTGTGAAATATACACTGACCATAAGAGTCTTCAACACATCTTCAATCAGAAAGAGTTAAATATGAGGCAACGGAGATGGGTCGAACTTCTAAATGATTACGACTGTGAAATCAAATACCACCCTGGTAAAGCAAATGTGGTGGCTGATGCACTTAGTCGAAAGGGCTATGCGAACTCTATTCATCTTCTATGTTCGCAAATTATAACCAATATTAAGGATCAAATTCGAGAAGCTCAACACGTTTCAATAACAGAGGAAGATGTACAAAAGGAGATGTCCTGTGGAGCCGAGCTAAAGCTGGAAACTAAATCTGATGGCATTTTGTATTACCTAGATCGTATATGGATTCCTAACCATATCAATCTTCGTGAAACACTCATGCATGAAGCCCATAAGTCGCGATATTCTATACACCCAGGAGCCGATAAGATGTATCAAGACCTACGGTACACCTATTGGTGGCCTGGAATGAAGAAAGATATTGCCGTTTTTGTTTCCAAGTGTCTCACTTGTTCTAAAGTAAAGGCTGAACACCAAAGACCCTCAGGACTTCTGGTCCAACCAGAAATACCTGTCTGGAAGTGGGAAAATATAACCATGGATTTCATTACCGGGTTACCTCGCACTTCTAGTGGGTATGACACTATATGGGTGATTATAGACCGACTCACAAAATCAGCTCACTTTATTCCTATTCGAGAAGATTTTAAGAACGAAAAGCTTGCTCATATTTATATCAGCGAAATCGTCAGCCGTCATGGAGTTCCATTAAGTATTATTTCTGATCGTGATGGTCGTTTCACCTCACGGACATGGCAGGCAGTACAATCCGCAATGGGCACTCGACTAGATCTCAGTACCGCCTATCATCCCCAAACTGATGGTCAGTCTGAGCGCACCATTCAAACCCTTGAGGATATGCTTAGAGCATGTGTCATAGACTTCAAGGGAAATTGGGACGCCCACCTACCGTTAGTCGAATTTTCGTACAACAACAGTTATCATTCTAGTATCGGCATGGCACCTTTTGAAGCTTTATATGGTCGAAAGTGTCGATCTCCTGTTTGTTGGCACGAAATTGGGGAAGCTCAAATTACTGGTCCGGAATTGATCCAAGAAACAACAGATAAGATTCATCAAATCAGAAACAATCTTCTAGCGGCTCAAAGTCGTCAAAAGAGTTACGCAGATAAACGACGGAAGCCTTTGGAGTTTAGCGTTGGTGATCATGTGCTTTTAAAAGTGTCACCGTGGAAGGGAGTAGTTCGTTTTGGTCAAAAGGGAAAGCTAGCACCACGTTACGTAGGACCTTTCAAAATACTCGAAAGAGTAGGTCCTGTAGCTTACAAGCTTGACCTACCGGAAGAACTCGACAGAATTCATCCCACATTCCACGTGTCGAACTTGAAGAAGTGCCTCGCTGATGAGAATCTTCATATTCCACTAGAGGATATTCAGATTGATGAATCCATGCATTATATTGAAAGGCCGGTAGAGATTATGGACTATGGAGAAAAGCGTCTACGTCGAAGTCGCATTCCTATTGTTAGGGTACGCTGGGAGTCGAAACGGGGACCTGAGTTTACTTGGGAACGTGAAGACTCAATGCGTGAAAAATACCCTCATCTTTTCCCTACTACATCAACTGTTTGAATTTCGGGACGAAATTCCTAAAAGTAGGGGATACTGTAACATTTGTATAAATCGGGTCTCCAAAACCCGCTCCGTTTTGTAATCAAATATCAAGTTACGAAATTTCATTAAGTATTTATGAGTATTTTAAGTTTAAACGTTACATAATTAATATATAAACTAAACTATAAAAATTATATTTGATAAAAAGTCAAAATAAAATAAATAAAAAATAGTTGGAGCTGACCGGACTCGAACCCGGGTCAACTGCCTCCAACGATTTAACTTCCCGTCTCCAAAACCACTCCGCCACTAGTTGTTTTCTGTTGGTATTATGAAAACAATTAAATTTTATACGCAAACTAGGTTTAACGGTTACTGATATATGAATAACGGAAATCGGTAAGCCAAATCGCCAAATCAGTTTTCGTTCGTTTAATTAACTTATAACCGACGCATATCGGTTTTTAATTAAAGTTCAGATTGAATGAACTTCAAGTTTTGGGTTTTGAAACCGAAAAACATTCAAGCTTCAAATAATTCTGACTCCAATCATTTATACGATCCAGAACTGTCTCAAACACACTCCAAACCCTTTTCGTCGCGTTTTCAAGTCTTTTGAGCTCAAGAAAATTGTCGCCGGAATTCCCTGCAACTCTCGCCGGAAAACCGTGTTCAACATAAATCAGTAAGAATTTCCTCTCTTGCCGTTTCAATTTATTGTTGGGACCCTGCTAACATTATTCCGTCACTCAAAGTCAGTCATAGAAGACTTTGCTGGATTTCTGGTTTCGCCGGAGAAATTCTGGGATTTGCCGGAACCACGCTAGTTGACGGTAAACACATTCAATCGTGCTAATAATTCATGTACTCTGGTTCAATTTCAAATCTAATTCTTTAATTCTGTTGATTAGCCCTCTCAGCCGAAGTTCAAAAACGGAGTTGCCTGTTCTCGCCGGACTTCCTGAAGAAGACGACCTGTCCGGTATTTCTTGTCCCCAAACTGTTCGGTTTGTTCATTCAAACTAGTAGGCATGATATTTAAGTAGTAGAGCCATGAATCAGTTGTCTGAGTAAAAACCAGTAATCATAACGAAGAAGACGAATCTAAAAACGGAATAAGAATAATTAAAACTCGGATAATTAACGGGTTAGACACACAGTCCAGCGGTGGACTGTGTGCAAAGTTTATATACGAGTCCCGAGTTCGATCCTTACTACACACACACTGCGTAATAACATTCCCTTTTTATTCATAAAACTAACCGGGTTAGATTGAGTAGTTGTTAAGTATAATATAATTCAAGAATATAACCGGGTTAGACACACAGTCCAGCGGTGGACTGTGTGCAACACAAACTGCACGTCACGCGATCGAGTTCCGTCCCACACGCCGGTTCAATGAGAATAAAACGTTTTGTAAAATAAAGGAATTTTCGGTAAATTCGAATAAGTGTATTAATATAATTAAAACTAGATTTCTATCGGGTTAGTCACGTAGCTCAGTTGGTAGAGCTACGTGCGCGTGAACGGAAGGTCACAGGTTCGAATCCCGCTCGGCGCAAGAATTACCGCTGACCGAACCGGTCAACGGTCAACGGTCAAACAGTAAAAAAAATATTATTTTTTTTAAATAATTATTTGTTTTATTTAAATTAAAAATCAATTAAAAATACTTAAAAATAACATTTTTAAGGATAGAAAATAGCCATAAAATCACAAAAATTATATCTAAAAATCCCATTAAAAATCTTTAATAAAATCCATCCATTTAATATATTTTTTTCCTATTATTATCTAGGTCAGTGATCCTTCGTTAACTCGTTTCGTCTAAATCGTGCGCATCTCACCAATTCAAATCCAACGCACCCAATGTGAGTGAACCCTTCAAATTCCCCGTTTTAATCATATTTTTGGGGTGTATCATGTGTTTTATTCATTTACTTATTATAACCAAGTTATTGTGCATATATCATATCATGACATGTGTGTTAGTTGTTGCTGTTCAGTAGTTAGAATTGTTTGCAAGTTATTATTTCAGTACATGCAATTGCTGAGGCCGTAACTCCCCATCCCTCGAGGTTGAGTTTGATCCCCATTTTATTATGTGGTTGATCAGGGCGTGCCCGCACGATCGGCTCCGTTTGATTGAGCCTTGATCGGTTATTTACATTTCAAGTTCATGCAATACGCTCGGCTCCGTTTGATTGAGCCTTGAGTGCACAGTTCAATTTACATTTCAAGTTCATGCAATACGCTCGGCTCCGTTTGATTGAGCCTTGAGCACACAGTTCAATTTACATTTTCAGTTCATGCAATACGATCGGCTCCGTTTGATTGAGCCTTGATCTCACAGTTCATTTATGTTAATTATCATATGATGTTGGTATGATCATGTATGTTATCAATTATTAATGTATGTTATAATTGTAACCGATGTTGCCATTGCTTGATTTCATACATATGCTCTTTTATGATTATGCACAATATTTTATTGATAAACTAACCAGAAAATCATTATTAAATGTTTATCTATAAGGTTCACTCGCCAACTTATGTTGACCCAAAAACCTCCCATTTTACACATGATACAGGTGAACCAGCAGCAGCTAGGAACACGTAGGACCTGGATTAGAAGAAATAAAATGATTTAGTGTTTGGGATTATTATGTTTGGTTATTTTCCTTTGTAATGAATGAACATGTTTGAAGGTTTGAGAAATGTAACTTTGACTTCATTTAATTATGAAACATAATAGTAAATGTCATGTGCTTTGGTGATAACCCAATTATGCCCCGACTCTTATTTCCGCTGCGGGTCGGGGTGTGACAATATGCACTAAGCTTGACTGCCCACTTTGCCATTCTACCTGACATTTCAGGTTTCCTGAGAACATTCTTAATAGGAAAGTTAGTTTTCACAATAATAGTATGTGTTTCAAATAATATCTAAGTTTAGTGGAAGCCATAATTAAAGCAAGAATTAATTTCTCTAAGCGAGCATACCTGGCTTCAACATCAAGAAGGCTTTTACTTACATAGTATACTGGATGTTGCTGACCTTCAAGATCCTTGACCAGGACCGCACTTACCGCTTTACCTGATACAGCTAAGTACAAGGATAATGGCTCACCATCTTCTAGCTTCATCAAGGCAGGTGCTGAGGATAGATAATCCTTTAGAGCTTTGAGTGCAGCTTCATGTTTCTCGGCCCACTCGAATTTTTATTCTACCTTAGTATATCATAAAAATCCTTGCACTTCTCTGAAGATGTTGAGATAAATATGTTTAGAGCCACGATCCTTCCAGTCAATCTTTGGACATCCTTGGCACTGGCAGGTGATTTGATGTTCACAATCGCTTTGATTTGTTCTGGACTTGCTTCGATCCCTCTCTTGGTCACCATGTATCCTAGGAATTTTCCAGCTTTATCACCGAAATGACACTTTGAAGGATTCAGCTTCATGTTGTATTGGTCCAAGATGTTGAATGCAAATTGAAGATCCTTAAGTTGATCTTCCGCTTTCTTGGATTTGACCACCATGTCATCAATGTAGACTTCCATAGTGTCTCCACTTGATAGGTAGCACCTGCATTTCTCAATCCAGAAGGCATAGCAATATAAAAGTATATGCCAATAGGAGTCATGAATGTTGTATCCTCTTGATCAGATGGTTCCATCTTAATTTGCTGAAATCCAGACGACGCATCCATAAAAGTAAGCAATCATGGCCTGCTGTTGCATTCACCATGGAGGCAATATGGGGCAGTGGGAAAGGATCCTTGGGACATGCTTTGTTTAAATCAGTAAAGTCAACGCATACCCTCCACTTTCCGTTTTTCTTTTAAACAACAACCACAATGGCTAACCATTTTGGATACTTGACTTCCCTAATCATACCTGCCTTTAACAATTTATCCACTTCTTCTTGGATGATGGAATTTCTCTCAGGGGCAAACTTTCTTCACTTTTGATGGATTGGCCTGAAAGATTTTATCAATGCCCAGTTTATGAGTAAGAATATCTTTAGAGATACTTGTCATATCCTCATGCTTCCAAGAGAAAGTGGATTTCCTTCTCTTTAGGAAGGATACTAGATCCTGCTCTCTACTGTCTAGGATCCCGGATCCTATAAAAACTTTGGATTCAAGATCTTTAGGTCCAGTAATACATCATTCCGAGTAACTCTTTGAGGTAACCCTTACTGAGTAGATAACCTATCTCCTTCCTGAGCGCTATACATTCATCAGTAAGGTGGCCAAAGTCTTCATGGTATGCACACCATTTTGATTTATCCTTAGTGGACGCTGGTTTTCGTTTTTTTGGGGCCACCTAGCTTTTTCACCCAAATTCTGCAAGGCAAGGATTAATTGAGTGAACATTCTGGTGATTATGTTTGGAGTGTTGCTTGGATCGATTATCCTTGTAGAAAGATCCTTGCTTCTCCTGTTAGCCTCTCCTGGACCCTTTTGTCATCCTCTAGTCGAATGAACCTCAAGGCCTTGTTCCTTACTTCATATAAGTTCATGCAAGGTATCATAACAAGATCATCATAGAAAGGAGAACCTTTCTATAATCCCATCTTAAACGCTTCCACGACAGTAGCAATGTCCAAGTTTGGGATTTCCAAGGATTCTCTACCAAATTTAGTAACATAATCTCTAAATGATTCATCATGAGCTTGGGTGATCCTATATAAATCGGTAGTTAATCTTTCAAAGGTTCTACTACAAGAGAATTGATTATTGAATAAATTAACAAAGTGAGAAAATGAAGTTATAGAATAGGGAGAACACTTAGCAGCCATTTAAGTGTTGATCCAGTAAGTGTGGATCCGAAACCCTTGCACAAGAAAGCTTCCTTTAACCTCTCAGTGATGGGGTTGATCTCCATCCTTTCTCTATACTGAGCCACATGCTCTTCCGGATCAATGGTACCATCATATAGCTTCATACTGGGAGTCTGGAAAAGCTTTGGTAACTCGGCATTGCTTTTATGGTTTGACCACTCCCGGGACGTTGGCTATCATATCCTTGAGTTTCTGTAACTCCTTGGCCATGGCTTGATTGATACATGCATCCTGCATGAAACCACAGTTAGTATAAAAATATGTATTAAAATTGTTACCTCCCGACTGGTTTAGAATTGGTATCCCAGAAGTGTATCTAGGATAAGATATGTCTGCTGTAATAGTAGGACTAGAAGAAGCAATGGTCTGCATGGGAATGAAGTCCCCTTCATGAATTTTAGAACTTTTCCATGATTGTCTCCCTAAGGATCCTTGATCTTGGAAGAGGTTGGATCCTAGATACATGGGCGCTGAGGGTCTCAATGGATAATCCATGGATCTGAGCTAAGGATCCTTGATGCTGAATGTAGGATCCTTGAGGCTGGTACATTCCTTGTGATCCTCCAGATTCGTGGAAGGATCCTTGAGGCTCAGTGGTCTTCAGTGATCCTTGCCGAAGGATAGAGGATCCTTGTGGTTGGAAGTAGGATCCTTGAGCCTGCGTCATCGCTAGTGATCCTTTCTGATGGTTGGAAGATCCTTGAATCTGGACATTGGATCCTTTGGAATGCTGGATTATTGATGATGGAGTAGCAAAATCCAATGCTCTAGGCATCAGTGGAGACTGATTTCGGCTGGTCTCTTTTGCTTCTTGATCTCATCAATCTCATGAAGGATCCTCTGGTTGGTCTTATCCTGCTGCTCCATATAACTTTTCATCTACAAAATTAAAATAGAAACATCACTATTAGTAGTTGTAGATGAAGAAGTAGTGGAGGTTTTTGATCCTGTGTAAACATGTGTTGTTTTCTTCTGAGGATTTTCTGCATTCTTCTGGTATGGAAGGGGAATAGGAGGCAATGGCATAGTGTGTTGGATGAGGTAACCGTCAGCATGGCACTTGAAGTGGATTTTCCCTGAGAAGCCATGAGGTTGACGAAAATGAATGGAAATGAACAAAAAGTTTCAGGATTGAAGCACTGCTTGCCCCATGGTGGGCGCCAAACTGTTTTAGTCAAAAATTGGTTTAAGGATAATGTAACCAAACTTTGAATGTGAGGTAGAGTACATGATGTGTTTGAATGAAAATGGAAACAATTATATATCAGAAATGACAATGAACAACGAGATTTATACAAGGAAAAAGCCCTTGATTTTTATAGGATCTCCGACACAAAAAACTCAGGTGATGGAAGATCGCTATCACCAACTAGATTAAACGATAACAAGTAGGTTTCAATACAACTTTGGAAGATAATGAGCTCGATACAATGATGGCTAGTGTGTAGTTGTAAGCAAAGAAAACTAGAGTATGTGTGCGTGATCGTGATAATTACTCATGAGCCTCATTGTCCCCTTATAAAAATAGAAATAAGTAAATAACAAACAATCTACAAGTAGTGCAAGTCCCCCACATTCTCCATAACGCTAAAAGCTTCTAACACACTTTTTGGGTGTTACATACGTTCTCTATGAAACGAACACTGCGCATAACACTTAAAACGCTTTAAACGCAAACCGCTCTCGCATGCTTATACGTGAAACGTTGAATTGTTGTGTGCTATGCTTACGCTTGATGACTCGCACTACCACCCTTAAGATGATAGCAGTTATAGGTTGACCCACCACCCGCAGGTTTGGGGTTGTTAAGGAACGCTTTACTTTACTTGTTTGCGTACGTGGACACTTCGGTGGACACGTGATGCGCATCTCACACGCGGTCTGTTGGTTAGATTGTGTCAATGCTAAATAGCTTACATGATTCACATTACTACGTTCATACATGTTGGTTTCGCGAAACGCTTTCATTACTATAAAACCTGTGTACTCACCTTTACATGTTTGTATTGACTTTATTTTAACGTATGTAACAGGTTGATGGATCGTATGCTGGAAAATGGATTAGATTTTAGATACACGCCTAATTTAGTTATAATTTTGTTATGTTGCTTGAGACATTTTGAATTTTATATTTGGATATTTGTATGGATTTGTTTTAGTATTTATGGAAATTTGAACTTTAATTAATTATTATAACAAAATAGTCGTTATGGATCCTCTCGAGCAATCTCGTCGCTTAGGGCCACACCCGATGTTTCCGCCATCGGTTGGGGTGTGACATATATTTTGTTTAAAAGTCTTTTTGAGAAACTTAAAGTACTCGGTTCATGTATGTAACGAAATACTTTGGTTTTGTATCGTCATTTCAAGTAATCTATATTTGGCACCACTGGTTTTTTTTAAATCATGTAGATGTTTACACATCGAATGCTATGAAAACCTGTTGTGGTCGCACCTTGCGCTTCCGCGATGAGCAGGGTGTGACAGGTTCTTCGATTTATCTCTGGACCTCTCGACATATAGGGCTTTCATTCCGACTTCATTGAAACTCCAACTACTTGTTTCACAAGAGCCTCCTTTGATGCAAACAAATTTTTAAATGCAGTCAAAGTTGGCTGGGTTTGCCACCTTTCAATTGCGGTAACAAATTTGTGATATTTTGATTTCAAGCCATGGATGATAATGTGTTCCATTCGTTGTTCCCCTATTCTTAAGTGTGGATCTAACTACGCTATCTCCGGGCATAGAGTTTTCGCTTTCCTGAAATATTGTGAGATCGATAATTCCCGTTGAGTTAGGACACGAGTTTACTTTCGAGTAATTGGAGTCTTGTGTCGTTCTTCTTCGAAAACAACTTAGCAAAGGTTTCTTGTGCGACTCTTGGATAGTCGGTTTCTTGAAAGTACTCAGAATATCTTCTTCCACGGTCATCTTCAGAATGAACATCGCCTCGGTCTGCCTTTACATTCCATTTATGCACTAATGCGGTTGTGTCTACCCTCGGTGCTTATGTTTCAGACCCATTTGTGATCTCCAACAGATGTTGTTGTCACACCCTGAATATTTCCAAGCAAATCTCGGTGGGCCCTGGTGAGGAGTAAAGTGACGTAAGATTGGTGTCGTCATAGTCAAACAACACAAATAGCACATCGGAAGCCTTGGATTTAAATTACTATTACAAACGTAAATGTTCAAATGTTCAAAATAATATTTACAGACGTCTGTAATAAAGATCCACAGGCGGATCGAAAATATACAAAAGCAGGTTCAACAGACTACTCGGCTAAACGCAAAGGAGTTGCAAATTACTCTTAAAGCACTACCTAGCATCTTCCAGCCTCTTTACGTATCCTTGCAACCTGTAACTTAGTCTTTTGAAAATACGTCAGTTTTCACTGGTAAATACAAATAACCGACACATTTTGAAAATGTTTCAAAATTCTTTTAAGTGCATAAGGCACATGTTTTCATAAATAACTCGGGATAATTCAAAATGAACTTGTATACTGTTTTACAAGTCTGTCAATACATACGGGGTCCGGTGCAGAAACCGAATAACATGATTAACCGACACACCACTTTAACCCACGAAGCAGTATCCCCAATATGGGTAAGAAAACATTTTATATAGCATTAGTATATATCAGGTGTAAGCCTACACCCCGTGCTTAAGTCATGGTCATCAGCAATTTAATGAGCCGAGGATATCCAGGACACGCTCGACTTACCCCCAATGTTTAAGTTATCAGACAATACAGACTAAAACGGGTTATGCGAATTTTCTAGTCACAATCCTACATATGATATCATACCCGACCAAACGGTAATAATATACCGAATCCCAAGCATGTATAGGGAAAATAGATTAAGAGTATTTACCTGGCTTAGCAAGTCTTATAAATAAGAAAATACAATAAGCTTAGCTGTATCCAATTAACTAGTTCGGTTTGCAATTTACTAGAAGGCCCTAGTCTTGAGTGAATGGTATTAATAACCAATTAGATGGTCAACGAGTCCTATTCAAGTCATAGACTTGGACCGGTTAACTTAAATTATTGAAAACGGTACGATAAGCTAGATTAAGTGATGACCAGAATTAAATGTAGTTTAAACCCAACAAGATGACCAGAATTGAATGTAGTTTAAACCCAACAAGTACTAGACTTGTATAATATGGGTAAACAGTTAACATTCTGGAATTTGAAGTAAAAATTATAAGGTTTGACCCGTTTTGGTAAACTTACGTAGATTGGTCACATAAGCTTAACCGTACGCGTATAATCGACATCAGGTAACCGGATAATTCATGAAAAAGTTCTATATTCCAATATACTTTAAACAAGTTATAACATCAGTAGGATATCAACTTGTATGCCCGTTATGGTTTTAAAATCAAACTATGCCTCATAAGGGTGTTTTAATCATTATGTGACGTATAAAAGGAACTTCCATATATTCTGATTTTATGATCATAAACATTCTGGAAAAAATACTTAATTTGTGATATAATATCAAACATATGTTTGGTTTATAGTTTAAGACCAAACTATGCATCGTAGGGGTATTTTGGTAATTTCACACATAGTTAATAGCTTGTTTGGGATTCTGAATTTATAACATGTACCTGCTGTAAAAATATTTTAAATGGGTTATAAAATCAGTAGGTAACAAGTCTTGGTTGGTAAATATGGGTTTAAAGCATACTATGCGCCGAAACGGCGTTAAAGTCGTTAAATGACGATTTATGCGATGTGTTATGAAAACAGATGTTATGATCAGGATAATATGATCAAAATATGTTATTTAATATATCAGTAGGTAAAAAGGTTTTCTATAAAAAGCATGATTAAAACCAATTTAGGTGCCAAAAGGGCATTATCGTCATTTATCGATATAACACAAGAACTCGTACTTAAATCAGAATATAAACTGACTTGACATCTCAAATAATTCTATTTTTGATATTATATCTGTAGGTAATTTGTTTTTATAAAGAAATTATGTTCAAAACCATTTTAGATGCCGAAAGGGCATTTTGGTCCTTTAAAAGCATAATTTATGATATTATATTAAAAATCAGTTTATGATCAGAATAATAACATCATAATATGTTAATTATATTAAATATCAGTAATAAGTTGTTTGAAAGTTCGTTATTTATTAAAACCTCATTTCTTGCAAAAAGGGAAATTTAGTCAAAGTATGGCATAATAAAGGAACTTGTGCATAAACTCATAATATAATTATGATCATGCAATATAACCTCAGAAGGTTATGATACATTAAATTACGATCATAATACAACCTTAGATCAGTAGCAAACTAATCTAAATCGGGTCAAAATTGAAAGTCAAAGTAGAAGTCAAACTTTGCGACTTTCGGTTGCGAACCGACCCTAGAACTGGAATTGATGAGCCGAACTTGTTTACACATGTTCTAATAATTATTACCAAGTTATTAAAGTGTTAAAACATATTTTATAACACCTACATTATCAGTTTATGATTATTTTCAAAACTGACTCGTTTAACTTTTTAAAACAATAATATGTTGACTCGTCAATTGACCAAGCAAACGTGATTCTTAGGAGGTGCCCTCTTTAGGGATCATCACCTACCCAATTACGAACACGTAGCCATGTTCGCCTCGAATAATGGCTGGACCATCAAGGTCTAAATCGAAAGTCAAAGCATTTATCGAAAATGCTTGACTTTTGGCTTTAAAAGCCTAATAAACAACAATGTAGATGAAAGGAACACTTACAAGTGATCCTAAGATGAAAATGAACTCAGTAGGATGCTCCTTTATGATCAGGAACTTCCAAATAGAGAATAGAGGAGAAGAATGAGAATGGTGCAAGTTCAAGAATGAAACAAGGCACCTATGTATACTTGTGGAGGATCTAGGAGGAGCTTCCAGCTGTTATGGGGTGTTATGAGAAGTCTACAAGTGTCCTAGAATGTGGCATAGCAGTTTGGGAGCCCCTGGTTTTGAAATGGGGGTGCTTGGCAGCCTGGAGTGGCTGCCAAGAAAATTTTGTCACTGGTGGCTTCTGTCGTGCCACGCGACAGCCATACCCAGCCATGTCGCGATGCGCGACAGGCTTTAATATTTTTGATTTTTTGATAATTTCAAGCTCTCGGTTCGTTAAAGGTCACTCGGTTGTAATGCCATATAAAGCATATTTAGCCCTCCAGAGCCAATATGTGGCACACCCGAGAATATAACTGAACATCGTCAAGCTCTCGGTTCGTTAAAGGGTCACTCAGAGGTATAAATTAACATGTTGATGCCTTTAACCCCTCCAACGTCTAACTTTTAAACAAATACACCAATGGACCCTCTCATCCAATCAGTGGCTCATTTGAGAGTGACTTTGTAAAGGGTCACTTAGAGGCATAGTTTTAGCACGTTGACACCTTTAGTCCCTCCTAGTCAATTACAGATATTATTAGGAATAGGGACACGTGTTGTCACTTAATTGGACATGATTTTTACGAGGTGTTACAGTTTTCCTTGTAAATATGACTTCATACAAGTTGACCAACTTGAGTAGTTCGTCGGTTTAATATTGTGATTCGAGTAGCTTTAATAGTAATTAAGAAAAAAGAAAAAAACCAGAGAAGCAAAGAGAAAGAGATATGCAGTAATTTTCTTGATATATTATTCCAAATGAAAAACTCTCTATAAATAGAGATACAAGACTAACGTTAACAATTGAAGAATTCAAAATGAATCCTAGAGTTACGAGCACATGGAAAGTAAGTCTCTCCAATCTCCTTTATCCAGCAACACACCAACAAATAATTGACCAAATCTAATTTTAACGTTGAGTTTCCCTTCCCGTGCATGGTTTGCATGGGCTCTATTTTATTGGCGCCTACCATTGGGAATTCGGCTGAGACACATAACAACCCACCCCCTTAAACGTGCTTTGTTCGCAAGGCGAAAAACTGGATAAGGCTTTTTGGCTGCATCATTGAGAATCAGTTGGGTTTAGTTTCATCAAAATCAGGGGGTTCAACCCATATAGCTTGTGTGATGAATTGCCAATATGGAATACAACAGTAAGATATTGAAAGTCAATCTCAACCGGTCTAAAGGTTTTCAACCATTGAATTCCTAGCATGATTGGGCAGGGTGCGACAGGTAAAACAAAGAATCGATAGTGACGATATACCCCGAAAACATAATTGCAAGGTCCCGAACCTAGCCGGTACAAACGAGCTTGTCACTATTAGCAACCACCGCTTCACATTTCACATTATCATCCATTGCAAATCCCAACTTATTGACCAACTCTTGAGATATGAAATTATGGGAACTTCCACCGTCCACCAACACGACGACATTTTCGGTTTTGATCTTTCCCGATAACCTTAAAGTTTGTGGAAGAATAGTACCCAAGATAGCCAAAAACAAGATTTCCACTTGAATAACACCCTCCCTCATCTTAGGAGGTTCATCTACATGAACCACGTCGCCAAACTCACAGACATCATTAATCATAAAGAGTTGAGGTTTACCACACTTGTGCCCTGGCATATATCGCTCATCACAATAATAACATAGCCCTTTTTCATGACGTTCCTAGGCCTTAGCTTTGATTATACGTCAAAATTGTTTAGGGCTGGAGGGGCTAGTTGTTGAGTTGGGCATGAACCCAATAATCCTTGGCTAGACGTTGGTTTGGGAAAGGGATTGGCATTTTGAAACCCTTGTACAAAACAAAATATATGTTGTAGATTCAATTTCTCTTCTGATCGCCTCCACCAAGTGACACGGCTTCTTGAGCTTGACCTCTTGACGAATCTCCTCTTTCAGACCACCAATAAAACAACCGACAAAAAATGCTTCTGGTAACCCATCAATATGGTGAGATAACCGTTCAAAAGCTTCGGTGTATGCGACAACTGTAACAACCCGATCTTTCGGATTGTTATCCAAATTCCGTTATTATCGTTATTCCGTTTATTTTCAGTTTAAAACCCGTTTGTACTCTGAGATTGATATAATGGTTTACAATTATTTTGAAACGCATATTTTATCGCTTATTTATCGCAGTTAAAACGCTTAATACTCGCAACTCACAACGCAAACTCGAATCACGGCTAATTATGTTACATTATGTTACTTATGTGTTATGTGTACTTTATGATTTATGGTTATGCTCGCTATCGCAACGCTCTCACCCGCACGAATCGCTTAAATCGCATTATTTTTATCAATTTAAATGCTTAACACCTCGTTAAAATGCTTAAGATAACTAACTAATACGAATCGAATCACCGAACGAGCACCTAAAGTGAAAATAACAAACAAAACTTCGCCACCAGGCCAAGTTCGGCCGAACTTGGGTAGCTCAAGTTCACCGAACTTGACCAGTGGTGAAGACATAAGAATTCTCTCAAAAATCCACAAGTTCGCTCGAACTTGCACTGATTCCAGCTGAACTGGCAAAGTTCGCCCGAACTTTTGCCAAGTTCGGCCGAACTTGGTCTCCATCAGCTCCATTTCTTCTCACCTATAAATACCCAGCACCTCCATTCATGCTCCTCTTGCTGCAAGTTCGCCCGAAGCTCCCAAAACCAAAAACCTTTGATTCCCAAGTAAGAATCAACCCGTTTTTATGCAAACAACGCTTTTACTATGATTTTGCACAAGGATTACCTTCGTTTTCATTAAATCTCTCATGTTTATGAAAATCTTCGTCTTTTTCTATAAAACTTCTTCTTTACACTTAGATCTACACTAAACGAGTGTATTTGGGTTAGCTTTGGCTTCCCAATCAAGAAATCTTGATGATTTCGACTAACCGAGCGCTAGATCTAAGAAAAACTGTTTAATACATTGATTTGACACAAAATACGGACTAAGTGACGTATGTTTCGTTCACTATGAAGTGGAACGAGGCGTTGTCAAGCAAGATCTCAGATCCGGAAGCACAAGGATGAAATCATCACTTTGCAACAAAAAGAGCAAGTTCGCTCGAAGTTGTCACTAGATGGTGACCAACTTCTCCCCAACTTGTCCAAAAACTCAAGAAAATCAGTCAAGTTCGCCCGAACTTATACAGTTTCTAAGGAAACCATACAAGTTCACCCGAACTTGTTCACATCTCAAGAAAACAAGGCAAGTTCGCCAGAACTTGTTCCGTTTCTCAGGAAACCAGACAAGTTCGCCCGAACTTGTGCTTTCTGTAAGACAAACAGTCAAGCTCACCCAAACTTGTATAAAATCCAAGAGATTTGGTACAACTTCGCTCGAACTTGTCCTCTGCTCCTTCACGTTTCGACCGTTTCAGCAATTCGGAAGACTGATGCACTTCTGTTCGCGTTTACAGGCTGAACCGGCTCTCCCTACAATCCAGAACCGTTTCGTGTTTCTTTATCAAACACTAACTGTGAGTATACTTGAACACTTTTCCGCTTTAATGCACTTTTGGGTGTTACATACGTCTCTATATCAAAACACGCTACACACAATGCTAAACTATTTTAACGCTAACCGCTCTCGCATGTTTTACGCGAATCGCTGAATGTTTGTTCGCTATGTGTGAATAATGAGGACTTGTAGACCACCCTTAGCAACGATAGTACTATGGTTTGGACTCAGCACGCGATTGGTTCGGGGGTTGTTAAGGCTCGCAAATTTACTTTAAGTGCGTGTTCTCTATTGTGGACACGTACCGCGCATACTCACATCGCAGTCGTGTTAGTTAGCGTGATTCATTATTGTTAGATTACTTAGATTCACTTTCTCTACATATACATGTTGGTTAGGCGTAATCGCTTTTATCTTTACTATTATGCTATCAAACCTGTTTGCTCACCTTTACTTAATTGTATTGACTTGTATTTCAACGTATGTGATAGGTTGAGGATGATTTTTGCAACAAATGGACTTAGGGTTTTTGCTTTAGAAACATATAATAAATTTGTAATCGACTTTGAAATTGTTTGAGAATATTTGAATTCGTGATGATTATGAAATGATTTTATGTTGATTGTATGGGAAATTGACGCTTAAATATTGTCATTTAAAGATAGTCATTGTGGATTCTCTCGAACAATTTAGTGCCGCGCCCTGATGATTCCGCCATCGGTTGGGGTGTGACAGATTGGTATAAGAGCCATAACTGTAGGGAATTAGGTAGAATTGCCATGTTCGACCTAGTCTATAGTTTAAGTACCCAATTTGACCGATCTTGACTCAAATGCTTAAACTTGCCATAAATGCTTACATGTCTTTCCTAAGCTAACACAACGTACACGCTTGAATAACGCTTGTATAACACAAACGAGTGATTGTGTCGGGATTAGGTGTGAAAACCAAGAACTCTCGATAAGATCACTCACTCCGCGTACTATTTACTGCACAAGATTCTGTCGTTAAGTTAGGAGTGATATCCACATCTTGACGAAAAATCTCCATCTCAACATTCATTGGAACTCCCGACGCATTCGGTGAAAACCACAAACATTGAACAAAGTTGTTAAGTTAGGGGTGAACCCCGCATCTTAATAACTAATTCCACTCCTCGATTTTCAATCTCACCAAAGTCTCGACTATTTCGATGGCTCAGGGCACGACGTAACTGGAAGGATAAATGCCATTAACCGTTGTACGGCGAGAGCATTTGTCTATTAGGACAAATCGTGTGCCCGAACTCAGAGAATTTTCGTATCACTTGGGTAGTCGCTGTCTCAAAACCTCGGACGCTCCAAATTGATTTAAGCCTGCAATCGCCAATTTCATGCTCATCGAGTTTATTTATTATTTATGTGTTTAATTTTGTGAATTTTACGCTTTATCAATTTCTCGATTTATCGATTTCTCGCTATATGGCTTATCGCTTTATGAAATTACGCACAACTCGCACAGCTCTCGTAATCTAAAACGCTAATTAATCACCAACCAAACTAAAACGCTAAACTCTCTTACGCGAATGTCCTCATACGCGGTATTACTCGCTTATTTCGCTTATACTACTTGCATCTCATATCGCATTACGCAAGCTTTAGTGAAGATGAATACGTGCAAAATATGTGCTTACATGCTTATGTGCCTACGTGATTATGTGCTTACGTGCTTATGTGAATAATAATAATAATAAGTATTCGAACAGAACCCATTATAATCAATCTCGTCTAAAATTCCCTATGTGTCATTCTTACAGAATCTCTCTATGGCAATGGCATCCATGGGATCTCACACACGCCGCACCGCTCAGTGCAACAAGCTGACAAACGCATCGCCTCTCTAGTAGCCAAGGAAATGGCTAAGGTGATCCCGCAAATTGTCAGCGAAATTCAAGCGGTCAGTAGCAACTCATCAGTAGTTTCCAAGAACGATGCTCCGAAATCTCGCTTCAACTTCAAGCAGTTTAAAGCCTGCGGTCCTGCAACATTCACCGACGAAGATGGACCAACCAAGTTGTTTCACTGGTTCGACTCGATCGAGGTCACTTTCAGGCAAAGCGGATGCCCTAAAAATCTCCGCACTGTTAACGCCACTGGAGTCTTTCAGTCAAGAGCACTTGACTGGTGGACCGCCGAGCGCAACAGGCGCGGTAACGACGAAGCTTACTCTCTCGCATGGGAAGAACTTAAGGAGCTCATGATCAAAGAGTTCTGCCCACCTCACGAAATCCAGAAGTTGGAAAATGAGTTTTGGGGTATCAAGTAAAATGGCGGTGACAATGTTGGTCTCACCGCTCGCTTCAAGCAGCTCAGCCTTATCTGCCCTGGTCAGGTGGATATAACCAAGAAGGCAATCAAGAAGTATCTCCGTGTCTTACCGGATTGCGTAGCCGACTTTGTTCACGCAGCTTGACCCACTATCATCGAGGAGACTTACCAGATAGCCGCAGAGATCAATGATAAACGAGTCCAAGCTGGTTATTTCAAAACCTCCACCAAAAATCTCAGCCAAGCCACTACCGAGCCAAGCACCGACATCGCACCACCTCAAGCCTCCAAGCCAAATCAACAGAGCCGCAAGCGAAAGGGTAACAACAAGAACTGCACAATGGTACCCGCTCCAAACTCTCAGCCTCGCCAAGCTGCTACTCCAAACGCACCAGTTGCTAAGCGTGCGTACACTGGACCTCACCCTTTTTGCTCTAAGTGCACATATCATCACGTGATTGGAGGAAAATACCGCTTCGGTGCCAATTGCAACATTTATGGGCACTTCACGGCGCACTGCCGTACTGGTCCACGTCGGCAAGCTCCTCCCGCCTCGCAGCACCGCCAGCTCCTCTCAACGTTGCTCCTCTCAACCAGGCATCGCAAGCACCAGCGATTCAGGCACGTGCTTGCTACACATGTGGTGACCCGAATCACTTCATCAATGTCTGCCCAAACCGTGTCGTGAAACAAGAACCGCAACAGTAGCAGCCTCAGCAGCAGCCACCACAGCCACCGCAGCAGCAACAACACAAGCTGTGCATGGAAGAGCTTTCATCATCAACAACCGCCAAGGCTCAGAACGACAACAATGTTGTTAATGGTACGTTCCTCATTAATGGTATTTATGCTTCTTGCTTATTTGATATTGGCGCCGATAACTGTTTTGTATCGTTAGAATTCGAAAAGCTTTTAAAATGTAAATGCGTTAATCTCCCAAGTACATTCGAGGTAGAAATCGCCACCAGAAGAACCGTTACTGTTAACTCTGTTCTACGTGATTGTACTCTCAAACTCAACAATCACAGCTTCTCGATCGATCTCATACCTATGCAATTAGGTAGTTTTGATGTCATAGTAGGCATGGATTTTCTTCGCGAAAATCTTACTGAAGTTGTTTGTTTCGATAAAATGATTCGTTTTCCCCTTCCTAACAGTGATCAACTGCATGTTTACGGTGGAACTCCCTCAAAGAAGTTGACGCTTTTCTCATGTACCCAGGCGAACAAATGTCTGCGGAAGCAGTGCATCGCTTTCCTAGCCCACATCGTGAACCCGGAAAAGGAAAAGAAAACCTTGAAAGACGTACCTGTTGTTTGTGAATTTCCTAATGTTTTTTTCCGACGATTTACCTGGTTTACCCCCTACTCGTGATGTCGAATGTCGTATTGATCTAATCCCCGGTGCTACACCTGTCGCTAAAGCTCCCTATCGCCTTGCACCATCCGAAATGCGCGAGCTATCTAGACAATTTCAAGAGCTTCTTGATAAAGGCTTTATACGCCCGAGCACTTCACCGTGGGGTGCACCCGTTCTTTTTGTGAAAAAGAAAGATGGGACGTTCCGAATGTGCATCGATTATCATGAACTTAACAAACTCACGATAAAGAACAGCTACCGTCTTCCTCGAATCGATGATTTATTTGACCAACTCCAAGGTGCTACTTGTTTTTCCAAGATTGATTTACGTTCCGGATATTACCAGCTACGTGTTCATGAGCAAGATGTTCCGAAAACCACCTTTCGTACCCGCTATGGCCATTTTGAGTTCGTGGTCATGCCTTTTGGACTTACAACGCACCCGCGGTCTTCATGGATTTGATGAACCGTGTGTGCAAAACCTTCTTGGATCATTTCATCATTGTTTTCATCGATGATATTCTCATTTACTCGAAGTCGAGAGCCGAACACGAGTGACATCTTCGTTTAGTTCTCGAACTTCTCCAAGGAAACCGTCTCTACGCCAAATCCTCCAAGTGTGAGTTTTGGCTTTATGAAGTCCAATTCCTTGGCCACATCGTCAATGACCAAGGAATCCACGTCGGCCCCGCCAAAATTGAAGCTGTAAAGAGTTGGAATACTCCGAAGAATCCGTCCGAAATCCGTTCTTTCCTCGGATTGGCAGGTTACTACCACCGATTCATCTCGACTTTTCGAAAATCGTTGTTCCGCTTACTTCTTTGACTCATAAGGACAAACCTTTTGTTTGGGGTTCCGAACAGGAGGAAGCCTTTCAAACTCTCAAGCGTATGCTTTGCGACTCTCCCGTTCTCGCATTTCCCGACGGAGACAATGATTTCGTTGTTTACTACGATGCCTCTAACCTAGGTCTCGGTTGTGTTCTCATGCAACGAGACAAGGTTATCACGTATGCGTCTCGACAACTCAAAATCCACGAGAAGAACTACACTACCCATGATCTCGAACTCGTTGCAGTTATTTTTGCATTAAAGATATGGCGACACTACCTTTACGGTACCAAGTGTACGGTCTTCACCGACCATAAGAGCTTACAACATATCTTTAACCAGAAAGAACTAAACATGCGCCAACGCAGATGGGTTGAACTTCTCAACGACTATGATTGTGAGATATGCTACCATCCCGGCAAAGCAAACGTCGTAGCTGATGCTCTCAGCCGACGAAGCTATGTGTATAGCATTCCCGGTGTTCAAGCCCAGAATAAACTCGAAACCCTGATTCGCGAAACCCAGCACGCATGTTTCATAGAGAACACTTTGTTCGAGGAAATGAAATGTGGTGCCGAAACTCAGCTGGAGAATAAGTCTAACAGGATCAATTTCTGAGTCGCATTTGCATCCCTAGCCGCAATAACCTTCGAGAGTTACTAATGACCGAAGCCCATAAGTCTCGATATTCCATTCACCCCGTTGCCGACAAGATGTACCAGGACCTTCGCTCCAGTTATTGGTGGCCGGGCATGAAAAAGAATATCGCTCTGTACGTTTCGAAATGCTTAACTTTTGCGAAAGTTAAAGCCGAACATCAGCAACCCTCTGGCTTACTCAAACAACCCGCCATCCCAGTGTGGAAATGGGAGAGTATGGCTATGGATTTTGTTATGAAACTCCCTCGCACCTCTTCTTGTCACGATAGCATTTGGGTTATCGTCGATCGCCTTACGAAATCTGCTCACTTTATTGTCATACGAGACTTTAAAGTAGAACAGTTAGCAAGAATCTATACCGATGAAGTCATTTGTCGACACGGGACGCCTCGTGACATCATCTCTGAACTTGACGGTCGCTTTACTTCACGTCTCTGGGAGACTTTCCAATCCGTACTCGGTACTAAGCTTAACCTTAATACTACGTTCCATCCTCAAACTGACGATCAGACCGAGTGCACGATACGCACCCTTGAAGACATGCTTCGTTCGTGCGTTATAGATTTCAGTGGTAATTGGGATACGCATTTACCTTAATAGAATTCTCGTAAAATAATAGTTATCATACTAGTATTCAAATGGCACCTTTTGAGGCATTATACGGAAGAAAATGTCGATCGCCTATTGTATGGCACGAGATCGGAGATGCTCAGATCACTGGTCCCGAGTTAATACAAGAAACGACAGACAAGATCCTCCAAATTAGAGACAATCTCCTTAAAGCTCGAAGTCGTCAAAAGAGTTATGCCGATAAACGCCGCAAGCCCCTACAGCTCAAAGTGGGAGATCACGTTCTCTTATAGGTTTCACCTTCGAAAGGAGTGATCTGTTTCCGAAAGAAAGGAAAGCTAGCGCCACGATACGTGGGTCCCTTTAAGATTCTAGAAAGAATTGGCAAGGTGACCAACCGACTCGAATTACCGGAAGAACTCAACAACGTACATCCAACTTTCCATGTCTCAAACCTCAAAAAGTGTTTACCTGAAGGAAATCTTCATGTGCCACTTGAAGATTTGCAAATAAATGAAACGTTACACTTCGTGGAAAAGCTAGTAGAAATCATGGATCGAGAGATCAAGAAACTTCGACGCTCTCGCATTCCTATTGTGAAAGTCCGATGGAAGGCAAACGCGGCGCCGAGTTCACTTGGGAACTCGAAATTGATATGAAAGCTAAATATCCACATCTCTTTGTTACTGTCTCCACCTGAATTTCGGGATGAAATTCCCTAAGTTGGGGAGAGTGTAACAACCAGATCTTTCAGATTGTTATCCGAATTCCGTTATTATAGTTAATTCCGTTTATTTTCAGTTTAAAACTCATTTGTACTCTAAAATTGATATAATGGTTTACAATTATTTTGAAACGCATATTTCATCGCTTATTCATCGCAGTTAAAACGCTTAATACTTGAAACTCGCAATGCAAACTCGAATCGCAGCTAATTATGTTACATTATGTTACTTATGTGTTATGTGTTTGCTTTATGATTTATGGTTATGCTCGCTATCGCAACGCTCTCACCCGCATGAATTGCTTAAATCGCATTATTTTTATCATTTAAAACGCTTAACACCTCGCTAAAACGCTTAACGTAACTAACTAATACGAATCGAATCACCGAACGAGCACCTAAAGCGAAAATAACAAACAAAACTTAGCCACCAGGCCAAGTTCGGCCGAACTTGGGTACCTCAAGTTCGCCTGAACTTGACCAGTGGTGAAGACATAAGAATTCTCTCAAAAATCCACAAGTTCGCTCGAACTTGCACAGATTCCAGCCGAAGTGGCCAAGTTCGCCCGAACTTGGTCTCCATCAGCTCCATTTCTCCTCACCTATAAATACCCAGTACCTCCATTCATGCTCCTCTTGCTGCAAGTTCACCCGAAAGCTCCAAAAACCGAAAACCTTTGATTCCCAAGTAAGAATCAACCCGTTTTTATGCAAGCAACAACGGTTTTACTACGATTTTGCACAAGGATTACCTTCGTTTTCATCAAATCTCTTCTGTTTATGAAAATCTTCATCTTTTTCTATAAAACTTCTTCTTTACACTTAGATCTACACTAAACGAGTGTATTTGGGCTTAGCTTTGGCTTTCCAAGCAAGAAATCTTGATGATTTCGACTCACCGAGAGTTAGATCTAAGAAAAATATTTATTACATTGATTTTACACAAAATACGGACTAAGTGACGTATGTTTCATTCACTATGAAGTGGAAGGAGGCGTTGTCAAGCAAGATCTCAGATCCGGAAGCACAAGGATGAAATCGTCATTTTGCACAAACTGGACTAACCCGAACGAACCATCAAGTTCGCCCGGATTAGCCCGAGTTTCTGTAAAATGGCTAAACTCGCTCCAAAAGACCTCTCCAGCCTATGTTTTGCTCAGTAGCTCAAGGTTGGAGGGATGGACACTCGATTTCCTCAGCAAACGATGTGAAAACGCACGCTTTGATGACCAAAGTTCGCTCCAAAAAGAGCAAGTTCGGTCGAAGTTGTCACCAGATGGTGACCAACTTCGCCCGAACTTGTCCAAAAACTGAAGAAAATCAGTCAAGTTCGCCCAAACTTATACTGTTTCTAAGGAGACCTTACAAGTTCGCCCGAACTTGTTCACATCTCAAAAAACAAGGCAAGTTCGCCTGAATTTGTCCCGTTTCTCAGGAAACAAGACAAGTTAACAGTCAAGTTCACCCGAACTTGTACCAAATCCAAGAGATTTGGTACAACTTCGCCCGAACTTGTCCTCTGCTCCTTCACGTTTTGACCGTTTCAGCAATTCAGAAGACTGATGCACTTCTGTTCGCGTTTACAGGCTGAACCGGCGCTCCCTTCAATCAAGAACCGCTTCGTGTTTGTTTATCAAACACTAACTGTGAATATACTTGAACCCTTTTTCGCTTTAATGCACTTGTGGGTGTTACATACGTCTCTATATCAAAACACGCTACACACAACGCTAAACTATTTTGAAAGCTAACCGCTCTCGCATGTTATACGTCAATCACTGAATGTTTGTTTGCTACGTGTGAATAATGAGGACTTGTAGACCACCTTAGCAACGATAGTACTATAGTTTGGACTCAGCACGCGATTGGTTCAAGGGTTGTTAAGTCTCGCAAATTTACTTTAAGTGCGTGTTCGCTATTGTGGACACGTATCGCGCATACTCACATCGCAGTCGTGTTGGTTAGCATGTATCATTATTGTTAGCTTACTTAGATTCACTTTCTCTACGTATACATGTTGGTTAGGCGTAATCACTTTTATCTTTACTATTATGCTATCAAACCTGTTTGCTCACCTTTACTTAATTGTATTGACTTGTATTTCAACGTATGTGACAAGTTGAGGATGATTTCCGCAGCAAATGGACTTAGGGTTTTTGCTTTAGAAACATATAATAAATTTGTAATCGACTTTGAAATTGTTTGAGAATATTTGAATTCATGATGATATGAAATGATTGTATGTTGATTGTATGGGAAATTAACGCTTAAATATTGTCATTTAAAGATAGTCATTGTGGATTCTCTCGAACAATCTGAACCGCTTAGTGCCGTGCCCTGATGATTCCGCCATCGGTTGGGGTGTGACAGATTGGTATCAGAGCCATAACTGTAGGGAATTAGGTAGAATTGCCATGTTCGACCAAGTCTATAGTTTAAGTACCCAATTTGACCGATCTTGACTCAAATGCTTAAACTACTTGCCATAAATGCTTACATGCCTTTCCTAAGGCTAACACAACGTACAGGCTTGAAAAATGCTTGTATAACACAAATGAGTGATTGTGTCGGGATTAGGTGTGAAAACCAAGAACTCTCGATAAGATCACTCACTCCGCGTACTATTTACTGCACGAGATTCTGTCGTTAAGTTAGGAGTGATATCCACATCTTGACGAAAAATCTCCATCTCAACTTTCCATGGAACTCCCGACGCATTCGGTGAAAACCACAAACATGGAACGAAGTTGTTAAGTTAGGGGTGAACCCCGCATCTTAATAACTAATTCAACTCTTCGATTATCAATCTCACCAAAGTCTCGACGATTTTGATGGCTCGGGTAACGACGTAACTGGAAGGATAAATGCCGTTAACCGTTGTACGGCGGGAGCATTTGTCTATTAGGCCAAATCGTGTGCCCGAACTTAGAGAATTTCCGTATCACTTTGGGTAGTCGCTGTCTCAAAACCCCAGATGCTCCAAATTGATTTAAGCCTGCAATTGCCAATTTCATGCATCATCGAGTTTATTTATTATTTATGTGTTTAAATTTTGTGAATTTTATGCTTTATCAATTTCTCGCTTTATCGCTTTTTGCTTTATGAAAATACTCACAACTCGCACAGCTCTCGTAATCTAAAACGCTAATTAATCACCAACCAAACTAAAACGCTAGAACTCTCTTAGGCGAATGTCCTCATACGCGCGTGCGTTACTCGCTTGTTTCGCTTATATTACGCTTATACTACTCGCATCTCATATCGCACTACGCAAGCTTTAGTGAAGATGAATACGTGCAAAATATGTGCTTACATGCTTATGTGCCTACGTGATTATGTGCTTACGTGGATACGTGTTTACGTTTTTGTACCTTATGTGAATAATAATAATAATAATAAGTATTCGAACCAAACCCATTATAATCAATCTCATCTAAAATTCCCTATGTGTCATTCTTACAGAATCTCTCTATCGCAATGGCATCCATGGGATCTCACACACGCCGCACCGCTCAGTGCAACAACGCTGACAAACGCATCGCCTCTCTAGTAGCCAAGGAAATGGCTAAGGTGATCCCGCAAATTGTCAGCGAAATTCAAGCGGTCAGCAGCAACTCATCAGTAGATTCCAAGAACGATGCTCTGAAATCTCGCTTAAGCTTCAAGCAGTTTAAAGCCCGCGGTCCTGCAGCATTCACCGGCGAAGATGGACCAACCAAGTTGTTTCACTGGTTCGTCGATCGAGGTCACTTTCAGGCAAAGCGGATGCCCTGAAAATCTCCGCACTGTTAACGCCATTGGAGTCTTTCAGTCAAAGGCACTTGACTGGTGGACCGCCGAGCGCAACAGGCGTGGTAACGACGAAGCTTACTCTCTCGCATGGGAAGAACTTAAGGAGCTCATGATCAAAGAGTTCTGCCCACCTCATGAAATCCAAAAGTTGGAAAATGAGTTTTGGGGTATCAAGAAAAATGGTGGTGACAATGTTGGTCTCACCGCTCGCTTCAAGCAGCTCAGCCTTATCTGTCCCGGTCAGGTGGATACAACCCAGAAGGCAATTAAGAAGTATCTCCGTGCCTTACCGGATTGCGTAGCCGACTTTGTTCAAGCAGCTCGACCCACTACCATCGAGGAGACTTACCAGATAGCCGCAGAGATCAATGACAAACGAGTCCAAGCTGGTTATTTCAAAACCTCCACCAAAAATCTCAGCCAAGCCACTACCGAGCCAAGCACCGACATCGTACCACCTCAAGCCTCCAAGCTAACTCACAAGAGCCGCAAGCGTAAGGGTAACAACAAGAACTGCACAATGGTCCCCGCTACAAACTCTCAGCCTCGCCAAGCTGCTACTCCAAACGCACCAGCTGCTAAGCGTGCGTACACTGGACCTCACCCTCTTTGCTCTAAGTGCACATATCATCACGCGATTGGAGGAAACTACAGCTTCGGTGCCAATTGCAACACTTATGGGCACTTCATGGCGCACTGCCGTACTAGTCCATGTCAGCAAGCTCCTCCCGCCCTCGCAGCACCGCCAGCTCCTCTCAACGTTGCTCCTCTCAACCAGGCACCGTAAGCACCAGCGATTTAGGCACATGCTTGCTACACATGTGGTGACCCGAATCACTTCAGCAATGTCTGCCCAAACCGTGCCGTGAAACAAGAACCGCAACAGCAGCAGCCACCACAGCCACCGCAACAGCAACAACCACAGGCTGTGCATGGAAGAGCTTTCAACATCAACCACCGCCAAGGCTCAGAACGACAACAATGTTGTCAATGGTACGTTCCTCATTAATGGTATTTATGCTTCTTGCTTATTTGATATTGGCGCCGATAACCGTTTTGTATCGTTAGAATTCGAAAAGCTTTTAAAATGTAAACGCGTTAATCTCCCAAGTACCTTCGATGTCGAAATCGCCACCGGAAGAACCGTTACTGTTAACTCCGTTCTACGTGATTGTACTCTCGAACTCAACAATCATAGCTTCTCGATCGATCTCATACCTATGCAAGTAGGTAGTTTTGATGTCATAGTAGGCATGAATTTTCTTCGCGAAAATCGTGCTGAAGTAGTTTGTTTCTATACAATGATTCGTTTTCCCCTTCCTAACAGTGATCAACTGCATGTTTACGGTGAAACTCCCTCAAAGAAGTTGATGCTTTTGTCATGTACCCAAGCGAACAAATGTCTGTGCAAGCAGTGCATCGCTTTCCTAGCCCACATCGTGAACCCGGAAAAGGAAAAGAAAACCTTGAAAGACGTACCTGTTGTTTGTGAATTTCTTAACGTTTTTTTTCGACGATTTACCTGGTTTACCCCCTACTCGTGATGTCGAGTTTCGTATTGATCTAATCCCCAGTGCTACACCTGTCGCTAAAGCTCCCTATCGCCTTGCACCATCTGAAATGCGCGAGCTATCTAGCCAATTTCAAGAGCTTCTTGATAAAGGCTTTATACGCCTGAGCACTTCACCATGGGGCGCACCTGTTCTTTTTGTGAAAGAATGATGGGACGTTCCGAATGTGCATCAATTATCGTGAACTTAACAAACTCACGATAAAGAACTGCTACCCTCTTCCTCGAATCGATGATTTATTTGACCAACTCTAAGGTGCTACTTGTTTTTCCAAGGTTGATTTACATTCCGGATATCACCAGCTACGTGTTCATGAGCAAGATGCTCCGAAAACCACCTTTCGTACCAGCTATGGCCATTTTGAATTCGTGGTCATGCCTTTTGGACTTACAAACGCATCCACGGTCTTCATGGATTTGATGAAGCGTGTGTGCAAAGCCTTCTTGGATCATTTCATCATTTTTGTCATCGATGATATTCTCATTTACTCGAAGTCGAGAGCCGAACACGCGCGACATCTTCGTTTAGTTCTCGAACTTCTCCAAGGAAACCGTCTCTACGCCAAATCCTCCAAGTGTGAATTTTGGCTTTATGAAGTCCAATTCCTTGGTCACGTCGCAATAACCCAGGAATCCACGTCGACCCCGCTAAAATTGAAGCTGTAAAGAGTTGGAATACTCCAAAGAATCCGTCTGAAATCCGTTCTTTCCTCGGATTGGCAGGTTACTACCGCCGATTCATCGCCGACTTTTCGAAAATCATTGTTCAGCTTACTTCTTTGACTCATAAGGACAAAACATTTTTTGGGGTTTCGAACAGGAGGAAACCTTTCAAACTTTCAAGCGTATGCTTTGTGACGCTCCCGTTCTCGCATTTGCCGATGGAGACAACGATTTCGTTGTTTACTACGATGCCTCTAACCTAGGTCTCGGTTGTGTTCTCATGCAACGAGACAAGGTTATCACGTATGCGTCTCGACAACTCAAAATCCATGAGAAGAACTACACTACCCACGATCTCGAACTCGGTGCAGTTATTTTTGCATTAAAGATATGGCGACACTACCTTTACGGTACCAAGTGTACGGTCTTCACCGACCATAAGAGCTTCAACATATCTTTAACCAGAAAGAACTAAACATGCGCCAACGCAGATGGGTTGAACTTCTCAACGACTATGATTGTGAGATACGCTACCATCCCGGCAAAGCAAACGTCATAGCTGATGCTCTCAGCCGACGAAGCTATGTGTATAGCATTCCCGGTGTTCAAGCCCAGAATAAACTCGAAACCCTGATTCGCGAAACCCAGCACGCATGTTTCATTGAGAATACTTTGTTCGAGGAAATGAAATGTGGTGCCGAAACTCAGCTGGAGAATAAGTCTAACGGGATCTATTACTTTCTGAGTTGCATTTGCATCCCTAGCCGCAATAACCTTCGAGAGTTACTAATGACCGAAGCCCATAAGTCTCGATATTCCATTCACCCCGGTGCCGACAAGATGTACCAGGACCTTCGCTCCAGGTATTGGTGGCCGGGCATGAAAAGAATATCGCTCTGTACGTTTCGAAATGCTTAACTTTTGCGAAAGTTAAAGCCGAATATCAGCGACCCTCTGGCTTACTCAAACAACCCGACATCCCAGTGTGGAAATGGGAAAGTATAGCTATGGATTTTGTTACGAAACACCCTCGCACCTCTTCTGGTCACGATAGCATTTGGGTTATCGTCGATCGCCTTATGAAATCTGCTCACTTTATTGCCATACGAGAAGACTTTAAGGTAGAACGGTTAGCACGAATCTATATCGACGAAGTCATTTGTCGACACGGGACGCCTCGAGACATCATCTCTGATCGCGACGGTCGCTTTACTTCACGTCTCTGGGAGGCTTTCCAATCCGCACTCGGTACTAAGCTTAACCTTAGTACTGCGTTCCATCCTCAAACCGACGGTCAGACCGAGTGCACGATACGCACCCTTGAAGACATGCTTCGTTCGTGCATTATAGATTTCAGTGGTAATTGGGATACCTTTAATAGAAATTCTCGTAAAATAATAGTTATCATACTAGTATTCAAATGGCACCTTTTGAGGCATTATACGGAAGAAAATGTCGATCACCTATTGTATGGCACGAGATCGGAGACGCTCAGATCACTGGTCCCGAGTTAATACAAGAAACGACAGACAAGATCCTCCAAATCAGAGACAATCTCCTTAAAGCTCGAAGTCGTCAAAAGAGTTATGCCGATAAACGCCGCAAGCCCCTACAGCTCGAAGTGGGAGATCACGTTCTCTTACAGGTTTCACCTTCGAAAGGAGTGATCCGTTTCGGAAAGAAAGGAAAGCTAGCGCCATGATACGTGGGTCCCTTTAAGATTCTAGAAAGAATTGGCAAGGTGACCAACCGACTCGAATTACCGGAAGAACTCAACAACGTACATCCAACTTTCCACATCTCAAACCTCAAAAAGTGTTTAGCTGAAGGAAATCTTCATGTGCCACTTGAAGATTTGCAAATAAATGAAACGCTACACTTCATGGAAAAGCCAATAGGAATCATGGACCGAGAGATCAAGAAACTTCGACGCTCTCGCATTCCTATTGTGAAAGTCCGATGGGAAGGTAAACGCGACGCCGAGTTCACTTGGGAACTCAAAAATGATATGAAAGCAAAATATCCACATCTCTTCGGTACTGTCTCCACCTGAATTTCGGGACGAAATTCCCTAAAGTAGGGGAGACTGTAACAACCAGATCTTTCGGATTGTTATACGAATTCCGTTATTGTCGTTAATTCCGTTTATTTTCAGTTTAAAACCCATTTGTACTCTGAGATTGATATAATGGTTTACAATTATTTTGAAACGCATATTTCATCGCTTATTCATCGCAGTTAAAATGCTTAATACTTGAAACTCGCAACGCAAACTCGAATCGCGGCTAATTATGTTACATTATGTTACTTATGTGTTATGTGTGCTTTATGATTTGTGGTTATGCTCGCTATCGCAACGCTCTCACCTGCACGAATCGCTTAAATCGCATTATTTCTATCATTTAAAACGCTTAACACCTCGCTAAAACGCTTAACGTAACTAACTAATACGAATCGAATCACCGAACGAGCACCTAAAGCGAAAATAACAAACCAAACTTCGCCACCAGGCCAAGTTCAGCCGAACTTGGGTACCTCAAGTTCGCCTGAACTTGACCAGTGGTGAAGACATAAGAATTCTCTCAAAAATCCACAAGTTCGCTCGAACTTGCACTGATTCCAGCCGAAGTGGCCAAGTTCGCCCGAACTTGTGCCAAGTTCGCTCGAACTTGTGACAAGTTCGGCCAAACTTGGTCTCCATCAGCTCCATTTCTCCTCACCTATAAATACCCAGCACCTCTATTCATGCTCCTCATGCTGCAAGTTCGCCCGAAAGCTCCCAAAACCGAAAACCTTTGATTTCCAAGTAAGAATCAACCCGTTTTTATGCAAACAAAAATTCTTTTACTACGATTTTGCACAAGGATTACCTTCATTTTTATCAAATCTCTTCTGTTTATGAAAATCTTCATCTTTTCTATAAAACTTCTTTACACTTAGATCTACACTAAACGAGTGTATTTGGGATAAGCTTTGGTTTTCAAAGCAAGAAATCTTGATGATTTCGACTCACCGAGAGTTAGATCTAAGAAAAACTGTTTACTACATTGATTTTACACAAAATACGGACTAAGTGACGTATGTTTCGTTCACTATGAAGTGGAACGAGGCGTTGTCAAGCAAGATCTCAGATCCGGAAGCACAAGGATGAAATCGTCACTTTGCACAAACTGGACTAACCCGTACGAACCATCAAGTTCGCCCGGATTAACCCGAGTTCCTTTAAAATGGCTAAACTCGCTCCAAAAGACCTCTCCAGCATATATTTTGCTCAGTAGCTCAAGGTTGGAAGGATGGCCACTCGATTTCCTCAGCAAACGACGTGAAAACTGTAACATCTGTCGAAAAACAGGTTTCCAAAACCCGCTTCGTTTATTAATCGAATATTCAGTTATAATTTTTCGTTGCATATTTATTGCTCAAATTAATTTTAAACGATACATAACTAATAAATATATTAGAATTTAAAAACCATAATTTATAAATAATATTAAATAGTGAGAAAAAAATAAAATGGGGTCGCCGGGTTTCGAACCCGGGTCACCCACAAACTCAAACACACAACACACCGCTCCGCCACACGCCTTCTTTGTGAAAATACTGAAACAAATAATACTTAAAATATAACCCGAATTCAAAACCGGAGATCACCGCGCTCAGAACTCGCAATCACCGGAAAATCCGGAAATCCGCGAGTTTAGCCGTTTTCCATTTGACTAAACACTATAACCGACTTCGACATCTGTTATAACCGATGTCTAACAGTCAATTGCGGTTATAACCGCTGGAGAAATTTTGACCGTGAATCAAGACTCAAAATCGGACCCAATTCACTCAGTTCTTCCCTATAAATACCCACTCAATCTTCCGGAAATCCTTTCGCTCAGAACCGCTCACTTTTTCGAAGCTTTAGCTCGTCGCCGGAGATATTCTGCATTCGCCGGACTTTCATCGGAAAACCGAGACTTACTTCAAATCGGTAAAATTCTCGACTCTTTTGTTTGCAATCCATTATTCGGCATGTATTAACATAAATCGTTCAACCAGAATCTGTCTCAGACAACGTAGCCGGGAATTCCTGCACTCACCAGAAAATCACTGAAATTCCGAAGTCTCACTGTCGATCGTTACAATCATCTAAACCCTCCTGATATCCCTTGTTTAGTAACTTAATTGCACAACACATTGATCAAAACTGTTAATCGATTCACTCAGTCGGAAGTCACCAATCAGAGCCGACGAAATTTTGCCGGAAAATCTGAAGAAGACACTCTGTGATTGGTACATCTTATTCCTTAAATACTTTCTTTTACTTCAATTCAATCAATCATAAGCGTAGTTGGTTAATTAAACAAACAGTCAATTCACTGTTCGGTAATTCGATAACGAAGAAGATGAAGTTAAAACATGTGTATAAGTATAATTAAAAACGGATATTCGAACGCGTTAGACACACAGTCCAGCGGTGGACTGTAACATCCGTCAAAAACCGGATTTACCAAACCCGCTCCGTTTATTAACCGAACAATCAGTTAAAAATTTCGTTGCGAATTTAATGCCCAAAATAATTTTAAACGATACATAATTAATAAATATATTGGAATATATAATTTATATTTGAAAAAGTCTTAAAAATAGTGATTTAAAAATAAATTGGTGCTGTCGGGTTTCGAACCCGGGTCAGCCAGCGTTTCAGCAAACAACTTATCTTCCAACCATCCAACCACTGCGCCACTTGTGTTTCTTGTTCAATGTTGAAGACAATTAATTCATAACATGAGTATCGAATTCAAATACCGACGCGCCCAATTGCAGTCGTCGGAAATTCCGACTATCTCGCTAAGATTGGACGGTTACTTCAGTTATAACGTAAACTTTAATCACTACATCGGTTATAACCGATGCCTGAGTCCGCGACACAAGTTATATCCGCCGGAAAGTTTCTAACCGACGAATCAAGTCGGAAAACGGGCCAAATACGTCGATGTCCCGCCCTATAAATACCTCCTCGAACCTCCGCTAGCTTTTTCGCTCACAATCACACCTTTACCGGACGTAATTCCACTCGCCGGAAAAGTTCTGCACCTCGCCGGAAAACCGAGCCCTTCACTTCTGAGCCTTACTGAACACCCAGAACTTATACCGAAGCCACTTACATTCATCTCAAGCTCTCTGAAGACTCTCTGCCGCAAGACACACGTCGCCGGAAGTTTCCGCGGTCACCGGAGTTTCGCCGGAGAAACAGAGGAGTCCAGTTCGGTATACCTTACGCCTAATTTTTCATTCTTTTTATTTATCTCACCTGTAATTAACCTCCAAACACTAAAAGAACATGATTTAATCGACGAATCAGTCGGACGATAGTTCTGATTAAATTCGACGAAGAAGACGAAGTTTTCAGTAGTCTATAAGTTTAATTTAAATCAAGATATAACTCGGGTTAGACACACAGTCCAGCGGTGGACTGTGTGCAAATAAAACACGCAAACGTCTCGAGTTCGATTCTTGTCCCACGCATGCTTACCTTGATAAAAATGTTCTTTTTTTTTTACTAAACCGGATTCGTTTCACATAGATGTTAAATTTAATAAAAACCGGGATAATAACCAAGATAAAAACACAGTCCAGTGGTGGACTGTGTGCGCGTTTAAAACACAGGTCACGAGTTCGAGTCCGGACTACCGCACCGGTCCGGACAATTATCCAACTTTTTATTTAAGACAGAAATGAAAATATTTAGTTTGTATATAAGTATAATAAAAATCAGATAATTTAACAAGTTAGACACACAGTCCAGCGGTGGACTGTGTGTTAACTCAACTCACAGGTCCCGGGTTCGAGACCTGTGGAGCGCACCGGTTCGATGCATTAAAATCATTTTTAAAAATAATTGATTTTCTGTTTAATTCAGTTAATATATAAATATAATTAAAAACAGAAATATTTCGGGTTAGACACGTAGCTCAGTTGGTAGAGCTACGTGCACGCGTACGGGAGGTCTCGGGTTCGAGCCTCACCCAGCGCATGCAAACACACATACGAACCGGTCAACAGTCAAAGTCAATGGTCAACGGTCAAAAAGTTAACATTTTTTTTTTATTTTTATTTATTTATTTTATTTAAAAATAATTAAAAATACTTAAAAATAACATTTTTAAGGTTAGAAAATAGCCTTAAACTCACAAAAATACACCCAACAATCGTACTAAAATGGATTAATAAAATACGTTTACTTACCGAACCATATTGCCATTCTCTAGGTTAATTTCACTCGTGATTAAAACCAATTCGTGCGCATTCAACATCATCAACCGAACGCACCCAATGTGAGTGAATCTTACAACTCCCCTTTTTAATTACACGTTTTGGGGTGTGTCATGTGTCACAAAATTAACTCGTTTATTTAAACTTGTGCCATACCATATTGTAATCTAAACTTAGATTGTATATAAATTGTTTGTAGTTATGTATTTCATATTGTCAAGTTTATGCAAATCATTCATTAGGCCCATCAGTTCCTCGTGAGAGACGAGTTGAGCAACGCGTGCCTCAAAACGATCCATTATTGTTCATGTGTGTATTATTTAATATTAAATTGATTGGTGAATAAGTTTACATCTATTTTTACTCATGTGTGGTTGTGCACTTTATTTTATAATCAATTAAATAAACTTGTTCAAATGTTGTCCATAGGATTCACTCGCCAACTTTTTGTTGATCTAAAAACCCTTTTTACACATGATACAGGTGAACAGGATGAAGCAAGGAAAACATAAGAAATGCCTTAAAAGAAAACAATGAAGCCTAGATTGATGTTAGGACATGATGTAATAATGATTGTATAATTCCCTTTAAAAATTGTATTAATGAATATGAAACGTTATAATAAATGTCATGAACTTTGATGATAACCCAATCATGCCCCGATCACCTTTTCCGCTGCGGGTCGGGGTGTGACAGATTGGTATCAGAGCCATGACTATAGGGATATAGGATAGGTTATTAGACCCTTAGAGCCTATACTATAGTTTGCCTAAATTTTAATTGTTTAGGTGGTTACATACAAACTTATGATATTTATTTGTTTCATATTTGTTTATACTTACAGTCAAACATACATACTTACATACACATTCATCATACATATTTCAATGTTCATATATTCAATTCATCTTCATACTTTTGTTATTCAAAGATTTTGTTGCAATTTTCAAATCTCATCAAAGTAAGTTTTGCGACGGGCATGTAGTAACTGGAAGGGTACAAGTACCGGTAGTCGGAACGTCCTGTCTAGGTTGGCATTCGTATAAATCCAATATAACGGACCAGATTGCCTACCTGGGGACTAACGATGAGAGTACGAAGGATCTATTAGGCCAAAGCATGCCACACCAAACGTCGTTCGAACTAACCCCACTTTGAGGTGTCACCGTGTCTACACCTGGACACATTCCGAATACCATACGTTATATACATATTTCTCGATTTTCTCCGGGTTTTAGTGTACGTAACCAGGCTAACACATGCGAACCATATGAAAAACCCGGTATTCATGGGGGCCCACATGATTACGAAGGTGAAGTATGGCGGCATGCAGGGCCTAATGACGAGCAAAGCCCAAGACATCCTACGGATGTAGTAGATTTATTTTCTATAATTATTTTATGAATGTTCATTCCTAAATACGACCCATGATCCCAAAAACATACAACTCATACTCTTGACATGTATTCCTTGTAGATGTCTTCTAATCTCGCCCGTAGGAAGATGAGAGCAGGAAAAGCCCGCGAGCGCATGGCTGCCCTAATCGCTCAACAAATGGCTGCCGTAATACCCAACATTGTAATCCAAGTCCAACAGGCACTTACCGCTAATCCTGTCAATCAAGAAGATCAACACGTTATCAACCCTCCCCCAAATACCACTAAATGCACCTACAAGCATTTCAAATCATGCGACCCTCCAAAATACAAAGGGACTGAAGGCGTCACCGCTCTCCACCATTGGTTTGAAGAGATGGAGAACACTTTTCTAAATTGCGATTGCCCCGATGATCGCAAACTGCGATATGCTACCGGTCGATTATATGGAATAGCACTTACTTGGTGGAATACAGAGAAGGCCAAACGAGGCGTTGACGATGCTATGACTTTAACTTGGGATGAATTTAAGGAAATCATGACCAGACGATTTTGCCCAAGGAGCGAAATCAAGAAATTAGAAGATGAGTTTTATTCGTTGAAGCAAAAGGAAGGAGACCACACCACATACAACAAAAGATTCCTCGAGTTACATCAAATGGTTCCCAACTTGTTCACTCCCCTCTACCGTTTGATCGAGCACTACATTCGAGGTCTTCCGTCAAAGATTCAAGACTCTGTAATAAGTACCACGCCTGCAACTTTGGAAGCAGCAATGGAGCTAGCAAAAGAGCTCATCGAGAACCGAATCCGGAACAAAGACTTCAAGGAGGAGAAGAAGAAGGATAAAGCATCGACTGAAACTTCAAACTCCACCCAAACCGAATCCCCATCTCAACCCACTTTTAAGAGAAAAAGAGACGGGCAACTTTTCGCTACTATCCAACGTAATCAACCAATATCACACGCCATACCCATCCAAGCTATCCCAATCACTCAAGTGGCACCCAACTCAACTTACCCAAATAAGAAACCATATCTTGGACCTCACCCTCGATGTAACACTTGTTTTTATCACCAACCCCTTACCTTACCTTGTCGACTATGTGAAAATTGTGGACGCTATGGTCATTTGAGCAAGGTTTGCCGCACCCCTCAAAACCAAATCTCTCCCCCTACTCAAAACATGATCCAAACCTATCATCAACCCCAATACCCCATGTTCCCATATGTTTGAGCTTGTTTCAATTGTGGCGACCCTACCCACTTTAGAAACGCATGCCCTCGACTGGTTAACATCATAAACACTCAAGCTCAATCAAACCCAGTTAACCAAGTAAATCAAGGAAACCCAATCACTAGGCCACCAGCAGGAAGAAGAGTTTTCAACATCAACGCCAATTCTGTCGAAGATAATGACGGCCCAAACGAAGATACCCAACTAGTCCTCTTCACCGAAAATCCAGATTCAACTCCAATCGTTTAGTTTTATGTTTTTCTTTATATTTTAGAATCACATAGAACCAATCATAGCTTAAGGATAAAGCCAATGAAACTTTGACAAGAATATGGTGGATACGCCGCTGGTACTTCCTATATATAAGTATTCTTGCCAAAGGATCAGAAGCATTATCTGGCGGTTATGAGAGGTTCCATGTGTAAACTATTTGAGTGATTATTGTTTATTATTTTCAGTACATGCAATACGATCGGCTCCGTTTGATTGAGCCTTGATCGCACAGACATTTTTCATTTTCAGTACATGCAATACGATCGGCTCCGTTTGATTGAGCCTTGATCACACAGACATTTTTCATTTTCAGTACATGCAATACGATCGGCTCCGTTTGATTGAGCCTTGATCGCACATACATTTTTCATTTTGTTGTGTTTGTTGTAGAGTCACATAGAACTAATCATAACTTGCGGATAAAGTCAATGAAAATTTGACGAGAATATGGTGGATACGCCGCTGGTACTTCCTATATATAAGTATTCTTGTCAAAGGATCAGAGGCATTATCAGGCAGTTATTAGAGGTTCCATGCAGGATTTAGTAAGTTTTGGTTGGTGTGTTGTTATAGAGTCACATAGAACTAATCATAACTTGCGGATAAAGTCAATGAAAATTGGACGAGAATATGGTGGATACGCCGCTGGTACTTCCTATATATAAGTATTCTTGTCAAAGGATCGGAGGCATTATCAGGCGGTTATGAGAGGTTCCATGTATAAACTGTTTGTGTGATTATTGTTTAGATTATTGTTTATTATTTTCAGTACATGCAATACGATCGGCTCCCTTTGATTGAGCCTTGATCGTACAGACATTTTTCATTTTCAATACATGCAATACGATCGGCTCCGTTTGATTGAGCCTTGATCGCACATACATTTTTCATTTTCAGTACATGGAATATGATCTTGTGGTTGTTGTGTTTGTTGTAGAGTCACATAGAACTAATCATAACTTGCGGATAAAGTCAATGAAAATTTGACGAGAATATGGTGGATACGCCGCTGGTACTTCCTATATATAAGTATTCTTGTCAAAGGATCGGAGGCATTATCAGGCGGTTATGAGAGATTCCATGTAGGATTTAGTATGTTTTGGTTGAAGTTTGTTCATTATACATTTCAGCGTATTCAATTTCATCATTTAAAGAAGTTGAGCTATGTCTCACTTCCACAATGACTAACCTCTCCATCACAACAAACGAGAGAGGTGTTGTCATCATTCAAACATGTATGCTATCAGAATATGGACTCATATTGGTTGTTGTGTTTATTTATGTTCTAGAGTTATATCATAGAACCAATCATAACTCACTGATAAAACCAATGAAAATTTGACAAGAATATGGTGGATACGCCGCTGGTACTTCCTATATATAAGTATTCTTGTCAAAGGTTCAGAGGCATTGTCAGGCGGTTATAAGAAGTTCTATGTAGGATTTAGTAATTTCTTGGTAACTAATCATAACTTGTGGATAAAACCAACGAAAATTTGACAAGAATATGGTGGATACGCCGCTGGTACTTCCTATATATAAGTATTCTTGCCAAAGGATCAGAGGTATTATCAGGCGGTTATGAGAAGTTCCATGTAGGATTTAGTATTGTCTTGGTTGAAATTTGTGTTACATTTATATCATCTCGCCATTTAAAGAAATTGGATTGTGTTCTATTTCTACATAGACTAACCTCTCCATCACAACAAACGAGAGAGGAACTGTCACAAATTAAACATGTATACTATCAGAATTGAGACTCAGATATTGGTTGTTGTGTTTATTTATGTTCTAGAATCATATCATAGAACCAATCATAACTTACTGATAAAACCAATGAGAATTTGACAAGAATATGGTGGATACGCCGCTGGTACTTCCTATATATAAGTATTCTTGTCAAAGGATCAGAGGTATTGTTAGACGGTTATGAGAAGTTCCATGTAGGTTGTAGTATTAGAAGTTTTGCTTTAGGATATAACCATATCCTTCCAAACATATCAAAACTCTTACGCATGATATCATATTTAGCGAATCAACTCTGCTTATCAATATTTTCACCGAAGGCAACAAAAAGCGATTCCTGTAACAGGGTACTTAACCCTTACAAGGGACGTTACCGCCTCAAACAAAAACTTAAACTCTTACTCTTTTTCTAAGCATGTAACTGTCAAACTAAACACCATCATTTTTAGTCAAATATATCACTGCTTAAATTTCGGGACGAAATTTCTAAAAACCAGGGGATACTGTAACATCCGTCAAAAACCGGATTTACCAAACCCGCTCCGTTTATTAACCGAACAATCAGTTAAAAATTTCGTTGCGAATTTAATGCCCAAAATAATTTTAAACGATACATAATTAATAAATATATTGGAATATATAATTTATATTTGAAAAAGTCTTAAAAATAGTGATTTAAAAATAAATTAGTGCTGCCGGATTTCGAACCCGGGTCAGCCAGCGTTTCAGCAAGCAACTTATCTTCCAACCATCCAACCACTGCGCCACTTGTGTTTCTTGTTCAATATTGAAGACAATTAATTCATAACATGAGTATCAAATTCAAATACCGACGCGCCCGATTGCAGTTGTCGGAAATTCCGACTATCTCGCTAAGATTGGACGGTTACTTCAGTTATAACGTAAACTTTAATCACTACATCGGTTATAACCGATGCCTGAGTCCGCGACACAAGTTATATCCGCCGGAAAGTTTCTAACCGACGAATCAAGTCGGAAAACGGGCCAAATACGTCGATGTCCCGCCCTATAAATACCTCCTCGAACCTCTGCTAGCTTTTTCGCTCACAATCACACCTTTACCGGACGTAATTCCACTCGCCGGAAAAGTTCTGCACCTCGCCGGAAAACCGAGCCCTTCACTTCTGAGCCTTACTGAACACCCAGAACTTATACCGAAGCCACTCACATTCATCTCAAGCTCTCTGAAGACTCTCTGCCGCAAGACACACGTCGCCGGAAGTTTCTGCGGTCACCGGAGTTTCGCCGGAGAAACAGAGGAGTCCAGTTCGGTATACCTTACGCCTAATTTTTCATTCTTTTTATTTATCTCACCTGTAATTAACCTCCAAACACTAAAAGAACATGATTTAATCGACGAATCAGTCGGACGATAGTTCTGATTAAATTCGACGAAGAAGACGAAGTTTTCAGTAGTCTATAAGTTTAATTTAAATCAAGATATAACTCGGGTTAGACACACAGTCCAGCGGTGGACTGTGTGCAAATAAAACACGCAAACGTCTCGAGTTCGATTCTTGTCCCACGCATGCTTACCTTGATAAAAATGTTCTTTTTTTTTTACTAAACCGGATTCGTTTCACATAGATGTTAAATTTAATAAAAACCGGGATAATAACCAAGATAAAAACACAGTCCAGTGGTGGACTGTGTGCGCGTTTAAAACACAGGTCACGAGTTCGAGTCCGGACTACCGCACCGGTCCGGACAATTATCCAACTTTTAATTTAAGACAGAAATGAAAATATTTAGTTTGTATATAAGTATAATAAAAAATCAGATAATTTAACAAGTTAGACACACAGTCCAGCGGTGGACTGTGTGTTAACTCAACCCACAGGTCCCGGGTTCGACACCTGTGGAGCGCACCGGTTCGATGCATTAAAATCATTTTTAAAAATAATTGATTTTCTGTTTAATTCAATTAATATATAAATATAATTAAAAACAGAAATATTTCGGGTTAGACACGTAGCTCAGTTGGTAGAGCTACGTGCACGCGTACGGGAGGTCTCGGGTTCGAGCCTCACCCAGCGCATGCAAACACACATACGAACCGGTCAACAGTCAAAGTCAATGGTCAACGGTCAAAAAGTTAACATTTTTTTATTTATTTTTATTTATTTATTTTATTTAAAAATCAATTAAAAATACTTAAAAATAACATTTTTGAGGTTAGAAAATAGCCTTAAACTCACAAAAATACACCCAACAATCCTACTAAAATGGATTAATAAAATACGTTTACTTACCGAACCATATTGCCATTATCTAGGTTAATTTCACTCGTGGTTAAAACCAATTCGTGCGCATTCAACATCATCAACCGAACGCACCCAATGTGAGTGAATCTTACAACTCCCCTTTTTAATTACACGTTTTGGGGTGTGTCATGTGTCACAAAATTAACTCGTTTATTTAAACTTGTGCCATACCATATTGTAATCTAAACTTAGATTGTATATAAATTGTTTGTAGTTATGTATTTCATATTGTCAAGTTTATGCAAATCATTCATTAGGCCCATCAGTTCCTCGTGAGAGACGAGTTGAGCAACGCGTGCCTCCAAACGATCCATTATTGTTCATGTGTGTATTATTTAATATTAAATTGATTGGTGAATAAGTTTACATCTATTTTTACTCATGTGTGGTTGCGCACTTTATTTATAATCAATTAAATAAACTTGTTCAAATGTTGTCCATAGGATTCACTCAACAACTTTTTGTTGATCCAAAAACCCTTTTTACACATGATACAGGTGAACAGGATGAAGCAAGGAAAACATAAGAAATGCCTTAGAAGAAAACAATGAAGCCTAGATTGATGTTAGGACATGATGTAATAATGATTGTATAATTCCCTTTAAAAATTGTATTAATGAATATGAAACGTTATTATAAATGTCATGAGCTTTGATGATAACCCAATCATGCCCCGATCACCTTTTCCGCTGCGGGTCGGGGTGTGACATGGACTGTGTGCACAAACAATGCACACGTCCCGGGTTCGAATTGCACACGTTACCGAATTTCAGAATTAAAACCAACATTTTTACAACTGAATCGGATCAGATCACACAATGTTAATAAGAATAATTTAATCCATAAGTTAAACAGATATGACACATAGCCCAACTGGTTGGGCTGTGCGCACTCGAACCGAAGGACCCGAGTTCGACTCCGGGTCCCTGCAACCGGTTTGGCCATATAAATCGTCTTTAATAAAAAACCCAAATAAGTTAAAAGTTAATTAGTATATAAATATAATTAAAACAGAGAATATTTCAGGTTAGACACGTAGCTCAGTTGGTAGAGCTGCGTGCACGTATACGAGAGGTCCCGAGTTCGAACCTCACTCAGCGCATGATTAAACACAATCCGACCGGGCAACGGTCAACGGTCAAAAAGTCAAATTTTTTTATTTATTTTTACTAATTTATTTAATCAGAAAATCATTTAAAAATACTTAAAATAAGATGTTAAAGTTAGAAAACCACCTTAAACTCACAAAAATAAATCTAAAAATCACATTAAGAGTATGAATTAAAAGTACTAATTTACCGAATCATTTCGTTATTATTTTAGGTTAGTTTTCCTCGTCGATCAAATCCTAAAATTGGTGCGCATCCAACGTCATCAAAGAACGCACCCAATGTGAGTGAATCCCTATCAATTCCCCGTTTTAATCATGTTTTGGGGTGTATATGTGTCGTTTAATTCCTTATTATATTAAACACTTGTGCATGCATCATATCTGTGATCAAATGTGTACCAAATATGTATCAATTGTTGTGTGAATTATGTTTAGATTGAAGTTATCATTTTCAGTGCATGCATTTCATTAGGCCCATCAGCTCCCCGTGGGATACGAGTTGAGTATCAGGTGCCTCATTCGATCGGCTCCGTTTGATTGAGCCTTGATCTCACATACATCATCATTCATGTCACTCGATCGGCTCCGTTTGATTGAGCCTTGATCTCATATACATCATCATTCATGTCATTTACTCATCCAGTGTGGTTTGTGTTTTGTTATATATATATATATATATGTTTGCTCACATGTGATTATTGCACAAATTTTCAATATTAAATATAACAAGAAATTAATAACAATGTTTTATCAAGGTTCACTCGCCAACTTTTGTTGACCCAAAATATCCCCCGTTTTACACATGATACAGGTGATCCAGTTGAGGCAAGAAACACATAGGAAGGCCTAGAAGAATAAATCAGTTTAAGCTTTGGATTGTTTTACTTAGTTTCATTTCCTTGTAATTGTATGGATGTGATTTGAATATTTAAGTTGTAATTTGAATTTAATAAATATGAAACATTTTAGTAAACATCATGAGCTTTGGTGATAACCCAATTATGTCCCGACTCTTATTCCGCTGCGGGTCGGGGTGTGACAGATTGGTATCAGAGCCATGACTATAGGGATATAGGATAGGTTATCAGACCCTTAGAGCCTATATTATAGTTTATTAGAATTTTTAATTGTTTATGCGTTACATACAAAATTCATGATGTTTATATGCTTTATGTTTATTGTTACACTCAATGTTATACAATGCTCATCATAAACCATATCCTCATAACATATCATATCCATGAGAGCACACACCTCACAATTTCCATGATCTTTGCAATGATTTTTGTATTTTCAAATCACATCAAAGTGAGTTCTCATGACGGGCATGTAGTAATTGGAAGGGTACGAGTACCGGTAATCGGAACGTCCTGTCTAGGCTTGGCATTCGTATAAATCCAAAATAAAGGACCAGTTTGCCTACCTGGGGACTAACGATGAGAGTACGAAGGACCTATTAGGCCAAATCATGCTATACCAAACGTCGTGTGAACTAACCCCACTTTGAGTTGTCGTTGTGTCTACACCTGGACACCCTCCTACCATACAATCTCGCAATCATATTTCATGGTTTTCATTCGGGTGATGCGAGTGTTAATCCGCCAACACCAATGTGAATCCTACTAAGCCCAATAGTCATGGGGCCCACATGACTATACAGGCGATGGTATGGGGGACACTGGAGGCCCAAAAATGAGCAAACCCAAGACATCCTGTGGATGTAGTTGCATTATTGATGATTATGTTATTTTTATTCTTTTAACGACACATGGCACCTAAAAAACTTCTTAAACTCACAATCTTCCTATGTATGTTCCTGTAGATGTCGGCTAGGCAACTAGGTGGAGGTAGAAAGTTAGGAAGATCCAAGGAACGCTTGGCCACTCAAATTGCTAAACAAATGGCCGCGATACTTCCTGACATCGTGATTCAAGTTCAACAAGCTCTCACCGCAAATCCTATCAACCCTCCCAATCAAGAAGACCAGAGCGTCGCCAACCCTCACTCCAAAAAGTGCTCCTACAAACACTTCAAATCTTGCGATCCCCCAAAGTATGAAGGGACCGAAGGTGTTACTGCTCTCCTTCACTGGTTTGAAAAAATGGAGAACACTTTCCTCAATTGCGATTGTCCCGAGGATCGCAAGGTACGTTACGCAACTGGGAGACTGTTTGGGGTAGCCCTTACCTGGTGGAACACAGAAAAGGGTAAGCGAGGAGTCGAAGATGCCATGGCCTTAACATGGGAAGAGTTAAGGGAACTCATGACAAGGCGCTTCTGTCCAAGAAGCGAAATCAAAAAGTTGGAAGATGAATTCCACTCGTTGAAACAAAAGGAAGGAGATCACACTTCCTACAACAAAAGATTTCTCGAACTGAACCACATGATCGCTAATCTGTTCACCCACGTGTACCGCTTGGTTGAACACTACATTCGAGGCCTCCCCTCGAAAATTCAAGACTCGGTTCTAAGCACTTCGCCTGCAACACTTGAAGCCGCAATGGAACTAACTACCGAACTTATTGAGAATCGCATCCAAAACGGCAAATTCAAGGATGAGAAAAAGAAAGCCCCCATTAAGGCCCAAACTCCAAACCATTCCGTCTCCTCTTCGAAATTTGCTGGTAAGAGGAAACGAAACAGCAGAAATTTTGCCGTCACACAAACAAACCCTCCTATCACTGCCGCACCAATTACCCAAATTGCTCCCTCAGCTGCACCATTTAAAAAGCCATAGACCGGCCCATACCCAAAATGCAACCATTGTCAATACCATCACCTCCCTGAAACTCCTTGCCAACATTGCACCAGCTGTGGCCGTGCGGGTCACACCATTCAAACTTGTCACACACTTCAACGAATGAACCGCAATCAACCCTCAACCCAAACCCACCATCAGATAGTGGGTCAAGCCCAACAACCCTTACTTCTACCACCCACGCAACACATAGCTCAACCTTACTACCAACCCAACTACCCCATGATGCAACCTATGCGAGCTTGGTACAACTGTGGAGACCCAAACCACTTCAGGAACACATGTCCACGCTTGGTGAACATCATCCATGCCCAAGCTCAAGCGAATCCGGTAAACCAAGCTAACCAAGCTCCTCCACCTGCTAGAGGAAGAGCTTTCAACATCAATGCCAACCAAGCTAGGGCTGACAACAACGTGGTTAACGGTACGTTTCTCATCAATGGTAGTTATGCATCCATGTTATTCGATACTGGCGCGGATAAGAGTTTGTGTCTTTAGAATTTGAACCTATCCTCAACCAAACTCGTGATAATCTCATGGAATCTCTAACGGTGGAAGTAGCTGACAGAAAGCCCGTTTCATTAAATTCTATTATACGAGATTGTACCCTCACTCTAAACGATCACGATTTTCTAGTTGACCTCATTCCTATGAAGTTGGGAAGTTTCGATATTATAATCGGTATGGACTGGCTCAGCCAGCATCATGCTGAAGTAGTATGCCGCGAAAAATTCATTCGCATTCCTCTTGCAGACGGTCAGACCCTACGTATCTTTGGAGAAACCCCTTCGAAAGGACTCAAATTAATGTCCTGTCTTCAAGCCCGAAAATATCTCCGCAAGAAGTATGTCGCATTCCTAACTCACGTCGTCAAGAAAGGAAACAAGGAGAAACTCGAAGATATACCAGTAGTGAAAGAATTCCCACAAGTCTTTCCCGACGACATCTCAGGACTACCTCCTGTGAGAGAAGTCGAATTCCGCATCGATCTTGTACCTGGCGCTACACCAGTCGCAAAATCTCCTTATAGGCTAGCCCCATCCGAAATACAAGAGCTGGCCAGTCAACTGCAAGAACTGACTGACAAAGGATTCATACGTCCTAGCTCCTCGCCTTGGGGTGCGCCTGTTCTTTTTGTGAAGAAGAAAGATGGAACGTTTCGCATGTGTATCGACTACAGAGAACTCAACAAGTTAATGGTTAAGAATCGCTACCCACTACCTCGCATCGATGACCTCCTAGACCAACTTCAAGGCGCCACCTACTTTTCAAAAATCGACCTTCGTTCTGGTTATCGTCAACTCAGAGTACATGAAGAAGACGTCCCAAAGACCGCCTTTCGGACTCGTTATGGTCATTACGAATTCATGGTCATGCCATTCGGTTTAACCAACGCCCCAGCTGTCTTCATGGATCTAATGAATAGGGTATGCAAACCCTACCTCGACCGCTTTGTCATAGTCTTCATCGACGACATCCTCATCTACTCCAAGTCTAAATCCGATCATGAACGACACCTTCGACTCATCCTTACACTCTTAAGGACTGAAAAGCTCTACGCTAAGTTCTCAAAATGTGAATTCTGGTTAAGAGAAGTACAATTCCTTGGACATGTCGTTAATGACAAGGGAATACATGTCAATCCTTCGAAAATCAAGGCAGTACAGGAATGGCAAGCGCCACGTACCCCTACCGAAGTAAGATCATTTCTTGGTTTGGCTGGTTACTATGGCCGCTTCATTGCCAATTTCTCCCGTATTGCTGTACCACTCACGGCTTTGACTCATAAAGGAAAACCCTTCATATGGGGACCTAAACAAGAAGAAGCCTTCCAAACCCTTAAGCAAAAGCTTTGTGACGCACCTATCCTCATACTTCCTGAAGGTTGCGATGACTTTGTAGTATATTGCGACGCATCAGGGCAAGGGCTAGGATGTGTATTAATGCAAAGAGGAAAAGTGATAGCCTACGCTTCTAGGCAACTCAAGGTTCATGAAAAGAATTACACCACCCACGACCTGGAACTTGGATCCGTTGTGTTCGCTCTCAAGATATGGAGACATTACCTCTACGGTACCAAGTGTGAAATATACACTGACCACAAAAGTCTCCAACATATCTTTAACCAAAAGGAGTTGAATATGAGGCAACGAAGATGGGTCGAACTTCTTAACGACTACGACTGTGAAATTCGATATCATCCTGGCAAGGCAAATGTGGTGGCTGATGCACTCAGTCGAAAAGGTTATGCGAACTCCATTCGTCTTCTATGTTCGCAATTCATAACCGACATCAAAGATCGAATTCGAGCAGCTCAACATGTTTCTGTAACAGAAAACGACGTACGCGATGAGCTGTCATGTGGAGCAGAACTCAAAATCGAAACCAAATCCGACGGTATTCTATACTATCTAAATCGCATATGGATTCCCGATCGCGATAACCTTCGTGATTTCCTTATGAGTGAAGCGCACAAAACACGGTACTCTGTACACCCAGGAGCCGACAAGATGTATCAAGACCTACGATACACCTACTGGTGGCCTGGCATGAAAAGGGACATCGCTGTTTTTGTTTCCAAGTGCCTTACCTGTTCCAAAGTAAAAGCTGAACATCAAAGACCTTCAGGACTCCTAATCCAACCTGAAATACCTGTATGGAAGTGGGAAAACATAACCATGGACTTCATTACTGGGTTACCTCGCACCTCTAGTGGGTATGACACCATATGGGTAATCATTGATCGTCTTACAAAATCAGCTCACTTCATACCGGTTCGTGAGGACTTCAAAAACGAAAAGTTAGCTCGTATCTACATCAGCGAGATCGTAAGCCGTCATGGTGTACCTTTAAGCATCATTTCAGACCGTGATGGTCGTTTCACTTCACGAACATGGCGAGCCGTACAAACCGCCTTGGGTACACGATTAGACCTCAGTACCGCTTTTCATCCTCAAACTGATGGACAATCTGAACTCACCATCCAAACTCTTGAAGACATGCTTCGAGCATGTGTCATAGACTTCAAGGGGAATTAGGAAGCTCATCTACCATTAGTTGAATTTTCGTACAACAATAGCTATCATTCAAGTATCGGCATGGCTCCTTTCGAAGCGTTATATGGTCGTAAGTGCCGATCTCCAGTATGTTGGCACGAAATTGGGGAATCACAAATCACCGGTCCAGAGTTAATTCAAGAAACAACTGACAAGGTCATTCAAATTCGAAACAATCTTTTAGGGCTCAAAGTCGTCAAAAGAGTTATGCAGACAAACGACGAAAGCCCTTGGAATTTGACAATGGTGATCAAGTACTTTTAAAAGTATCGCCGTGGAAGGGAGTGGTTCGTTTTGGCCAGAAGGGCAAGCTAGCACCACGCTACGTAGGACCTTTCAAGATACTCGAAAGAGTAGGTCCTGTAGCATACAAGCTTGACCTACCAGAAGAGCTCAACAGAATTCATCCCACATTCCACGTATCAAACTTGAAGAAGTGCCTCGCCGATGAAAACCTCCATATTCCTCTAGAAGATATGCAGATCGATGAATCTATGCACTTCTTTGAAAGACCAGTAGAAATCATGGACTTCGGAGAGAAGCGTTTAAGACGAAGTCGTATTCCAATTGTCATGGTACGTTGGGAGTCGAAACGAGGACCTGAGTTTACTTGGGAACGTGAAGACTCAATGCGCGAGAAATACCCACATCTTTTTCCTGTTACCACTACTACTTAAATTTCGGACGAAATTTCTAAAAGTAGGGGATACTATAACATCCGTCGAAAAACGGGTTTCCAAAACCCGCTTCGTTTATTAATTGAATATTTAGTTATAATTTTTCGTTGCATATTTATTGCTCAAATTAATTTTAAACAGTACATAACTAATAAATATATTAGAATTTAAAAACCATAATTTATAAATAATATTAAATAGTGAGAAAAAAATAAAATGGGGACGCCGGGTTTCGAACCCGGGTCACCCACAAACTCAAACACACAACACACCGCTCCGCCACACGCCTTCTTTGTGAAAATACTGAAACAAATAATACTTAAAATATAACCCGAATTCAAAACCGGAGATCACCGCGCTCAGAACTCGCAATCACCGGAAAATCCGGCAATCCGCGAGTTTAGCCGTTTTCCTTTTGACTAAACACTATAACCGACTTTGACATCGGTTATAACCGATGTCTAACAGTCAATTGCGGTTATAACCGCTGGAGAAATTTTGACCGTGAATCAAGACTCAAAATCGGACCCAATTCACTCAGTTCTTCCCTATAAATACCCACTCAATCTTCCGGAAATCCTTTCGCTCAGAACCGCTCACTTTTTCGAAGCTTTAGCTCGTCGCCGGAGATATTCTGCATTCGCCGGACTTTCACCGGAAAACCGAGACTTACTTCAAATCGGTAAAATTCTCGACTCTTTTGTTTGCAATCCATTATTCGGCATGTATTAACATAAATCGTTCAACCAGAATCTGTCTCAGACAACGTAGCCGGGAATTCCTGCACTCACCGGAAAATCACTGAAATTCCGAAGTCTCACTGTCGATCGGTACAATCATCTAAACCCTCCTGATATCCCTTGTTTAGTAACTTAATTGCACAACACATTGATCAAAACTGTTAATCGATTCACTCAGTCGGAAGTCAACACTCAGAGCCGACGAAATTTTGCCGGAAAATATGAAGAAGACACTCTGTGATTGGTACATCTTATTCCTTAATTCCTTTCTTTTACTTCAATTCAATCAATCATAAGCGTAGTTGGTTAATTAAACAAACAGTCAATTCACTGTTCGGTAATTCGATAACGAAGAAGATGAAGTTAAAACATGTGTATAAGTATAATTAAAAACGGATATTCGAACGGGTTAGACACACAGTCCAGCGGTGGACTGTGTGCACAAACAATGCACACGTCCCGGGTTCGAATCGCACACGTTACCGAATTTCAGAATTAAAACCAACATTTTTACAACTGAATCGGATCAGATCATCGAATGTTAATAAGAATAATTTAATCCATAAGTTAAACAGATATGACACACAGCCCAACTGGTTGGGCTGTGCGCACTCGAACCGAAGGACCCGAGTTCGACTACGGGTCCCTGCAACCGGTTCGGCCATATAAATCGTTTTTAATAAAAACCCCAAATAAGTTAAAAGTTAATTAGTATATAAATATAATTAAAACAGAGAATATTTCAGGTTAGACACGTAGCTCAGTTGGTAGAGCTGCGTGCACGTATACGAGAGGTCCCGAGTTCGAACCTCACTCAGCGCATGATTAAACACAATCCGACCGGTCAACGGTCAACGGTCAAAAAGTCAAATTTTTTTATTTATTTTTATTAATTTATTTAATCAGAAAATCATTTAAAAGTACTTAAAAATAAGATTTTAAAGTTAGAAAACCTCCTTAAACTCACAAAAATAAATCTAAAAATCACATTCAGAGTATGAATTAAAAGTACTAATTACCGAATCATTTCGTTATTATTTTAGGTTAGTTTTCCTCGTCGATCAAATCCTAAAATTCGTGCGCATCCAACGTCATCAAAGAACGCACCCAATGTGAGTGAATCCCTATCAATTCCCCGTTTTAATCATGTTTTGGGGTGTATATGTGTCGTTTAATTCCTTATTATATTTAAACACTTGTGCATCCATCATATCTGTGATCAAATGTGTACCAAATATGTATCAATTGTTGTGTGAATTATGTTTAGATTGAAGTTATCATTTTCAGTGCATGAATTTCATTAGGCCCATCAGCTCCCCGTGGGATACGAGTTGAGTATCAGGTGCCTCATTCGATCGGCTCCGTTTGATTGAGCCTTGATCTCACATACATCATCATTCATGTCACTCGATCGGCTCCGTTTGATTGAGCCTTGATCTCATATACATCATCATTCATGTCATTTACTCATCCAATGTGGTTTGTGTTTTGTTATATATATATGTTTGCTCACATGTGATTATTGCACAAATTTTCAATATTAAATACAACAAGAAATTAATAACAATGTTTTATCAAGGTTCACTCGCCAACTTTTGTTGACCCGAAATATCCCCCGTTTTACACATGATACAGGTGATACAGTTGAGGCAAGAAACACATAGGAAGGCCTAGAAGAATAAATCAGTTTAAGCTTTGGATTGTTTTACTTAGTTTCATTTCCTTGTAATTGTATGGATGTGATTTGAATATTTAAGTTGTAATTTGAATTTAATAAATATGAAACATTTTAGTAAACATCATGAGCTTTGGTGATAACCCAATTATGCCCCGACTCTTATTCCGCTGCGGGTCGGGGTGTGACAAATACGCACGATTTGGTGACCAAAACAGTCAAGTTCGCTCCAAAAAGAGCAAGTTCGCTCGAAGTTGTCACCAGATGGTGACCAACTTCGCCCGAACTTGTCCAAAAACTCAAGAAAATCAGTCAAGTTCGCCCGAACTTATACAGTTTCTAAGGAAACCATACAAGTTCGCCCGAACTTGTTCACATCTCAAGAAAACAAGGCAAGTTCGCTTGAACTTGTCCCGTTTCTCAAGAAACCAGACAAGTTTGCCCGAACTTGTGCTTTCTGTAAGACAAACAGTCAAGTTCACCCGAACTTGTACCAAATCCAAGAGATTTGGTACAACTTCGCCCGAACTTGTCCTCTGCTCCTTCACGTTTCGCCCGTTTCAGCAATTCGGAAGACTGATGCACTTCTATTCGCGTTTACAGGCTGAACCGGCGCTCCCTTCAATCCAGAACCGCTTCGTGTTTGTTTATCAAACACTAACTGTGAGTATACTTGAACCCTTTTTCGCTTTAATGAACTTTTGGGTGTTACATACGTCTCTATATCAAAACACGCTACACACAACGCTAAACTATAATAACGCTAACCGCTCTCGCATATTATACGCGAATCGTTGAATGTTTGTTTGCTATGTGTGAATAATGAGGACTTGTAGACCACCCTTAGCAAAGATAGTACTATAGTTTGGACTCAGCACCCGATTGGTTCGGGGGTTGTTAAGGCTTGCAAATTTACTTTACGTGCGTGTTCGCAATTGTGGACATGTATCGCGCATACTCGCATCACAGTCGTGTTGGTTAGCATGTATCATTATTGTTAGCTTACTTAGATTCACTTTCTCTACGTATACATGTTGGTTAGGCGTAATCGTTTTTATCTTTACTATTATGCTATCAAACCTGTTTGCTCACCTTTACTTAATTGTATTGACTTGTATTTTAACGTATGTGACAGGTTGAGGATTATTTTCGCAGCAAATGGACTTAGGGTTTTTGCTTTAGAAACATATAATAAATTTGTAATCGACTTTGAAATTGTTTGAGAATATTTGAATTCGTGATGATTATGAAATGATTGTATGTTGATTGTATGGGAAATTGACGCTTAAATATTGTCATCTAAAGACAGTCGTTGTGGATTCTCTCGAACAATGTGAACCCCTTAGTGCCACGCCCCATGATTCCGCCATCGGTTGGGGTGTGACAACAACGGTCGTGAGTTTCAAATGGTGAAGGACCTCAGAGGGGTATTCATAGTCGGTCGATCTGAACCGATTCAACAAGGAAGTAGTGAACTCCAACCACATCACCGGACCTTTCGTTTTGGTGTACCAAGGATGCCATTGAAGTGCGATACCGCTAAATGAAAGGAATCCAAATTGACTTGATCCTCAACTGCTAGTTTTTGAAAATCGAAATACTACTTGGATTAGTAGATCCATCCCATCGGATCATTGCCACTGAGTCGAGGAAAGTGAAACTTCAGATAAGGCTTTGTGTGGGAAGTAAAGATGAGGTTCCCACCTACTTTCGCTTCCTGTCAGATCGCCAATGCTTGCAACTCGCCCAACAATTTTTCAATTAGTGCATCATATTTAGCAAAGCTTTCTTCGGTTTCTTATTGAAATTCAGCGTTAGTACGTTTGCCCGCCATAGGATCAACACTGCTCTTATACCAACTATTGTGGTTTGAGTAGCTTTGTTACTAATTACGAAAAAAGAAAGAAAACTAGAGAAGCAAAGAGAAAGAGAGATGCAATAATATTCTTGAGATACAACACTAACGTTAATAATTGAAGAATTCAAAATAAATCCTAAAGTTACGAGCACATGGAAAGTGAGCCTCCCCAATCTCCTTTATTCCAGCAACACACCAACAAACAATTGACCAAATCTTAATTTTAACGATTAGCTTCCGACCCATGGTTTGCATGGGCTCTCTTTTCTTGGGCCGCCTACCCTTGGGGATTGGTCGAGACACATAACATTCAACTTTCGAATGCCACTGATACCTTGAAATTCTGCCATTGTTCTTCTCGAATCTAATGATTTGCTGTTCACAGCTTGTTGCCAATAACAGTGTAGACCAGGTCCTGGAATTTCTTGTCTTCGATTGGTGCCTCCTTCCTACAATCGGATTCCTTCCTACTGCTTTGATTAGATGCGGTTGTTCTTCGGTCCCAAGGTTGTTGCGGTTGCTGCTCTGATACCGGTTGTTAAACTGAGTATCAAAATCACGAACTAGTAACTGATCAAATTGAGCGACTCTTGATTAATAAAAGGAAAGATTACAATATGTTTAAAACAAATAGTAAGAGAACTAACTAATCTAATTAATCAAAGACTTCAATTGGGTTTATATATTGCACCTGTTCAATCCTTTGCCCACTCAAATACGGACTCCTACTAGAAATCTAAATCTTATTATTTAACTGATAAACTAAATAATAAACATACTACTATTTTTTGAATTTCATATTAATCCTTATCACTTCTGCTGCAAGATATCCTTAGAACCCTTTTCGTTGTCCTCCAAGTTGGTAGTGTCACAACTTTCACAGAAGTTAAGTACCACAATATTTGCACAAATTGTTTAAGTAAAATGGTTCTTCGAATCGAAGAGAAATAGTAAGAAACCTTTGAATACCAAAACCCTTCATTGCAGATAAAATGGCATCTCTATTCGCTTTCTCAATGACGAGTTGTTTTTTTCTTTCTTGTATCATCCTCTTTTCCTCTTTAATGTTGAGATCGTTTTTGCCATTAAGTGTCTCACTGATGCAACCCTTAAGTGGGTGAACGAACCTCTAAGAAATTAAAGAGAAGAGATAAGAGTTTTTACTGCAACTTTGCATACCGGGAAAGTGGGGATGTTGGAGAACATGGTCCACTAACTCTAACCTACTCAAACTAAACCTGAAATTGTGGAAACGTGAGATGCATGCAAAAAATCAAAACATTTAAACAAATAATAAACTAAAAGTTGCAGCTTTTTGGTGTTGAATCGTATCACTCACCCATGTTAAGTGGAGTTTCCAATATAATTCCAGACTTTTCACCCGAGACACAAACTGAAACAAGATCAATTTTGTATTTAACAAGTAGCAACAAATCTATTACTACAAGAAACAGGTTTAGATCTTTTATGACCCAAATTTTTCACTAGAAGAGTTACTATCTCCAAGTGTGTTAATTTTACTCTAGTATGCATACACCGATGGATACATGGAGAAGCACTTTTATGTTAGTGCATTCATTGACAAAGCTGGAAACATGCTTACCTCCAAGCGTGTTGCATGCGAATGCTACATCATATCTACAATTAAATCAATGTATATGAATAGTAAATAACACGAATTATATTGAAATTTATATAAATTAATTCATATGTGTAGGGAATATATGAAACATTTTTCTTATTCAGCTAATATCACATTGAAGTAAATTAATTGGTTAGAGACCAGGGTTTCCTGGGAACTTTATTGTGTAATTTTTTTCTTAATCGACGTTTTATTTATAGGGGATAACTTTCAACAAATACTAGGATACCCCTAAATATATAAGAAGATGAGATGGAATAAAAAATTCCGGTGATGGGAACGAAACTTTCCAGCAAAACGAAAGTTGCAGCGTAAGAGTTCAAAAGATAGAAAAGATGAAGTGGTTTTAATTATTATAATAGTGAGCATCTAATCTAACTTATAATAAAAGACTACAAAAAAATGTCACATGACATTATCTCCTTCAACCTCATAAATTTTATTAATATTTATTTAAGAGTAAAATGCACAGATACTCCATGTGGTTTGGTAAAATAACACCTATAGTCCTCAACTTTTAAAAATTACATTTATGGTTCTTGTGGTTTGCTCATTATGTGATAAAGATATTTATACATTATGAGTCCCCTTATCAAAAATATATATTATAAATATATCATATAAACCACCAACCCCACCTTTCTTTCTCAAATCTGAACAGAGCCGACAACCGCCATCAACCACCCAACCTCCCTCCCTTTTTTTCTCCGGTTCCCCACCATCGCCGCACCCACACGCCAACCCCTCCCATCCCTATCATTTCTTTCGCGGAACTCCGTCGTTCATCTTCCTCACCGGCGACCACCTTCCTCATTGGCCATCCAACGGGTTAATAGTCCACCAAACCATCAAGAAGCATTAAAACTTTGGCTCTTTATACTCGAATCGGTCCTACGACCTCAAATCTAGAAATGTTTTTTATCACCAACACGGGCGCGGATTTCAGATCTGAATATAGCCTTGTATAAGCTAACCGTATACATAGATCTGGACATGGATAACAGTGTTCATCATCATAATTATATTATTTCTTGATGTTTTACCACCTCCATCTTCAATTTTCACAAGAATAATACAAGAAAACGAGGGAAAACAGTGCCAGTTAACAATCGGTTGTGAGATTATGATGCAACCCTTAAGTGGGTTAATCTCTAAATAGAAACAGAGAGATAGATAGAAACAAAATATAATTTTCTGCAAATTTTCTTCTTCATTTCACTAAACTCCAATGGTTCTTAAATACATGAAAATGCAAACTAACTGGAAGGAAACGTGCAGCAAACGTGGGCCACTAAAACATTAAAATAACATATTCTAAATAAACGTGAATGCATGCAAAATAACTGAAACATAAATATCTAATATCTTAAAATAACTGCATGGACACGTGGGGCAATGCATGTGCAGCTTCTTCGGTTTACTTTTCTTGAGCCGTATCAGATTAGGATGGCGGGGATGAAAAAAATCAACATGGAGATGGTGGTTAGAAGCGGTGGCATGCGATGGTGAGTAGATGTCTTTGTATGACGATGATTAGAATGATAAACAACTAAACATGGAATATTTATAACTGATACAAAGATGGTGTTTTGATTTTTGTGTTTGGTTGTAGTGATTAGAGTAGTGGGTAACAAATGATGGGATCTGTAGTCATAATTGGTGTAGAGTGACACTGATGGTGAAGGGTAGTGGAGGTTGAAGGGGGTGTTTGGCATAGCTTTTTTAACAAAGTTTATTGCTTTTTAAGCTTTTTTTAACATAAGCTTAATTTGGTGTTTGGTTTAGCTTTTTAAACTTATGCTTATTAACTTATATAAGCTGATTTGAATAAACTTATTTTAAGATGGTTTTTTAGCTTATTTGACAAATAAGGGTGTAATGATAGAAAATAAGCTATAAGCTAATCCAAACACTTCAATTTTTATCTTTATATTTATCTAATATTAATAAATAACTTCAATTTTGCAATTTAGACCATTTGTTTTTTTTTTACTTTTAACCTAAAGTTTTTCATCTTTTGTAATTTAATCTATATTCTTTTTTTATTTTCAGTTTTGGTCCACTATACTTTTCATCTTTCCCAAGTTTTTCGTTTCGTTCTAAATTTTGTGAGTTAACGCACCACAACATGCTTGTGGGGTTTAACATATTTTCTATATTTTTTCCTGTTTGACTGGCCCATCGCAACTCATTTATTTTTCTTCGTTTGACAAGTTCATCCAACGCGCGGGTCCTGGACTGACTTAGTTATTTTTTTCTATGTTTTACATGTCGGTTTAATTTCTTTGCAACGAGCGTTCGTGATTCAAAGATTTTACGTCTGCTTTTCGCTCGGCATTATTTTTTTCGTTTTTTTATTTATTTGTTTTTTAGGAGCTTTTCCTGTGTTGGTGGTTGCTGACAGTAGTATAGAATTGATACTACTTGACATAATTTACGACAAACGCTGCAACGCATGGCTTAATACTAGTCGGAAATATAAAAGTAAAGATAAAGTAAATCTGTAAAAGTAGAGGTTATACATTCAATTAATATTTAAACATTTACTTTGTTTAATTTGTTATTGTACACCTTATCGGTTTTTTTCTATTTTTACTTTGTTTATCTATCATTTTATTAAGTATAATTTTCAATTATTTTTGTTGTTGAATCTATCATTATTATTATTATAAATTACTAAATATTATTTATAAAACTTTTAACTAACATTTAATATTTTATATAAAAAAATTGTTAGTGTTCTCTTGTGTGTTTGGTACACCCATTAAGAAAAAATGATAATCGACGCATATTTTAGAATATAAAAATGAAATTATATTTGGATCATATAATAATATATTTCGATCTCTCGATTTGTTAGAGAGGCACTCTATTATAGAGTATGAATTATTAAGAGTTTGATTAGCGATTTTACTTTCAAAATAGTTTAACACATGAGGGACGACCTATGTTAAAAAAATTAAGGGTCTATTTTTAGTAGTCGTACAGGGCCATTGAATTCTTAAGGACAACCCTGGGTAAAAAAAAAATATGATACCCCTGAATTTTTCTTTTAAATCCGTCACTGAATTGGTCCCTATAATTTGATCAAGAATGGGTATCTTCTCTTGTCAAAAACTCTCTAGGGGTCTACATACAACCTAGTTATAACTTATATAAGGTATACCTTGAATTGAAGGACTTCATCCTGATTTTACGTAACAAAGAGAGTTTAAAACGGACGAACTAGAATTATAAGTAGTGAAACGAATAGAGTTTGAATTATTATTTGAGTTTAAGTCAAATAGTTTGGTTTTATTTATCTATTGATTCGTTAAAGTTGGAAGAGAACCAAAAGTAGTATTTGAGTAGGATCAGATGACTTGTTTAGCAAGGTTATTTTGGTATATATAGATGTGTTAGGAGTCTTTGTATGTGTCAAAATTTGGCAATAAATCATAAAAGAATCGATCTTGGTTGAGATAAAAAGTCTCAAGTTCGATCTTGGGTCTGATTTCCAACATACCTTTCATGACTTTGATGACAACATCCACTTTTCGTCGCATCTCATTTAACAAATCGATGTTTCTCGCTCCGAAGTTTTCCAAGCACACATCTCCAAGGCACTGGTGTTACATTTTCCAATATGAATGTATGATCATGTCTATTCATACACCCCCTTTGTCTATTCGCACACCATTAGTGTCGAGCTGTGGTCAAACGTGACGTTTTGGTCCGGTCAACCAGGCAAAGACTGACGGGTGTCTGACGGGTCTTTTGACCGGACCAAAACGCCGAGCTTTGGCCGCGTTTTGGTCCTGCCAACCAGACAAAAGTTTAGTCTTTTGTCTGGTTGACAGGACCAAAACGCGGCCAAAACTCGGGGTTTTGGTCAGGTCGACAGACCCGTCAGTCTTTGTCTGATTGACCGGACCAAAACGCCGCGCTTTAACCACAGCTAGACATTAAGATGTGTGAATAGAGAAAGAGGTAGGTGGGGGTGTGTGAATAGGAAGACCCCCCCGCCCATGATGTATATGTGTACCATGTTTCTCTTTTATGACCCTATATAGATATCGATCCTTTCACTAGTAGGCAACTGAGCAAAGATGCGGATGGCAAACCCAGCGGTCAACCCGCATCTTTTGTCCCCCCTATTTTTCCCCGCCAAAATTTTCAACTCAGTTTTCCCTTCCATCGATCTCATAACCCCCAAAACCCTCCATCTATCCTCATAGCTCCTCACTTTCTAGACCAAATCCTCTTAATCTTCACCTAATCTTGTCTTTGTGTTCAGTTTCACCAACACATATATTTTTATTTCTTTTCAATCAATGGATCATTCTGATGCTCAGGTTGCTCATAAGTTTGAATCTCAGGTGAGTTTGTTAGGTCTGTTGTTATCTTGTGATGTCTCGTGTAAAGAGATCTTGTTTTCAGGTTCTTGTGACGGATAATATTATTCATCAATATCGACGGCAGTTTAGTATAATTGATGTTTCTTTGATACTGTTGATAGGAAGGTAAACTTGCAAGTTGCAACATCTTGTTATGTGCTATGCACTTGTAGATGTTAAATTGGGTGATATGTCAGTAATTTCATTGAATTTTTACGAACCATATAATGGCAGTCCTATTAGGTTAGATCTGTCTGGTTTAGAGCTTTTAATGTGATTGTATGATCATATTTTATTGATAATATGTGAAAGTGGTATAGCTGCTCAACGCAATTTACAATTGAAGAGGGGAAGGATCTGAAACACAAGGACAACAAGGCATCTCCGATCTTGAATAAATTTAGAAGCAAGGAAATTGCAAACAAAGCATGAATTGGGGAAACTATACAGGTCTTGATCCTGCTTCTGTTTATGCCATTATTGCTCATTTGGGAAAAAAAAAAATAGGTTCATTTTGCATTTTGGTGGATATTGGAATATTGGATGTACGTGAGCCATGAGCACCTCATTCAGTTTGATTGCGTTTGCTTCACTTATGAGTTAATCTCTTTAGTGAACCATGGAGGGATAAAGTCACTCGACTTCGATCAAAGAACATGACTAAAATGACATTTAACTCATTATTTTATGTTACTTTGAAACCTTTGAAATTTTATATGCTTGGGTTTTATATTGGTTTTAATTTTAATTTTGTTTTCTTATATTTTATTTTCATTTTCAGATAATTTGTTTATGATTAGAATTTATTGGGGATTTTTAATAAAATTTCTTAGAAATCGAACAAAAAAAAATTAGCATGAACACCAAAATATACAGTTTTAGAAGCGCATAAACCGCATCTCTTGAGTGTACTGGGGAAACGTAGTTTTTGCTTAATATATCAAAAGATGCGGGTCTAGAACAGCATCTCATAGCCAATTTATCCACATCATTTGATCACTTGTGCAATGTTTTAAAAAATGGTATTTTATGTTACCATGTTAGACTCAGAAATCATTTAACTGGTTGAACCGGGTTGTACCGGGTGGTTCAACCGTATTGACTAATTAACTCTATAAATCCATAAAATATAATTTTAAGTCAAAAAATAATCCAAAACCATATCATTCCTTAATAAAAAAAATTATTCCAAAAATTAATCCATAATCAAAAAATTATCCAAAAGTTTATGATTAAGTACCCATTACATAGCAATTAGCAAACTAACAATTAACAACAGGAATGACTGAACAAAATTCAAAAGAAGGTAAACTTGGATGATTGGTTGAAGAACTTAATTTGAAAAACCCAATGATTTTCTATCTTTGAATGAGGGAGAAGTTTAATCGATGTTGATTGTCAATTATGGGAGCTAAGTTTTATACTTTAACTAAGAAGTAAATAGTCATTTTTTAGGCACCTAAAAATTAAAAGTTCATAATTTTGACATTTGCCCCGGTATGAACCGGTACTGGAACCGGTATAACCCAATTTACACGCGGTACAACTTCTTTTTCGTTTCCTTAGTTTATCAGTATGATTCGTGTCGGCCAATCATCCGGCATCCGGTTCAACCAGCCGATTTAAACCGGTTTTTAAAACATTGCACTTGTGTACTAGTGAATTTCCTTTGACCTACATTTACGATTAATCATATCAATTACTATCCAGATATCGCTATTAAATTGTGTATAAAAAAATCTAATCTTGTATCTTGATGTATCTCTGAATGCAACTGATGCAAAGCCATGTTTGAGTCTGAAGCTCTACTAACTAGAAAGAGCTTTTTTATATTTGGTTGTACTCTTAGGCCGGAGGGTATGGAATGAAGCCTCTATGGGCTCAACTGCGCACCACGTTAATGACACCTCAACTTTAGATAAGCACATCAGCGTCACATAAGCAATGACGAATGGGTTAAATCCCCCCCCCCCCCCCCCAAACCCCACCCCACAATCTTTTAGTTTTAAAGGTTTAAAAGTGAAGTGGGCTGACATTTCACCCATCGTTGCTCGTTATTGGGATTGCAAGGCTTGAATAACGCCCCCTAATGGCACTCAAGCAATGGATAGGAGGGTGCTATTGTATAGTGAATTGGTGAGGTGGATGGGGCAATAGTGCCCATACCTAATGCCCGAGGTATGGAATGGAGCCCTAAGGCCTCCATTACGCCACCTTTGCGTCACGATAAGAGAGGGGGCTTTATTCTTCTTTTCCAATAATACTCGATTAATGGAATAAAGCCCCCAATTATTTCTCAATCATTTATTTAGTTTAATTTTATATAAAATTTAATCCATTCTTTTATTTAAAATTTTATAAATTTTAATTAATCAACAAATAAAAAATAGAAACATAAAAAATTTAAAATTAAATTACATAAGTAAAAATCATTTAACCATGTAAAATAAATAAAACTTATTTCTAATTTATAAACTCACTTCTTCACCAGCGCATTAAAAATTTAGAAATATTAAAAAATTCTAACCATTTACTAGTCCATCTTTACCAGCCCTTTTCTAATTATAAACCCACTTCCAACCCCTAAAATCCAATATCATCTTCTTCTTCTTCATTTAACATCCCCATGGCAACACACCTCAATCAGTTGGGTCCCTTTTCTTCTCTTCCGTTGTTCCTTGCTATTCTGCTCGCGAACCTTTAATGGCGCCCCTATGATGCGCTGTGGAAATGGGGTGGGGGGGGGGGTATTGACCTTTTTAAGGCAGAGGTGGAGGGGGCAGCCTTAGATTATTCTCCATGGTCGCAAAAGTCATTAGGCGCTCATCGACTAGGGAGTTGAGAGTACTCGGTCTAGGCGGAGAGTACTCAGACATCTTAAATTATAAAAAATTTGGTTTTCGGGAAAGTATATACATATCCTATATCATAAGTTTACTAATATTTATAACAAAATACGCGAGCATTAATATAAATAAAAATGCATGTTCAAATAATAAAGCATTTCAAAAATTGACATACGATCATTTAAAAATGATTCTTTAATATGATAGACATAATAATTATGTTTTATTTTTTAACTCAAAACGGCCTGAGTTAATCTACTAAATCTGATTTTGGCCGAGGTTGACCATATTTGATTGATTTCGAGTAATTAGGCGGAGTTGAAGAAATTCGTCTCGACAGCCTACCTTATAGTGATTACTGGGAGAGTACTCGGCCTTCAATTACTGGGAAAGTACTTGGCCTTGAAGACCTTATTTTACAACATTGATCTTCTCTAACAAAACTGCATTATTTGTAGATATATGAATCAAAATTATGATTAAACTACATTGTTTGGGAGATTAAACTGCATTAAATAGTTTCATTTTCAAAATACTCAATTTTGCTTTCCATTTCCATGAAATATTATCATAGGGCATTGTGAAATTCGATTTTATACTTACTGTATATAGGTTTAATCGTTGGTTGGTTTGAAATTAATTAAAACGCAATAGATCTGTGACTTGCTGCTATAATAGATAAGGTAAATGCTGATTGCCAACAAAATAAACACACAAAAATGGAAAAACGTAGTGAATGCAATAAGAAATCAAAGTATCAGTCATTTTCTTTTCCAATATGTCAACAAGACTTATGGGTGGGGGGTTGGTACAAATGGCAATGCAATGCCAATGAATTTTAAACGTAGTGAAATTAATTTTAAATGGGTGGGGGTTAAGGGTTTGAGCCTTCCAAGGATGGATTAGTGTAAGTGTGGAAGGGGCATTTCTCAAATAGAGAGTGATAAACTTTTGTTTCACAAATAATATCATGTCATGTCACTTAAACACTCCACTTCTTATTTTAACACTCACACACTAGGGGTTCTCAAACATATGGGGTGTTTATTTGTTTTTTTTTTATTTCTAGAAATTATACATTAAAAATAAATAAAACATATATTAAACAAATAAAACCGTTAATAAACCTAGTACTACAATTACTTAAAAAACACATTACATTAAAACTAGAAAATTAAGCCATAAAACCTAAAATTTAGAAAGGACATGCAAATTATATTTTTTTGCGATATCTCGTTTCCGCGCTAGACTAAACGGCAACATCTGGGGTGAAGCATGGTTGTGTGGCTTAGTAAACGTCTCCAAATCCTGATCATATAGTTGTTTCACCGCCTCCCGTTGTTCTGCCACTAACGACATCATGTCTTCCTCACGTTTCTTTTTTTATATTCGACAACTCCATAGCACGTGCTTGTTTTGCTTCTTTCATAAGGGTGTATTGTGAGAGCTTCTCGGTCAGAGCCGTTTCGGCGCTATCTGCTGGTGTTGTTGCGGCTTTCTTATCTTTCTTTCGTGGTCTTGTTGGTGAGGGGTCTATGTTTATGTCGGGTATATCGCTAGTGAACTTAGTTCCCCGTGTACCCGCATTATAGTTATCAGAATCCGACGACTTTCTTTTTTGGCCCGAACTACCACTATCTTCACCCAACAATGGTATCGGGACTCATTTGTCATGTTTATTAACAACCTCCCACGCCTCAAGATGATGATTACCACCGGATATTTTGATTGGTATTCTTTTAAAGCCCTATTCATGACATCGAGGTCGCCACACCCACTACCACGAATACGATCCTACATATATAACAAATATTAAGTAAAATATAAAAAATAAAAACAATGTTATAGAAAAAATTTTATAAATGTTAAAAACAAAGTTACCACTTGTTGCCAAAGGCCGTTGAAGTAGTTTATCTTAGCCAACATAGGGAGCCATTTTGAACGTACTTGATGGTTGGTTTGTGTACTTCCGCCGACCGTAGCGTTGTAATGCTCGAGAACTTTTTTCCAAAAACTATCCGATTTTTGTTGGTTGCCTTTTTCTTGTTTACCGAACAATGAACCCATGCCTTGGCTAAGGCCTCTTCTTGTTTTTTCATCCACTTTGACGCTCCGCCTTGCCTCCCTTTTCTTTTGGCTCACTAACTTCACCTCGGCTTCAACCACATATTCCTCTTCTTCCTCGCCAATATTTTCTTCCAAACGTTGGGGACAACCTCTACATATTGGTCTTCATTGCCATCGTAGATCGAAAGTGAGCGCTCGACATTCTCTCTTGGTGATTGAATTGGCGGGGTCGTAAATGCAAATGGATCGAATGAATTTTGCGCTTCCATGGAGTATTCGTACATGCCGAGAGCGATCATCGTTGGACCGTGTGGGTTTGAAAATATTTGTGGCGTAAAATTAGGTTGGGGTTGGGTTTTGTAAAAAGTTGGTTGTGAAGCTTGGGGGTAAAAATATTGAGGTTGAGAGTATGGGGTTTGAACTGGTGCACTCGGACCGCTAGAAACCGCCTCGTCTCGTTTGCGACACGCGTCCTCTTGAGTTTGAACCCGAGCCTCGGTTAGCGGAACTTTTTTTCTTGGGTTCACCTTTGTTTTGTTTATCCATGGTGTGGTGTGTAGTAATTATTAGTGAGAGTGGTGTGTGAGATGAGTGAAATATATGGGTTTTAAATAAAAATCAATTTTTTAATGCACAACGGTCACCCAACAATAACCCAACGTTCATAAAATCAAACGGTCACAATTCTTTGCTTCGGTGACTAGTCACCATTGGACTCACCGCACGCCGAATGGGGGCAAGCGGCACTTTGCCGATCGGTGAAAAGGGTTTACCGTAGGGGGCACCTCCACCCTAATAAATTTGTTGTTCAAAAAGTAATGTGACCATTACTTATGGTGGAAGTAATAATAAATAAATAAATAAATAAAAGTTAAAACACGAATAAATTGCACAAAACATCCTTTATGTTTCCTCAAACTTGCAGGTTCCAGCCTTAATGTTTAAAAGTTGCTAAAAACAGCCTTTAAGTTTATTTTTGTTGCGGGTTCAATCCTTTACAGCTAACCACATTATTTTCTTCAGTTAAGTTCCCTCACATGCATAACATGTGAGGGTATATTCGTCATTTTGGTTGATCATGTGAGGGAACTTAACTGAAGAAAATAACGTGGTTAGCTGTAAAGGATTGAACCCGCAACAAAAATAAACTTAAAGGCTGTTTTTAGCAACTTTTAAACATTAAGGCTGGAACCTGCAAGTTTGAGGAAACATAAAGGATGTTTTGTGCAATTTACTCTAAAACACCCATTAAAAGTCCACTAAAATACCTATATCATACTTGAATTAATGAAATCCACAATTCATGGTTTCTAAAACTGAAAACATGGCCCATGGTCATTTCTTGGTGAAGGCCCACGGTGGGGTTTTTGGCTGGTCGCATGAGCCAGCTCCTAAGACCATGCGTGGGGGCTTTTGTTTATGCTACCTGACCTGATGCTGTAGCCGATCTCATTTAAAGGCCCAATTCTGGGTGAAAAAGTCTACAAAGGTGTTTTAGGTTCCTACAACATTGAAGGCCCAACTCCTGGGATTTTTTATTTGGGTTTAGTTTTACTGCCGTGTAGAAGGTCCACAATGGGTGTCAATTTTTTGTTGGCCTTAGTTGTTGGGTTTTTTGTGTGTTGGACTTGTTATCTAGTGTGTTCGAGTGTTTGGGCATGTAATGTCGTTTGATAGGATGTGATATTATTCCTACTAGGATTTTTTATTTTAGTAGGGATGGTATGATTTTTTTTTTGTTTTTTCGGTTTCCCAAAGCATGTTTTGGGAGTACTTGCGATAGGTTGGCTCGGGTGTATGCCCCATTAAACATGTAACAAGCGTTATATTTCTATATAGAAGTTGTCGGGTGGCACCCAATTACCCCAAAAATTGAAAACATGATCAAATAAGAGCCTGAAATCTGGTGACGAATCTTCCAACTCAAAATCAAGGTTTTCATATGTAGGATTAGGGATTTGGGTTTGTGAGTAGTAAAAACTCCATGCGGCTATTTTCCAACGGATCAAGCCGTTTCAACTACGGCTTGGTGAATCAGTCCCGTTTTAAGCCGGGGCGTTTTCTGGCCCTCTCCCATTGTCTAATTGGTCTATATATGAATATGATAACTCATGAACCAATTTAATTTCTTACATTTGTTTACACCAATTAACAAGACTGCAAGTTATAATCGTTTAGAACAACTGTTGTCTAAGCTCTTGATTGAAATGTTAGCATCTTACGTGCTGTGAAAACATGTCGATCATGCATGAAATCTCCGCAAGCATCGAATCTTACACCGGATAATGATCTTAATTCACTTTAGGATCATAAGATCTCAATACCATGTGTTCTTGCTTGACATGAATTTGCAAAATCAAAAGAAACATATAGAAAACATTATCAAAATTAAATAAAAAGCATTTATACACTATATGTCTAAGTACAGATAAGAATAAATTTCATGAAAGCATTCAAATTTAGCATTTCACAACAAAAATACAAACATTTCATCTCTAGTTTTCTATTTAAATCACTATCATATTGTACTATTCTTATCATGTTTAGACATTTTAGTATTTCTCATTGTGTTGTATATAAAATACTATATTTGGGTTGGTGATATGTTTGTAAAAACACATTGTAATTGTATGAGTTTTGTACATCTTTTCGTAGTTTAAACGTGTCTTTTTGTATCTTTATGTTGTACTTATGATGTATCGGGTTTTATAGGTTTGATGGGTGCTAAATGATGGAAAGCGAACATAAACAAAGAAATTTAGAGCACGCGGGTCAAGCCGGTAGCCGAAAATAAAGTTCTGGAAACAGGTCTCTGTTGCGCCACACGAAGGAACACTGGGGGCTTGTCACGTGGCGCAACAGTGCCCAAGTCAACAAAAGTAAAAAAAACGCACCCGTCGCGCCACGCGACGGGGAATTAGGGTCCTGCCACGCTACGTGACGGACTTTGACGCGGTATTTTGCGTTTTTAACCTAAAATCATATTGAGACTGGGCATTCAGATCCAAAGCCGTTTTTACGAACCTAGAGCATTCCCTAGGTGCTTTTCGAAATCCTGACTCCCAAATCATCCCGTTTCTTCATGCCAGTTCGTTCTAAATCAAGATCTAAAGCTGCGATTATGAACATGCGAGGCTAAACTCCTCGTGACTTCCCCCGGATGAACGATTGCTAGGTTTTTCATATTAAACTTTGTTTCTGATTCTTGTAAGTGATATTGTTGATCACTTGTGTTGGCTTTTGATAAACATTGATTATTTGAATTATTGTCATTTATCAAGCGTATTGGCGAGTTCCTTGCATTGTTAGCGGGTAGGAATACTAGTTTTATTTTGATTGATTTCCTTATAGAAGTAGGTTACTTGTTCTCCAAGGGGGTTGTTTAGTATAAATAGAGATCATATGTTTACGGTTTATCGGTTTATGTACCTTCAATTTTAATCAAAATACTATTTCTTGTTAAATCTATTATTTGATTATATTGAAGAAGGCTTGATTTCCAACAGTAATCACACAATTACTATCACGAACCAATTCCGCTTTATGTTATACTTATCTTTGTTCATTCAATCTTGTTCTACCGCTTTATGTTATATTTATCTCTGTTCATTCAATCTTGTTCTACAAATCACGTTTTATGAACTAAATTATAAAAGTTTCCAATATAGGTTGGTAGGTGGCTATATATTGATAAATTGAAATTTAAAATAGTTGTCTAAATATATACCCCTTTGTATTATTTATTTTCGTAAAATTCCAACAATTTGTCAAGATGTAGCTAGCTAATTGAGAAAACATATTCCCTCATAAATTTTTAGACTATCATTTTTAAGCACCTACTACTAGTCCCCTCTAAGCATTGATTTTTTAGGGCTATTGAGCTTTATAATTAACCAAATTCACAAATGGGGAACTTCTCTTTGGGTGACAATTGGATTATGAATTTGGTTCGTTTTGTTAAATTAATCAAGTATACATCACTTCATAAATTTCGAGAGGTTTGCTAGTAACAATAGGAATTAAGCATTAACATATGAAAAAGAAAAATACATACAGATGGGAGTCTACCGACGGAGGCTCTTAGTGGTGACATGTGTTTAGAATATATTTAATTAGGAGCACCCTGTTTTGAGACCTAATCCGAGTTTTAGTTTTGCGTCAGTTTTTAATATTAACAATTTAGCGTAATAAATCCATGTCTGTAAAAATCCCGACTATGTATCGATAAATCCACGATTAATTGCTAGTCCCCACCTCGCCTCCCGAGTAGCGATTACTACAACACTGAATAAATCCCAGACGAGCAATCACACACTACTCCAAACCCCTATTAAAAACACAAACGAAAATAAATTCTACATTTAAGTGTGAATGGCCTCTTGGTCTAGTTGGGTGCCATTCATGTTGTCGCCAACGATGACTGGGCGTCAATTCTCGCCCAATTCACAGTAATAGTTTTAATCTAAACTAGTTTTTCGGGGTTATTAATGTGGTGAAGTTTTCGTGTTTGGGGAAAAGCAATTAAGCTGTTGTTCGAGGTGTTTTGTGAATCATAGTCTACTACAACCAGGTTAAGGTACGCGTTTCTAAAACACCCTATAGTTGTTTAATTTTTTTTCTTTTACATTAGAACTAGTGGGCGAACCAAACTTTTGGTTTGGATGGGGTTTATACACATGTTTCTGCTGCTCCAAAATCTTAAATCACGTGTATGAATCCCAACATAATAATCAGATGAAAATTAGGTTTAGGGTCGAAGGGATTGCAGCACATGTGTCCGATCACACGACCGAGGGAATGGGTGGGACAAGGACGGGAATGTGGTCGAGTTAAGGGAGCCGAAACAATTAATACTCTGTAGAGAGGGTTTAGGGAGATCAACTTTAGAGAGAATAACAAGGCATTGATAAGTCATGAGAGGGTATCATGAAGGGTAGGACCTATAGTATAATTAATCTAGGCTTGGGCCTAGGGCCTCCAAAAAAATAGGGTCTCCACTTCAAAGAAAATTAATATGCTAACTATTAACATCAGTACATACTTATTGTTTAAGATTTGTTTGATTCCTTTTACAAGCAAAGCACTATGTGTTATAATTGTGTCAGATTTTTGTTTGGTTCCAAACATGGATAAAGGAGTTTCGTTTATAATAACCAAAGAAGAAAAAAATGATCTCAAAATTTTATTTCTCCGCGGGCCTCCAAAAAGCTTGGAACGACCCTGGACTGTCGTGCTATGATTAGTATAATATAGGGTTGATGTAAAGGTTTTATTTGTATAGAGGTTTACAATCAAGCAACAGATTTTCGGTCTTGTTCTTGTGTCCTATGATAGGTGATACCTGGGCTTCAGTGATCCCTCTTTGAATATAATCCAGAAACGAAATATCATATCACATAGTTACAATACTTATCAGATGAATAAACCCTCTTCACTTATATTTCTTTGTGGAAAGAAATTCCAAACTAAACCCAAACAAATCAATTTTGATGGTATTTTCTACTTTTATTTGTTACATCGAAATTAAGGTTATTACAAGAGAAGAGAAGTTGGGGCATCCTTTCTTATTGAAGAAATACATTCAAATGTTATGTTCAACGATGTTGACAGTCACCAATGTTACTTATGGGTGCCTAAAACATGTTTCACCAAGCCAGGGATATGTATATCCTTGAAGTAGCCTTCCCAGTCAATTAACTTGATATCGAAGAAGAACGTCTCCATCTCATCTTTGAAGCTCTCTTTGCTCATGCAAAGCAATATATTGAGATTGCCATCATCGAAACTAAAAGTTATGAAATATAAAATTAATCAAAAAGATCATCTATAAGTAAAAAAAATGTTAGTTGTTCCTTTAGGAAGTTAAGTTCCACTACATGAACATGAGTATGGTTAAATTACTTTTCTCTAAGAGAAGGGGCACCAAAAGAAACTTGAAGAAACGATATTCCGAATAGAGTAAATTGCAGTTTTCGTCCCTATGGTTTGAGTCGCTAGTAGGTTTAGTCCACACCTTTCACCCCTGACGTGTGTTCTTCTAACATAAACCGTCCATCCGTCTGATGGCCATCCAACAATCCGATAGTTTCCCCTCACGTGAGGGGTTTTTCATCATTTCAAGGGACGCAACTAAAATTTTAACTCTTTTTTGGCGAGCTGGTGAGACTCGAATCCGATTTCCTTAGTTTCAAGGAAAGTGTGCCAAGCACTAGGCTAAGAGCCCTTTTTTTAACCCTTTCAACTTCTTCATCAATATTAGTTATATCCAAACACTTAATCCAATCAATCTATATGTGGAACATAACTGTCTCCAAAAGTTGCTAAATAGAGCATAGATGAAAAACGGATATAATTACATCATATTGATAAGACCGTATGGTTTATAAAGCTCTGCAAATCGGAATATGAATTTGATCTCTCGGTCAACACTAGAATACCATGTATTAATTGTCCCAAAAAGTATTTTGTTTGCATATTCCACTACCTTCAAACCAGCAAGAAAAATGTTAACAGAAAATTGAATTGGATACTTTTTCACATAAAATATGAGACTAAATGAAGAAAATACCTTATGTATCTTATCACCATATATCTGTTGAAGCTAGACATGGAACTCAGTGTCATAACTTTGGGGGTTGTTTTGATAGGGTTTCCTTGACCATTTATTAATGGATGCTTAGCAAAGTAATCACACATGTAATCCAATAAGTTAGAAATTTGCAGCGGGTTTGACATGGATGATCCGACATGATAAATGTTCCTCGAGTAAGGTTTATTGATATGAACTACAATTGCTACGAGCATAGCATTAATCACCATGTCTGCTAGTATCTATAGGTAAAATCATTAACAAAAATAAGGTTGGTGTCCATTTACTATTTTTTTTCTGTAATTTAATTTGTTGCTAAAGTAAAGAAAACACTGTAATGTTTGTTTTGATTTCATGAAGTTTTATGAAGTTCTACACTTAGTAATGTTTGTTTTGATTTTATGAAGTTTGTTGATGCATTTTGTGTTCGTCACTTGTCGAATAGGCTAGATTGAGCGTGTGTTGAATATTATATAGTTTAGAATCGAACACACGACCAAAATACGGAGCTTATAGTGAAAATGGGACAAGTTCGCCCGAACTTGTCATGAGGGGGACAAGTTCGGCCGAAGTTGATATGTGATGGACAAGTTCGCCCGAACTTGTCCTATGCACACTTCGAGCGAACTTGATGCCCTATATATAGGTGTGTTGTTCATTTGTTGTTTAAGCTTTTGCAATCCCTAGGGGGAGGTGCTGGCGGATTCTCTCCAGGAACTCCGGCAGATGGACAAATATGTATACTCTTTCGGTATGAATGAAGACTTCCGCTGCACTCTACTTCTACTCATTTCTGTAATAACATTCTACTGAAATTGACATATTACGCACTAACTTCCGTCTAGAACCGCCTGATCATGGACCTTCAATTGGTATCAGAGCTATGGTTATCACCTACGCTCATGAATTTGGACATTTATGGACATTAGGAGGGGTTTTAGACGTAAATCATCAAATAAACATACAATCCACGGATAAAAAGTAAAATTGAACAGATAGGATTGTTAGAAAACCATTTTCGACCAGAACTATGGTGGAATCATCTTGAAATTAGAAGAAATAAAGATTCTGGATCGAAAAATGTGAAAAAGGCTGGTTTTGGAGTGACAACTTCGCCCGAAGTTGTGACCAAGTTCGCCTGAACTTGGTGTTGGCCAACCAAGTTCGCCCGAACTTGGCGCTTGGTGACCAACTTCGCCCGAAGTTGTAATATTGTGGACAACTTCGCCCGAACTTGTCCAAGGAGCCTTAAAAAAAAGGCATGGAAAAATTTTGTTGATCGTATTGATGTGATGAGTGTCCAGAAAAATTTGGTGATAGAATTTTTTTCGAGTTTTCGATGACCGAACCAGGATGTTCGGGGACACCGCCTAGAGCTTCAGAGTACAGATTTGGTGATACGATCACGAAATTTTGAAGATAACGGGAGAGTCATTGATACCGGTGCAGAATGTTAATCATTTGGGTGTCGTGACTAGTAATGAGCCTAAACGTTAAATCCGCATTGTTAAATACTGAAATTTCCGGATTTGAGGGGGAATTTCAGTGAAATTTCAGTATGGTCAGAATTTGCAAAAATGGGGGGGAATAAATTTTACGATATATGAAGATTGTGGCATTTTTGAAATTCGTGACTGCTGCAATAGTATCCGTGTGGTTACCGATTGCAGATTATCGGGAAATGCAGAGAATTGAGATTCATTGGGTATATCAAATTGATGTCTAGTTTGAAAGCGGGTGGTTACATAACTGAGTCTTGGAGGAGTTGTTTATCAGATTCTGAGGTCATGGTTGTGGATTGACACCTGAGTCGCGCGTATGGTTTGGAAGCACATACGACTGCCTATCTTTAACTCTGCTTTGCACATGAATTATTGACTGGACTAACCGCCAGGAGGTAAGGATGCTCTGTAGTTTCAGTTGCCCTGGGTTGTACGCGGTACCGTGATTAAGGAAGATGATGTAATGGGTTTTTCAGACAAAGCTGTGTACTGGTTGCTGACGAAAGAGACTATATATTTGGGATTCCATACAGGAAGTTCAGATTTTTCAGATCATGATACAGATTGATGCTTAAGGGTTAGAGTCCTGATCTTCGGAGAAGGGGTAGTTAGCTGGATTAGCAGTCATTAGTACCAGTGAGGAACTGATGACGTTCAAAACGTTCAGTGATGATCTTAGGAATTAATGACTAGCTCCGGAGTCGGATAGTTTCAAAATTACCAAGGAGATCTGAAGTTATTCAAGATATAACTGATGATAGCCTTTGGTGGCCATTATTTTTAGTTTTCAAGCAGATGAATCATTCTTCTGTTTGGACTAACCACCGTTGGATGACGATGTTTGTTGATTAAGTGGCGCTGGTCTTCCGGAGACAGCTATATATGGCATTGTGACTGAAGAGGAAGAATGTGATTTTGGTCACGGACGTATGTGTCTTAGATTTAATGCTTTACCAGATTATCTGTTTTCGATGAAGATTTGTTGATTGAGCAGATTACCGATTTGCTGATCAAATCTTTCTGAAGGGTGCTTAACTGTGATTACAGAAATCAGGATTTCAGATTTTCGAGATTCGTTGATTTGAAGTTTTCCGATGCGGTGATTCGAAGTTTCTATCAATTGCCGGTTGAGTTTTTGATATTTTAGGAGTGTGCGGAATAAACTCTCGATGCTCAACGCTTATTCAAAAACTGAACTCGGATGCGGTTATCGTCGAAATAGAGAAGCTGCTGCATTGATTAGCTTCGAGTTGATAGTTATTCGAGAAAATTTGTCGGTTAAGTAAATCAGAGGAGTCGGAAACCATGCAACCAAAGATCTGAACTGGAGTTTTCAGCGGTTTTTAAAGTTGATAATGCAAACCCGGATCATCAATTAAGGGGGAATCGGTTGATGCGTTTCGATGACATCGGCAGATACCTTGATTGAAGTTGCAGAATATTCAAAACACGGCTCAGAGTTTTGAAGATCAAGATCAAGCTTCGACAGTAACGAACAAGGGGGAAATTGTTGATGCACTTTGTGTTCGCTACTTTTCAAATAGGCTAGATTGAGCGTGTGTTGAATATTATATAGGTTAGAATCGAACACACGACCAAAATACAGAGTTTATAGTGAAAAAGGGAACAAGTTCGCCCGAACTTGTCATGAGGTGGACAAGTTCGACCGAAGTTGATGTGTGGTGGACAAGTTCGCCCGAACTTGTCCTATGTACACTTCAAGCAAACTTGTTACCTATATGTAGGTGTGTTGTTCATTTGTCATTTAAGTTTTTGCAATCCCTACTGGGAGGTGCTGCCGGATTCTCTCCAGGAACTCCGGCAGCTGGACTTAAAGATGTATACTCTTTCGATATGAATGAATGAAGACTTCCGCTGCATTCTACTTCTACTCCAATTTGTAATAACATTCTACCAAATCGGTTACGTCTACGCACTAACTTCCGTCTAGAACCGCCTGATCACGGACCTTCAAAGTTTTATGAAGTTCTACACTTGTGATTGCAAGGGGAATTACTATTGGTTTATTAAGGTTAAGTTATTCTACAAAGGCTCTTAAAAATAAGAAGTGTACAAAGACATAATAGATCGCACAAAAATGTCGAGCAAAATATAACACAATGCCGAAAGTTATAACACAATGTCGAGGAAATTAGACACAATGAGGTGCAAAAAAGACACAATAACGCAAATATAGAAAAGACACAATGATAAAATAAAGAAACAATGATAATAAACAAAAATTCTAAAATCTACAACCTATAAATCCAAAAGTGAAAACCTAAAATCTTCCATGAAACGGTTCCAATGCCGCTTGAATGAGGTCAATCGGAGTCGGTTTGATACCCTTTTGTACGACTTCTTATTTTTAAGAGCCTTTGTATTTGATCTTAAACCTGGTTTATTAATCTTTTTATCTAATCTTTGGGATGGTAACATAAGTTTAGTTATAGGTCAAACAATCTATTTAATTGTAAATCGGTCAAATCTTGTGTTCGGATAAGGTATGGAAGTTCTTTGATGAGAAGACATAGGCAGGTCTTATGACGAGCTTAACATTGAAAGTTGCATCTCGTTTCCATATGTCTTACAAATTCATGCAATGTTTATGAATTACAAGATTGTTTTCAAAACTGATTATACGAAAATATTTAAGTGGTTTATGGAAGATTTCTTGAAATCAATGGTAAAAAGTTTCTGTGGAAGTTAGAAACCGATCTGTTCAACTTGTATTTATATGTCCAAGAAGAGGGTGGTTTTAGGATGATAACAGAAAAAAATGGACATAAATAGGTGTGATACTCGGTTTACTCATTGATGAGGTAATGTTGTCAAGTTGTTCTATGTTCAACATGCTTGAATGGTACTATAACACCCTCGCAAAACTAATATATCATGAACAAACAGACCTTGACGAAATTGAAAGAGTGCAAAATTATGTGCCAAGCAAGGAGGAAGTTGGGATACTATCAAAGTCAAGATCAGATACAAGAAACGGAAAATAAGTACAATCAAGACTACCAGCCTTGGAAGTTTGTTTTCAACGCTAATAAAGTCAAGTATTTTGGAAGGGTCGCCAAGAAAGGTTGAAGTCCTACCTCTACCATATGCAGCAATGATGCTATTGACCGTTCTGGGCAATTTAATTTAGGTTCATGTTAAAAATATCAGAGTGAAAAGGGTCAGCTAAAGCATGTTCTAAGCTTATAAAGAATGGCATGATGTGCGTTACTTGACGCCTTCAATCCATCCGGGAAAGGGTTCTATATAGGTGCTGGTGACAATGGTAGGCCTTAGTATCACCAGGGGCACATCTTGTCTTAGTCCCTCCAGCAATAGCATTTCCCCCATCGCCTTTGTGATTACATAAGTATTTGGCCATCCATGTAATTTTGCCAATCAAAACACATATTTTATTGATGAACTTCTTTACTAATTCATCAATTGATTAGAAACAATATTTTCCGAAAAATGGGTTTACTAATCAAAGAGAAATGGTGAGAAACCTTTGAATACCAAAACCTTTCATGACACATAAAATGGCATCTTCATTAGCTTTCTCAATGATGAGATGCCTATGTCTTTCTAGTATCATCGCCTTCTCCTCTTCAATATTAAGATCGTTTTTGCCATTAAGTGTCTCACCCATTTTAAATGGAGTTTCCAATATGATTCCAGACTTTTCACCCGAGACATAAGCTAAAATAAGACCAAGTTTCCATTTAACAACAAATGAGTCACTACAAGAGATTTGAAATTCCTTTTAGTGACACAAGAAATGTTGGGTTAATCCCAATCATACCTCAAAGCTAAAGTTTAGTATAGAAATATGAAGTATAGGTTTATTGTGTAATGAATAGAATAAGGGTGTTAAGTATGTATGTTGTAAACAAATAAACCGATGAGATGCATCGTTTGTGAAACTCCGCGTCATTTCCCTCCCACGCCTTTAATTGACTAAGATTGCCGATCATTTGTAAAATCTTGTTCCATTTCAGAATTCAATATGGAAATCGTTTCCATTTAATTAATTCAATCTCTTGATTCAGTCGATCCAATGAGACAAACTCTTTATTGTCAAAGATACGGTTTTAGAGTTGTATGACACAAAGTTTTTCTCTAAAAGTATCACTAACTCCATGTGTGTTAATTTTACTTTAGTATGCATACCTGTGGATACATGAAGAAGTAGTTTTATGTTAGTGCATTCATTGACAAAGCTGGAAACATGCTTAATTCCAAGTGTGTTGATTGCGAATGCTGCATCATATCTACAATCAAAGTCAATGTACATGAGTAGCAAATAACTAGAATTACCTTGATTAAATAAACCAATTCATATGTGAAAAAAATAACAAGAAGATATGAAATGTTTTTCTTGTACCCACAACTAATGTTAAACATCAAGGTCCTGGTTTACTCAACTTGGTGTTTCCCTATGATTTGATCAAAAATATGGTATGTTCTCTTGTCAAAACTATTTAGGGATTTAATAAAAGTTATACAGACACATAAAACATAGTTATAAATAATAAAAGGGATACCTTTCATCAAACTTTGTGGTGGCAGCAGTGCTAACAACAACATCCACTTGTCGTCGCATCTCATTTAACAAATCAATGTTTGTCACGCCGAAATCTTCCAAGCCCACATCCCCAGCCACTGGTGTTACCTTTTCATCTATGAATGCATGCATATTTGTACCATGTTTCTCTTTTATGACCCTATATAGATCCTTTCCGATGACCTACATTTACGGTTAACCACATCACTTACAATCCAGATACTGCTGTATTCTAATCTTGCATCTTGATGTACCTCTGAATGCAACCGATGCAAAGCCGAGTTTGGATCTGAAGCTCTTATAAGTAGAAAGACCTTTTTTATGTTTGGATGTACCCTTAGTATCTTCTCCAACAAAACTGCATGAATCAAAGTTATGATTAAACTCCATTGTTTGGGAGATTAAGTGGGTGAGAAAGATACTTACTTTTTCCCAGAAATCCAGTAGCTCCTGTAACTAAAATAGTTTTATTTTCAAACTTTTCGATAATGCTTTCCATTTCTATAAAAGGTAAACACATGAAATCCTATTTGATGCGTACTATATATAGGTGTAATCGTTGGTTGGTTTGAGATAAATTAAACCGCAATAGATTCGTGACTTGCTACTATAATGGATAAAGATAATTAATGATTGCCTAACAAATTAAAAGAAACACCCAAAAATGGAAACACATAGTGGATGTAATAAGAAACCAAAGGAAAAGTAATATTTTTTTTTTCTGAATATTTGATAATTACTTAGAGTGGATGTAATAATAAATTCTGAAAGTTAAAATTTATATATATATTTCCAAGACCTTAAGAATTGTGTATATGTGTTAAATTGTTTCTGCCTTTCATTTGTTCACACCCATGGCGTGACTTCGATTCAACTAGCACTCAGATTCTTTGCATTTTTTTTCTGGCTCATGCCCAATTTCTTAATGTTGCATTTGTTCTTTCTTAAAATTTGTTTTCTTTTTGCATTCTTAATATTTATACTGAAATAGTAAACTATATAGTTTATTATAGTTACATTGTTATCTTTTAGCTTGACCATTTTCTTTTAGTTATTATAATTTATATACACAGCTTATCAATGCAACTTGAATCTTAAAGTATTTAATTTCTACTACTAAGTAAATGATTTATGAATCATGATCCGTAGAACAGGTCACAAATTTTATCTTTTACCTTCAAATTTATAGACTTTACATATTCGATCTTAATCTTTTGGTAATTAACATATTGACCCCTAACTTTTGCGTTTTAACAACTTTAACCCCTGAGTTATTTTCGACTTAATATCTTCATACCTCATATTCTCTAACACTTCAATTTTTTGTTTAAATTACTTTTACGACTTTACACCACGACGTGCGAGACATTATACCTTTTTTTCTTATCTATGTCTAACCAAGCTTAATGTCATTAAGTATTGTGTGTAATAAAGTAAAAAAAAGTGTCACGTCACGCGTTGGCACCACACATGAATGTCATCATCGTATCGCATTTAACAAAGCTACAAACGTGACGTTGCCGCCGCAACGCGCGGCACGGGTAAAAAACTAGTTCACATTAAAACTAAAATACCACTAAAACACCAAAATTAAACTTGAATTTGAAATCCATAATTTAAAATTTTTACAAGTGAAAACATAATGACTTAACAACGTGCAATTTGGTGATAAATCTTCCAAGTAGAAATCAGGGATTTAATATGAAGGAGCTATATGCCCGATTGAGCTAGTAATTAAATCAATCCCGTTTTGAGCCGGGACATTTTCTCCTTTTTTTTTTCTTTGAACGATAAATTTAGATCACTGACGGACCACTGGAGTATTATCATGCCATCAGTGAAATCATCCGATCATATCCATCTTCACTAGGCATAATGCCTATACACCGATTCAGGAGGAAACCCAATAAATACGGAAAAACCACCCTTGTGGGAATCGAACCTAGGAGCTATTGGTCCCAAAGTCTTGTCTCACCCCCAAGATGTCATTAGGCTATAAAGCCATGGGCAATGAAATCAATTTTCAAACATTCGCAATGAAATCCTTATCTATATCCATATACTTCTACTAAAAACAACTTTTTCTCTTTCTTTTTTAATTAAATAATGTTTTTTAAACCTTTATCGTTACATTTTCTCTTTCTTTCACTCACAACCATTTCCAAAAATATTAAAAAAATTATAAGGTTTTCTCTCTCCAGATTTTTCCCCATATATTTACATACTAGTTTAAGATCCTGTGTGCTACACGAGCGGTATAAAGAAAATATTTTTTTAGAAATCTATTAATTTAATAAATTACGCATAGATGTAGATTCTACTATACTCACAATTAGTTGTCGTGTTATGATTATTAACATTAATACCCCCACCCTATAACACGAAGTGACTTCTCATTAACAAATAAACACAAAAAAATCACAGGTCGTTTTATATAATATATATCACTTTATTTAATATATAATATAATTCATTTTATAATAATACGAAATTATGCATTAAATATGGAAAAGGTTAAATTACAATATACAAGTTTTTTTGTTCTTTATTTCTGTTGTATGTCAGATTTGAAGTCTTGACCTTCAAATCTAAGTGTACTTAAATGTTTTTACCTCTACCTATTGATTACCAACGTCATTGGTAATTACAATATATAAGTAATAAACATATAAGAAATCTATAAATCTCTAAATATTTCTTTGTACCCCACATTTGTCGTCTTATTTGTAAGCTTTTTCATCTTTGTATAATATTAGTAACTTAACTTTGTATCTTCCTTTTATTCTTTATAGTGTCACTGCTCATGAGAAAAAATTAATTCTTTTAAGTACAAACCAACCTTTAATAGTGATTATGTTTGACTTTTATTAATAATCATTGACTAAATATCAAGTTGTTATTTATTTATAAGTTATGCAAACATTTTAAATAGAAATGATTTACAGTTATCATTCAAGATTTCATTAAAAAATAATAATAACAATACACAAAAAGTAATAATTATTATATTAATTTATTTAAACAAAAAAAGTAATTTAAACTGTTATCATTCTTGAGCATAATTAAAAACATTAATTATTTTATAACTTGAATGCGTTAAAAATATATTATAATATTTAAAACTCAGTTATAATTTCAGGTTACAATTATAGATTATATTTTAAAATGACCTTGTATTTTATTAAGTATTTTAAGAATGACGATTTTAAAAAAATATATGATAGTTATAACGAAATTGCATTTATAATTTATAAAAACGAACACAATCTTGAAACTTAAATGGTTCATTTAGAACTTATAAATGGTACACTTAGAACTTAAACTCAAGATTTCATTCATTCTTTCTTTAGCAAGTGGAACAAACAAATAAGCAAATCGATTATAAAATGGAACACAATCTTGAAACTTAAATGGTACATTTATAACTTAAACTCAAGATTTCATTCATTCTTTCTTTAGTAAGTGGAACAAACAACTAAGCAAATCGATTAATTACTTCATTATCATATTAATTGCAATAGTAATTGCTACCAAAATATTTTGTTTTCTACCTTAGATATTGTTCTTAGTTTCTTCAAGCTCATTTAAAACCATTAAATCAATAACTTAATATCCTTTTTTAACGGCTAGTTTCTTTAATCCCCTGTCGTCTATGAGACTTGAACCCAATACCTTCATCTTCCCAACCTAGGTTAATTTCTATGTTTAAGTTCATTGATCATACTTTCATTTGTTTAAGTTCATTAGTATACATCTATGTTTTCCACTACTCAGAGCACACCAAGTGAAGAAACCTAGATCGACTTGATCGGAATCTAAGTAGATCTATGGAATAAGCTCTTGCATAAAAGCGGTTAATCCTTCGTTTGGTTTCGCGATGATGAATTTAACAGTACTCCACCTGATCCTGCAAAACAAAACACAGTTAGCTCACCACGGGGAGAAGGGGGTTCTCTCCGTGACCACCCTCCGGCGTGAGAATAAGTACAGGTAGTCGGAAGTGAAGTATAGTAAGAGAGAGAGTAGTTGAGGGTGAATACCTTCTACTTGAAGTCCAAGTTACTTATTTATAGCCAGAGTTTGGGCGCCAAAATGAGAGATGATAACTTTAACGGAATCTTTTGCTATTCCGTTAAGTTTTGTGGCCATCCGTTAGTGCACACGGATCGTGAGCTCATCAATGGTTAGGGAGATGCCACGTGTCATCATGAGATCACTATATTTTATGAAAGTGAGCATGCCATCACCCTGATCTTTCTCAGTCGTCCAGATGCTGCCATGTGGCAATTGGTTATAACCGAAAAGATGCTTTGCACGATTGGGCATTAGTGGCTTCTAGAAGGTTTCACAGCTGTTGCCCATCTATTGCTTTCCACGTGTACAGTTTGTTACAACAGAAAAGATTCCCTTTGCTTCTATACCAATTCAAGGATTTTTGCTAAGGGGGAATTTCTCAGGATTAACTATTTCCTTGCGCGATAGGCGCAAGTTAGTTAACTGATCTTCTTTCCTCTTCCTGCTGATTGGCGCATCGTTTTTGGTGAGCACTTGCTTTGATGTAAATATCGGCGCAAGGTTTGTACATAAAGTGTTATCCAAGGAATTTTATCAAGGTTAACTTTGAACCTTGCGCGAGCCCGCGCAAGGTGGTTAATTGATCATTTCCTTCTTTGGATACTTGGCGCAAGGTTTCAGTGACTTTCCTTGATATAGAAGTCTGCGCAAGGTTTTCTTTAATAGTGGGTATGGTTCCCTTGGTTGGCGCAAGGTGTTTGGGACCATACCCCTTCAAGTCCCCCCAGTCCAGTGTTGCTCCTATGTGGAAGTAAAGAGTAGGTGGAGCACTGGACTTAAAAAATGTGATGCGCTGTATGGGTATTGGTCTTTTGTTGCTTTATGCTTTTTTGGTGGCGTGTCACAAGTGATCTTTTGGAAGATATTTGAATTTTAAATATATTTGGACACGTGTCGCTAATCCAAATGGTGTAGTTGGTGAACATGCACGTTCTTGAGACGTGGTGGTACTGTTGACAGGCTGTCAACAGTACGTGTCTTGCTGCATTTAATGATAATTAGGCGACACTCGCGCGCGTGGGGCGATTACTGTTCCCCACTCGCCCTTGCAGTTACCTGGGGAAGAGTGATGGTCGCCAAAGTCGCTGCAGTCGTATCTGGCATTAATTGAGATTGGTATATAAAGGGATATGGCTTCCTATTTCTTCTTCACCAGACGGTATTTTAGAGAGTGAAAACAATCTTGTGTTCATATATTCCGGCGATTGCATAAATTTCGATCGTCTCGTTGTTTCCTTTGAAAACCTGTCTTTCTAGATTTCTTTCTACACATTACTATGGCGACCGGATCTAGTACTTGTAGAGTTGATGCTCCGGCGACGTCGGCATTGCCTCCATTGAAGTGGGGGAAGGCATATTTTGATGCTCTTGTTAGCAATTTTCTTTTTTCCAAGACCTGGGGGCTTTCTTCCCCAGTGAGGGTTCGACGGTGGCGGATGCTCCGGCCGGTTACATCACTCTTTTTTATGATTACTTTGCCGAGGGCAATTTTAGGCTGCCAGTAACACACTTTATGTTAGAGATCTTGGATTTTTATAAGTTTCATATTTCCCAACTAAATCCGATGGGCATGGTGAGGATCCGACACTTTGAGTTTGTTTGCCGGTCGATGCAGATGATACCGACTGTGGAGAAATCCGAGTATTTTACCAGCTTCACTGTTCTTTGGGCTTCTGTTCTTTTCAACAACGTCTGCAAGCCAAACGGTTGTTGGTGACGCCGCCAAAATCATACCATGACTGGAAACAGAAGTTCTTCTATATTAAGGCGGCGGTGATCCCACTTGCGATGACGTTCCGGCTTGCCGAGGATATAGAGCTGGAAACTTTAGTTATTCCGACCTACGATGTGTGGTATCAAAATATAAAGGACATCCCGAATATTTTATTGCCGGAGAGGGCACTGATTGCTGCAGGGATGAGTATCTTATGGAAGAAGGAAAGAAAAGAAAAACGAGTCTATACCAAGGATGGAGTTGGTAAGCAACTTTCTTAATTTTTACACTGTTTTTTGTATTTATGTCATGTTGAAGAAATTTAGTTGGTATGCTTTGTTTGACAGTTGCTCCGTTACACCAAGTGGCGTACAAGAGAGATAATGGGAAAATGGATGTTGTGCCACTTGAAGAGAATGAAGAAACTTGGTTTACTCAGATCTTGGGAAATTTTGAACTTCCTAAGAATGAAGATCTCGACGCACCGCCCACTTCTACTACTGGTAAGTCTTTTTGTGCGAAGCCTGAGTTATTGCAATATTACTTACAAATACCAACTCAAAGTAATATTGCAATGTTACTTATGGCGCAACATTTCCTTCATTTATTGGTCATGTAGGTGACTTGCTAAACTTGGGCGTGGGCCCTGAATCGAAGAAGAAGAAAAAGCCAACTATTGCTGCTGCTACTAAGGCTGAGGGCAAGAAAGGTACGCGTATCGTATCTGATTCTTGGTGTGATGGTGTCAGACTCACCAGAGGGTCTTGCGCCTGTAGGTTTGAGAAAACCAAAACCGGAACCCATCGACACCTCTCTTCCTGCTTCGAATCAAGATGATCCTTTGGAGATCCCTTCAAGTCCTGAAGAGGCGTTGCAGCGCACTTCCAAGAAGAGAAAGGAGTCTGAGACTTTACCACCGTCTCCGTCGAAAAAAGTTGCGCGCCCGCGCATTGGCAAGAAAGGCAATCTGGAAGCCTTTGCAAAGAAATTCTCACCTGGTATGTGTGGTTTGTTGCATATTGTTGTAGGAATAGTTGCGCATGATCTTATACTTGGTCTTTGTTACTATTTTTGCAGAGAAAGTGGTGAAGGCTGCGCCGGCCACCTCATCTGCTATACCATCGCCGCGTAGGCCTGAGAATGTTGAAGGAGTAGATGTGGACCAAAGCATGCCTATTTTTTACTCTGATCCCATTATCCCAGAAAACCTTGAGAAGGTGGCGCCAGAAGAAGAGCCTAAACAAATAGATGTTGAGAATCCTGCTGGCGAGCAGGTTAAAGATACTGCTTCAGATGTTGGAATGAAGGGAACCGCTACTGCGGAGCAAGAAAAAATATCTACCCCTATTCTGGAGCCTTCAAAGTTTGTATCTAAGGGAGCTGGCCCTTCAACACAAAGCGAAGGCTTTATGTCTTTTGATGATTCTGATGAGGACTCGCCCATTCACCCGGAGGAGACGCCTGGGGATTTCTATTATCGATCTTACTGAGAGAAACGGGCAGATGAAATCCACCAGCCTATATGGAAAGTAAAGCAAGGTGATGTCTTCACCGACTGGTGCTCCTGCAGGGAATGGTATAAAGGTATTTTTCCTCCGGCGGAGGTGAAGCGCCAAAAGCACAAAAATCATGAAGCCACCTATGAATCCTACTTACAAGAATCTGCCCTTGCCTCCTCCACAATTAACAGAATCGTGCGCGAATGGCGCAACATGAATAAGGAGTGTGATGATGTTGAGATTGACAAGGCGAAGGCCAAATTTGAAAAAGAGAAGACGTTAAAGATGATCGTGGATTTTGAGGCTGAGAAAGCCAAGTTTGAGGAGGAAAGGAAAACCAAGGAGTGATCTGCGCTGTATTGGAAGCGCAAATGTGAGGCCGCTGCTGCGCAATATGCTGACAAGCGCAAGCGCTTTGTGGAGGCTTGCGATCGAGATAACAAAGAAAAGATCTTTCTGTGCAACGAAATTGAGAAACTCAAGAAAGAGAAGGTTGATGCAGTTGCGGCAGAAGAAGAGGCTCGTTTCAAAGGGAAAGGAGTGAGCAGAATGAGATAGCAACCAAAATGACTCTCCTCCTTAAGAATAAAGAGATTGATGATCTAACCTCTATGTTATTTGACCAGGCGCGGCTGCAAGATGAGGTTGATACTTTGAAAAAGGATATCAACCTTCATCTTACTGAGAAGGCCGAGTTGACCCGCCGTTTAACCGAAGGCGAACAAAAGATTAACGACACGGAAGTCGCTCGCGCTACAGCAGAAAGCCTGACCGAATCCCTCATGAACCAGCTTACTTGGTTGCGAGAGTATGGGATTGTGGAGGTATTGTCCCTTTCCTGTAATATAAACATCTTCGCTGATTTAATATATCTTTTACTGATGCGCTTGTTTACAGATTGCAAACTCTATTTTGAACTCGATGAAGTTAGACGAGAGAGTGGCGGAACTCATGGTGGCGGCGCGGAATGATGGCCATGCTGAGGGCTACAAAGAATGCACACTTCATGTAGCCCATGCCCTGAAAACCCAATGGGACACAAGCCGTGCTGCTACGCATGAAACCGACACTGTTACTCTCTATACTGCCGCCAAAGAGAGTTATGATCATTTACATATTCCTGTCATGGATCTTGTTGATGCTACGCTGCAGCATGATGATTTCGTGGATGGACTGAAGGACATCTTCTCTGAGGCGGAGAAACGAGAAGATGCGAAGGATGCGGGGAAATAGGGTTAGATTGTGTCTACTTCCATAGCTGTTTGTATATTTGTTTTTGATGTATCTTTGCGTTTGATGCGCAAGTACTTCTAATGTGTATAATATATTTAGTTTACAATTTTTGCATGTGACCAATCACTTGTTTAGGATAGACAAATGGACAATAACCTCATGTGTGAGCGTAAGCATTGTGTCATCTTGTGGCTCATGAGTATGTGTTTTTATTTATCCAAAGGAATTGCAAGCATTTGTAATAAATAAATAAAAGAATGTAAGTAGCGACAGAGCATGTTATTTTATTGATAATGCGTAAAGCTTACAATCTGCCACTAATATTACAAATGAAAACTAATGTAAGCAGGCTCATGTAAAGCGCATGGCTTGATGAGCTCTGAGATTACATGTAACACATGCGCAACTGCTGAGCGTTCCAGGTCTGTGGGACACTGGAGCCGTCCAAGCGCTTCAATGTGTAAGCTCCTTTGCCCAGGAATTCATGAATTACATAACGTCCTTCCCATTTGGGTGCCAGTTTTCCTGGCTTTTCAACGTTTGATGCTTCGTTGTCGCGAAGTACAAAATCTCCGGGTAAGAAAGTGCATACGCGTATCCGTTTTTGTTGTCACACACCCGACCCACAGCGGAATAAGAGTCGGGGCATAATTGGGTTATCACCAAAGCTCATGATATTTACTAATATGTTTCATATTTATTAAAGTCAAAATTACATTCCCAATAATCCAAACATGTCCATACAAATACAAAGAAAAATAACCAACTAAACAATTCCAAGCTCTAAATCATTTTATTCTTCTAGGCCAATCCTATGTGTTTCTTGCTGCAGCTGGTTCACCTATATCATGTGTAAAAATGGGGGTTTTTGGGTCAACATAAGTTGACGAGTGAACCTTGTTAGATAAACATTTATTATTGATTTTCTTGTTATTTGATCGAGGAAAAATTGTGCAATAATCATAAGTGAGCAAATGTAAATAATCAAACAGTAGCAATAACAACCACAAACTATAACATACAATAACATATCAACTTGCATAAATATATAACATGAATGAAACTGTGCGATCAAGGCTCAATCAAACGGAGCCGATCGTATGTTGGCACGCCAGGTTCACGCTCATAATGTAATGGGGAACATGCTCAACGCTCATAATGTAATGGGGAGCGGTGGCCTATGAACTTGCATGTACTGAAAATAATAAATTAAATCTAACAATAACCACACAAACAGTTGAAACAAGCTGAATACACATTTGTTCATGATATGATGTATGCACAATAATTTAAATATAATAAATGGCAAGACACATGATACACCCCAAAAACGTGATTAAAACGGGGAATTTGTAAAGATTCACTCACATTGGGTGCGTTTGGTTAGAGATGATGAGATGCGTACGAGTTGGAAGGATTGAACAACGAGAATTAACTAACCTAAATAATAAAGGAAAATATAGTAAATGAGTGGATTTTATTAATAATCTTAATAAGATTTTTAGATATATTTTTGTGAGTTTAAGACTATTTCCTACCTTTAAAAATATTATTTTTAAGTATTTTTAATTAATTTTTAAAATAAATTAAATAAATAAAAATATAAAATATGTTGACTTTTGCATTGACCGTTGACCGTTTGACTTGTTGACCGTTTTATTGTGTAAATGTATGCGTCGGGTGAGGCTCAAACCCGAGACCTCCCGTACGCGTGCACGCAGCTCTACCAACTGAGCTACGTGTCTAACCCGAAATAATTATGTTTGTAATTATACTTATATACTAACTCAGTTTATTCAAAATTCTTTTATTTTCAAAAAAATTTTAAATCATCGAACCGGTGTCACTAACAGGTCTCGAACCCGGGACCTGTGCTTTAACGCTACACACAGTCCACCGCTGGACTGTGTGTCTAACTTGTTTAATATACAGATTTTTATTATACTTAACATCTAACGTAAGTTAATCCGGTTCAGTTAGAAAAACAAAACATTTTTATTACAGAGCATACGTGTGTCAAGGATCGAACTCGCGGCGTGTGATTTGTATGTGCACACAGTCCACCACTGGACTGTGTGTCTAACCCGAGATAATAACCGTTTTTAATTAATCTTAACAACACTCACTACTTCGTCTTCTTCGTCTATAATACGGACAACGGTTATCTAACTGTTATTTGTTTAATTCGGTTAGCGAATAATATGAACAAGTTGAAAGGGGATGAACGGAGAAAGTTTGGGGAAAGAAAGTACAGGAACAGGTCGTCGTTCACAAAACTCCGGCTAGGATCGTCGGCTCTGTTTATGAGCTTCCTCTGTTCGGGTCAATTACCAAATTTGATTGATTAGTTATGAAAGTAGAGTACTAAACAAGGATTAACAGAAGTTTTGAATGTTCATACCGATTCACCGCGTGAGATTGAAAATTTCAGAAGTTTTCCGGCGAGAGCTGAATATTCCGGCTATGTCGTCTAGGATTGATTCTGATTGTTGGTTTGAAGTTAGTAACAGTCTATCAACGGACTGAAACAGAAATAGTCAAAGTATTTACCGTATCAATGAAGGTCTCGGTTTTCCGGCGACTTGCAGAGATTTTCCGGCGAGTAAAAAAAACTTTTCTGATGAACTGAATGTATAACGAAAGTGAAATTACAGGTTTGTAGAATGATTTTGAGTCGAGAGAGAAAGCAATTGTGGGCGTAAATCAGATATTGAATATCTTCGGTTATAAAACCGATCATCATCAAAATTTAAGTTAATTCAAGTCTGAATTGATTAGGATCGTCGGTGCATCGGTTATAAACCAGAATTCGCGATTACTCAAACGTTTTGGACGGTTGAATAGCCGATTACGGTTTTCAGTTTGGCGCAACCGGTTGATCTATGATTGACTATAAAACTCATTTGTTTCCTAGAGTTGACAGAAAACAACAAGTGGCGGAGTGGTTATGTGTGTGTGTGATAAGGCTTTGAGTTTCAAAACCCGGCTGACCCGGGTTCGAGTCCCGGCAGCCTCATTTTATTTTTAATTATTTTATTTTAACTTTTTATCAATTATAACTTTTATAGTTTAGTTTGTTTATTAGTTATGTATCATTAAAAATCAAAATAGACGTAAATACGCAACGAAACATTTATAACTTGATATTCGATTACAAACGGAGCGGGTTTGGAAAACCCATTTTTGACAAATGTTACAGTTGTAATATTTTTCCATTTGAGATTTATACTTAGCTTCGCGTATCGCTGCATTCTCGCGCCTCTCTTCAACCAAATCAAGATCAAGTCGGCGCTGCTCTTCGTTGTTAGGCTTTTCAAGAGCAAGCATTCTGGGTGATGGGGGACCAATTTCCGCTGGTATCACAGCTTCTGTGCCATAAACAAGACTAAAAGGTGTTTCGCCAGTGCTTGTTTTTGGCATCGTCCCGGTGCGCCCATAGTATACTTGGTAATTCATCTACCCAGCCACGCCGCGTTGTGCCGAGACGTGCCTTTATGCCCTCCACTAGTTGCTTGTTTATGCTTTCTACCTGACCGTTCTCCTGTGGGTGAGCAACGGAGGCAAAAACAAGTTCGATTTTCATTTCCTGCATCCAGGGTAGCAGTTCTGTAGCTGTGAGATTTGGGCCATTATCAGTGATGATTCGTAGCGGTAAGCCAAAACGGCAGATAATGTTTTCCCATATAAATTTTACGAACTACCATTGCTATAGTGGATGCCAATGGCTTCGCCTCTACCCATTTGGTTAAGTAATCGACAGCAACAATAACGAACTTGACTGCGCCCGGCGCATCAGGAAAGGGTCCGATGAGATCAATCCCCCACTGTTGGAAAGGCCAAGCGGTGGTTATCGGAACCAAAGGATTCTTTGGGCGTAGTGTCTTCGGCGCATGCCTCTGACAAGACATACACTTGCGCAGAATCTCAACTGCATCAACATACATTCCCGGCTAGTAATAGCCTGTACTCATGATCTTGGCCACCACCATGCGCGGTCCAGAATGAATACCGCATAATCCCTCGTGGATTTCTCGTACTAAATATCACGCATCATGTTTGCTTACACACCGAAGTAAAGGTCCAGAATATGACTTTCGGTATAAGATACCATCAGCCATTTCGTAATTGATTGCCTTGTATCGTATTTTCCTTGCTTGGGCTTTGTCAGCTGGAAGCGATCCATGCAGTAGGTACATAATATTCGAGACATCCAAGATGGATCTCCGATTTCAATCATGCTTACTTGTTTGAGTGGCATCGATGGTTGCTTAAAACTTCAATGCGAACCTCTCTTGCCAAATGTTGAAAACTCGTCGCAGCTAACTTGCTTAAAGCATCAGCAAGTTTATTTTCACTTCGATTTACATGAACGAATTTGAATTGCTTAAACTGAGTGATGAGAGCTTTTGCTTGTTCAAGATAGAGGGCCATGATGTCGCCCTTTGCATCATAAGAACCGATAATCTGTTCGGCAAAAAGTTTAGAATCTACATGAGTTGTTAGGTGATATGCACCCATCTTAATAGCCAGGCGTAGCCCTGCTAAGAAAGCTTCATATCTGCTTCGTTGTTGGTACTCTTAAACTCAAGCCGAATTGCATAAGTGAATTCTGCACCGTCTGGACTTAACAAACGTAATCCTGCTCCTGCCCCATCGTTGTTGGATGGGCCGTCAGTGTACAAGATCCATTCTCTGTCATCGATAATGGGAACTGGATTTTGAATTGCTTCGCATTCTTCAACCTTATCTGCTGGAATTTCAGCAATAAAGTCGGCTAACAGTTGACCCTTGATAGTTGGTCTTGGTTTGTAACATATGTTGTATGCTCCCAATTCAATTGCCCACTTCGCGAGGCATCCGAGACATCTGGTTTAGATAAAACTTGACCAATGATATTTGTCAGTACCGTAATGACGTGTCCTGAAAAATACCATCTCAGCCTGCGAGAAGCATGAACAAGAGCTAACACTAATTTTTCCATTATAGAGTATCGAGTTTCTGGATCATTTAGCATTTTACTGATGTAATATATTTGAGATTGAACACCCTCGCGATCCACCATTAATACTGCTCCAACTGCCATTGGAGATGCTGAAAGATAAAGAATCATCGGCTCTTTACTGCGCGGCGCAGTAAGTGTGGATAATTGAATAAGAAAATCCTGCATTTCTTGAAAAGCTTTCTCCGCTTCGGGAGTCCATGAAAACGTTTTATTTTTGACATAATTGCGCAAGGTTCAGATAAATGAGAATGATTTCGCAGCATGATTAGCCAAAAAACGATTAAGCACACCCAACCAATTCGTTGCATTTCTTTGATGGTGGTGGGAGACAACATCTTTTGGATGGCCTTCACCTTTTCAGGATTGACCTTGAATCCTTCCTTCGTAACCACAAAACCTAGGAATTTTCCTTCTTCCATGCCAAAAGAGCATTTCCCTGGGTTTAACTTCAAATTGACCTTGCGCAAGGAATCAAAGGTTCTCTGGATATTTTCTAGCATTATTTCTTCTGAATTGCTCATGATGGCCAAGTCGTCGATGTAAACTTCTATTGTCTTGCCAATGTCATCGCGAAAGACAGTGTCCAGTAATCTTTGATAAGTAGCTCCTGCATCGCGGAGACCAAAGGGCATTTTTGTGTAGCAAAAAATTCCGTTCTCCGTGTGAAAAGCTGTTTTGTCTTCGTCTTCTTTTTTCATTAGCACTTGATGATATCCTTTGTAACAATCTAAGAAACATTTCCAATAGAAAGAAGCTAATGAATCGACTTTCTTGCCTATTTCGGGAAGAGAGTAGCAATCTTTGGGACACGCTTTGTTTAAATCTTTAAAATCAACTCACATGCGCCAGCCGCCATTGTGCTTTTTCACCATTACTGGGTTTGCGACCCAGGTTTGATATTTGACTTCGTGTAGGATCCCAGCTTTCAATAATTCTGCAACTTGCTCATTCATTGCTTCGGTCTTTTCGGATCCAAGACTGCGCTTTTTCTGAACCACCGGCTGCGCCGTCGGGAAGACGTTTAAGCAATGCTCAGCTATCCTGCGTGGAACCCCTACCATATCTGCAGGAGTCCACGCGAAGATATCCATATTTCAAAACAACAAGGTCTTAAGTTTTGCACGACTCGCCATAGAAATTGCAGGACCAAGGATAATTGGTTGCTCGGGATACTTATTGTTCAGTACCCATTTTTCAGGTTCATTTGGCGATGTTGATTTAGCTGCCTTTACAACTGGTTCTTCAATAGACATAATCTCTTTCCGTGCGAAGATGATAGCTACTCCAGTTGGCGTTGGGAAACCACATGCAGCGTGAGGCGCATATGTGATCATGCTGAAATCTCGTGCGCTCGTCTCCCCATTAACACGTCGTGACGGGATGTTGCTGGCATTACCATGAAGTTCACTCGAATGGTGCGCGAGTGTTTTCCGTCTGAAAGAATCATGGGAAAAACTATTTGTCCAAGAGGGAAGACAGCCTCATTGCAGAATCAAGTTAACGGGAAGTCCACTGGTTCTAGGCGTGCCTTGTCTTCCGGATCTAACTGTTTGAAGCACTGTTCATATATGATATCCATAGAACTTCCCGGATCTATGAACATATAGTCGGTTCGGTAATGGCCAAAGATGCCTAAAATTACCACTGGTCTTTCTTCCTGAGGCCCACCTGGAACCACAGGAAATATCACTTGTTGCTCTCGCCATTTTTCTCCTTGGAACCTTTGAAAGCTGTGGTTGCGTGACGAGCTCCCTTGGATCATGGCAATTTGTTTCATCTTTTTATTGCTTGGCCCCTCATCACCGCGCGTGAGTTGCCTGATCTCTTTTCGAACTGATTGCACCAAGTGTGTCAGCTTGCCACTTTTCAGGGCCTTTTCAATTTCTGTGCGTAGGCTAATGCAATTATCGGTTGTATGCCCTTTGTCTTTGTGGAAATCACAGAAGAGGTTTGGGTCTTGACCTTTTTTGTTCTTCATGGGCTGGGTTGTTTGAATTGATAATTCTCAGTGCTCAAGACTTCCGCAGGAGATTTAATGAGAGGAGTCCACTGTCGCTCTCTATTCTCGTTCTTAATAGGTTTCTGAGTTGCGATTTTGTTAATCGTTGCACGGGCATCCATTGGGGAGTATGGTGAGTAAGAACTCTGGTTCGAGTCCTTCCAATTCTTTTTAACTTCCGACCTCCTTTGCTCAAATCTTCGGGACGATGTTGAGGTAGTGGAGGTCTGTTTGAATTAAGGTTGCGCTCGGTCTGCGTGTAGACCTTGGCTGCTGCCATGAGCTTATCCAAACTTTTTGGTAAACCAGTAGTACCAGAAAGTAACTTAATCATTTCGTCACATCTCACCGCATACTTGAACTGTGCGTGAACAAGATCTTTGTGTACATCACCGATCTCCAAAACTTCCTTGTTGTAACGCGTAATGAAGTCCTCCAATTCTCATTGTCTCTTCGCCAAAGATTCATTATATCGGACGAATCTCTAACATAACGACGCTGCTGACTGAAATGAGTAAGGAATTTTTCCTTAAGATCATTCCATGAAGAGAGCTTACCTGTTGGTAAGTTGTCGAACCAGAGTCGGGCGGCTCCAGTTAGAGTTTGAACAAACAGATGGCACCACATAGGCAAGGTCTATCCACCGATGCGCCGGTAAACATGCGCATGTGATCATCTGGATCTGACAATCCATTAAACTTGCCGACGTTTGATGGCAATTTTGCTCGTTCCAGCAGGGCCAGGGCGAACTTTCCCGAACTTTCCCCGCACGCTCCACTAACATTGTAGTCTTATGAAATTTACGAGCATGTTAAATGAAAAGAGGTTGTTTACATATATGCAAATGAGTGAGAATTATTATCATTAATATTATAACAGTTAGTATTGTGTGATCCTAAACTGAAAGAATTACTATATAAAATAAATTAAGGAATGTATTATAGTCAACATAGTGTGCAGCCGCACAACTTCATTGGTGACACATTTCAATTTGTGCTCGGACACCCCCACTGGTAGGAAACCGTACGCTTATACCCACTAGCAAAAGAAATATCAGTGTTATCATTATTATATCATTACAAGTTTGATCGCACACCCGTTCCCTCTCGCACACTCCACTAGTAAAAGCAGTACACTTATTAATTCTGGCCCATCTCAGCCCAAAACATACCCTAATAAACCGCACAGTGGATTGATGCATGCTCTTTCAAGTGTGTCAATGAGGTGATGGTCCATTGGTAAAGGCAAAGCCTTTAAAAACACTTAAGTGGGAAGGGGAAGGTCTTGGGTTCAAGTCCCACAGACGACGGGAGATTAAAGAAATTAGCCGTTAAAAAAAAAGTGTGAGACCAATATGGTGGGGTATAAATGCTAACAACAGCCGTCACATAGGAACTTTTAGTAGAAATCATTGAACATCAAAATCCCTGGGAACATTCTCTTCTTCTCTCTCTCTCTAACCTTTCTCTCTCAAGAAAACCTGCAAACACCTCCTCCATCATCGGAGAATCTTATCCGCTCCGACTTCGACAATGGCACTCCATTTTGATTCAATCTCCGATCAAACCTCATCATCTCCTCATAAACCTCCGGCAAATTCCACCCATTCCGATCAGTCTCTGGCAGCTTACCTTGTCACTACTCGGAACCCGCTTCGATCTATTTAACTTACAACCGGTGACAAACTCCGAAGAATCCAGGTTAGATAATCACCACCTTTAAGTGTAATGTCGAATGATGGTGTAAAAATTATGGATGGTTCTTGTTATAACATGATATGTTAGAGAATGATTGTTATGCATAGAAATTTTGTGTAGGGGATGATGCTCTGTTCCTCTAAATGATCTTTGATTATGATAATATGATACAATGGGTGTGATGAAGAAATGTTTGATGTTCAAACTGTTCATGTTGTATGCTTAGATGATGATGATGAAATATGATAGTTGCTTTTAGATAATAATGAGCATTGAATCTGAGTAAGTAAAATGGATGGTGAAGATGCCTTGTTAATCGTGTTCTAAAAACATACGATGTTGGGTCTTCTTGAACGTACAACCAACAATGCCCAGAGTACAACCTGACTAAGCATATGTGGATGTGTAAATATGGGAATGATGATTAGGATATTCTATGGTTTGTGTCTCATAAGAAGATGGTTTTCGTCTTATTGGTTTGATCTCATCTTATGTAATGGTAATTTTAAAAGCATGTTATGGATAAATAAAGAATGCACAATTTTGGATGCCTAGAGTACAACTCAACAAGCCGTCGCCCACTGAAATTTAGATTGAGAATCATACGGTGAGGCCACCCACATTCAATGACTATGTTTCCTTTTCATTTGCTTTTGATCTCATCAAATGTGTTTATAACTTAATTTTGAAAAGTTTAGTGCACTTGGCTTTTACAAGATTAAAATCTAATAACTTGTTTATTATGAAAGATTATCTCAAAAAGTTAACTTTTTATATATAAAAGTGTAATATTAAAGTTCCATGAAATGAGGAAATTATGCTACTAAAAATACATTTTTAGGAGATACTTGATGGATAATAGAGAATTGGAAATTTGGCTATGATTTAAATACGTTTTATAACGTGGAAAACGCTATAGTTTAGGGGAAACTATGGCTGATTTTTCTAAAAATTTAATCGCGATTAAAATGGGATTAAAAGGTGCTTAACAAAGAAACGCGATTAGTGGTCTTAAACGTCATTATGGAACCCTTGATGAAATGGTTAAGTTTTTAATGCACAAGAGTTCTTGAGGACTTAAATATATATTTTTCACAAAAATAAATGATGAAAAACAATAATAATATATGTATATAATTTTTGGGCAAAAATTATATATATTTTGGAAAAACTCCTAAGTATATGTATTAGTGTGCTATGTGTATATATTAGATATACTTAGGTTGAATCAAAATTACTTGTATAAACAAGTGTGAGAATACATACGTATACATACTTATATTCCCAAAAGAAATGGCATAAAAATGGAAATAACCAAATCTTACACATATTACATAAACGGCTAAACGGACGAATAAAATAAAATGGCCAAGGTAGAACAACAAAGGCGAAACTCTTAAGAAATAATAAATATTTTCGACAACGGACAAATAAATATAGCTATGCGTCGCCATAAGCAAAACTAAGTGTAGGTGTATAAAAATTACTAAGTGTTATAAAAATATACTTAGTTAAAAATACATGTATATAATAATTCCCGTTAATGGACTCAATTTATGGTAACGGGCTAAGCCCAAATTACATAACACATATGGGCTAGACCCAACCATAAAACTAAGTGGGCTAGGCGCAATCACATAACAAAGTAGGCTGGGTCTAAGGATATAACTAAGTGGGCTAGGCCCAATCACATAAACTAAGTGGGCTAGGCCCAATAGCATAAACTAAGTGGGCTAGGCACAATGATATAAACAAAGGGGGCTAGGCCCAATTATATAACTAAGTGGGCTAGGCCCAGTGACATAACTAAGTGGGCTCGGCCCAGTGACATAACTAAGTGGGCTAGGCCAAATGACATAAACTATGTGGGCTAGGCCCAATGACATAAACTATGTGGGCAAGGCCCAATGGCATGCGTGCAAGGCACGAGGACAAGTGAAGGGCAAGGCCCGTTCACACACAATTAAATACTCGATAACAAATATATATTTGTGAAATAAATATACAAGTAATAATCAAACACAAAATTACCAACACTATTAATACAATGAAGTTGTTCCAAGAAAACTAATAAATACAAAATAACAAGTCAAGATGAACAACCTGTACAAGGTCCAATTAGACCTGAAAGTCTAATGAATTAAACACACATGTAGGTATTACACGTGTACGGACACTTGTACTATTACACGGAACGCAAAGCAGTGAGTTCATGTCCCCTTTTTCCTTTTAAACATTTTCGGTTTTATAACAATCGGGAGTGAAATACATGCTATGGCACTTTATGACAAAGGGGTATGTTAGCTACGGGTTTAGAAAATAACTAGATCAATGTGTGTAAGTAGGATTGATAACATAATAACCATTAATCACTTAGTAACCAAGGTGCAAAGGTGTAGATCTATTGAGTTGTGAGACACACTCCACTCTGAATAAAACAAGTCCGTTCAGAGTGCTTTTGTGAGCCCTATGAAACTATGAATGACAAGTTGTCTCGGTTTGGTTATTTACTTACGACACATAATATCAGAGGCTCGTGACCTGCTGATAGATCCTTAAACCCTAGGAATAACAATAACATACCGGGTTTTAAATATTGATGACAATTACTATTACAAAAACAATATTACATGAACTCGCTCAACTTTTGTTGATTGTTTTCAAAATTACATGTATTTCAGGAAACAAGACTTGAAAGAGGATATACTCCGGGCTTTTGGGAAGGATGTAACAATGGTTGCCACTTTTGGAAGGTTTGCCTCTTATATCCCATCTTCGTGTGGGTATATAGGAGTTAAAGCTTCGGTTTATTGTATAATGATAACAAACTAATGTTGATGATGTAATGCTACTTAAACTATGTTTTGTATGTAATTAAGTAACCTATGTTAAACATGTAATGTGGTTGAGCTTAATCTATGACATGGCAACATTGTTATTTATTTACATGTTTACTCGATTTGATGCAATGATTACCTTATCAGTCACACGTGTGCGCTTCCGCGACGACCAGGATGTGACAGTTCGCGCTTTACAGCTTACTATTCATTCAAACCTTCCAAAGCAGATTCGTAACGGTCAAGTCGAAGCACTGAAGGGGGGAAACCTTCTAGCTGAGTCCATGCGAGGCATGGAAAAGCAACTCGAGCTCAAGAACGATGGCGTCTACTACTTTATGGAACGTGTATGGGTTCCTTCCTACGGCAACCTCCGAGAGCTCGTGATGGACGAAGCACACAAATCTCGCTACTCGATACATCCTGGTTCCGACAAGATGTACCACGATCTCAAGACTTTGTATTGGTGGCCTAACATGAAAGCGATCATCGCAAAAATGCGTTAGCAAGTGCTTGACCTGTGCAAGAGTCAAGATCGAATATCAAAAGCCGCCGGGATTACTACAACAACCGGAATTACCAACATGGAAATGGGAGCAAACTTCCATGGATTTTGTCACCGGTTTGCCGAGATCTCAAAGCGGGAACGACACCATTTGGGTGGTCGTGGATCGCCTAACTAAATCCACGCATTTCCTCGCGATCAAAGAAACCGACAAGTTTTCAAAACTTGCAAGCATCTACATGAAGGAAGTAGTTGCTAGGCATGGAGTACCAACCTCTATTATCTCTGATCGTGACCCACGTTTCACATCTGATTTGTGGCAAGCTATGCACAAATCCTTCGGCTCACGTTTAGACATGAGCACCGCTTATCACCCGCAAACAAATGGTCAAATCGAGCGTACCATCCAAACTCTTGAAGACATGCTGCAAGCATGTGTTATCGACTTTGGCAATGGCTGGGAACGGCACTTACCTCTAGTAGAATTCTCTTATAACAACAGTTACCACACTAGGACGGAAATGTCGATCACCTTTGTGTTGGGCTGAAGTTGGCGATAAACAAATCACAGGCCCAGAACTCGTACTCGACACCACGAAAAAATTGCCCAAATCAGACAACGAATGGCGGCGCCCGCGACCGTCAGAAAAGCTACGCTAATAAGCGCATGAAACCTTTGAAATTCCAAGTTGGAGACCGAGTTTTGCTAAAAGTCTCACCTTGGAAAGGCGTGATCCGTTTTGGCAAAAGGGGCAAGCTTAATCCGTGGTATGTCGGACCTTTTGAAATCACAGAGGAAATTGGTAAAGTGGCTTATAGACTAAACTTGCCTGAAGAGCTCGGTGCGGTACACAACGTCTTCCACGTGTCGAATCTGAAGAAGTGTTTATCAGATGAGACAATCATCGTTCCTTTCAAGGAACTCACGATCGATGATCAGCTTCGTTTCATTAAGGAACTGGTTGAGATCATGGACCGGGAGGTCAAAAGTCTCAAGCATAGTAAGATACCTATAGTTCGAGTACGTTGGAACTCACGCCGTGGCCCAGAGTTTACCTGGGAACGAGAAGACCAGATGATGCGCAAGTATCCCCGGTTGTTTAAGAACAACGCACCCATTACTGAAGCTAGTACGGTATTTCGGAACGAAAGTCCAAACCAACATGGGGATGATGTAACACCCCATGAAAACGTTTAACTACATTAGCTGATTCAGTGACTGCACGCTAAATTTCGGGACGAAATTTCTTTGCACTTGGGGATAATGTGACAACCCGAACTTTCCTCGCACGCTCACTAACATTGTAATCTTGTGAAATTTACGAGCATGTTAAATGAAAAGAGATTGTTTATATATATGCAAATGATTGAGAATTATTATTGTTATTATTATTATTATTATTATTATTATTATTATTATTATTATTATTGTGTGATCCTAAACCGAAAGAATTACTATATAAAATATATTAAGGAATGTATTATAGTCAACATAGTGTGCAGCCGCACAACTTCATTGGTGACACATTTCAATTTGTGCTCGCACACCCCACTGGTAGGAAATCGTACGCTTATACCCACTAGCAAAGAAATATCAGTGTTATCATTATTATATCATTACAAGTTTGATCGCACACCCATTCCAAGAATTTGCTTTTGATTATATCATCATTATATCATTACAAGTCTGATCGCACACATTCGATGACTATGTTTCCTTTTCATTTGCTTTTGATCGCACACTCTCACATTCCTTCATCGTACACTCCAAGAATTTGGAAATGGATTTAGGCCCAACAGACCCTTGGGCCACACACCATTATCATATTTGTAATATTCTCTTAAATATTATTAAAGGCAATTAAGGAATGTGAGGGTTTAGTAAGCATGATTTAATAGGGATTCTAATTGTTGGCAAATAATATTGTGCGGATAATTGTTCATGCTAAATGACTGTATGTGCGTTTTAAGGAGTATAGCAACTATCTGCTACTTGTATAATTGCATGAAATACTTATATAACTATCTGACCAAACTTGATAACCATAAATAGGAAGTGGTTGATCAAATTTTAAAACAAGTAAATTTCTGCCGAGCTAAGCAAAGGTGTGTTCACACAACTTATTAAAAACATGCGTTCCCGGCGGTTGGGAAGGAACGAATTGCACTTTCCCTGGTTTGGAATTGCCTAGTATTCCGGGAAGGAATACTACTAAACACTTTTTATATTTCATGTCTCAAGTGTACTAAATGAAACTCTATCGTGAAGTCCCCACTTTTTATACCGATTAATCGCCTGGCCTAGCGAACGGGTTATTAGTTGATAGTGCTATTAGGTCTCACAAACCTCACACCCTGCCGAGGAGGACGGGCGTGAACTAGTATGCCTTGGCAACCGTCAATGATGATAGACATTGACAAACGGGGCAACAAAAACAGAAACGTCGCATATCTTCGGTATTACGCAGTTTAGTAGCTTACATACGGGGTAGCTCCCTATGGCATACATGATTTATAAAGAAGTAACTTAACGACTAACGTTTTTGGAAATAAAAACTGGAAAACCGTGAACTCCCCAACGTTATTGTTGACACTCTACTGCATGCTTTGCAGGACCGTAGGTACAGCTCGGGAGCTTGTAGCGGAGGGTTGTAGTGGTTGCATTGGACCTTTGTTGGGTTCCTAATAAAATCCATGAACCTTGAACTATTATTTGGATTACTAAACTGTTAAACTTTATGCTTCCGCTATTAACTATAAACGTTGTTTTTGAACTTTAACTTTCGTCACTGATTGCGTTGATGTGACGGATTTACATTACTTTATTTAGTTGTTCAATATGATTGGTGGCATGATCCTGGTCAAGTCACACGCCTCGCGGTAATACTCCGCATGTGGAAAATGAGGGTGTGACAGATTGGTATCAGAGCCATTGTTTATAGTGAACTCGGTTTTAAAAGGAAAAGTATTTTTAATGAAACCAGACTATAACCTGAATTGTAGTAAACGGACCGCGACGACACTACACTCCAACTGCAAGCCTCAACAACCTAGAATCGATAGCTCGTGCATGTGTTTACTTGTTATACCTGGTACATATTTGATGATATATGTAACGATATGCTTAGTATACGAAATATAAATAATACGCACATATGTGTTATGTCAAACTTTCTTCTATTATTCTCGCTATTATTCTCGCATCACTAAGGCGTCGTTCTTATTCTGTGTTTTGTGAATGTGAAGAAAATGAGCGGACCCGGAAGAGGAAATGTCAACCTACTCAGGGTTAACTAGAGGCCATGATTAGCGTACGGGTTACGGAGGCCTTGGCAGCCCATGCTGGAATGCAACCCCCACAACCTCGAGTTTGCACTTTCAAGGCTTTCATGGATTGCAAACCTCACTCCTTCAACGGCACCGAAGGAGCTGTAGGCTTTCTGCACTGGATCGAGAAGGTCGAGTCTGTGTTCGAGATGTGTGAATGTCCTGCTAACAATCGAGTGAAGTATGCCACCGACACTCTTGAAGGAAACGCGCTCTCCTGGTGGAATGCGCAAGTTCAAATGCTCGGCTTGGCCGATGTTAATGCCACTCTCTAGAACCAATTCAAGGATCTAATCAAGGAAGAGTACTGTCACAGGGATGACATCCATAAACTTGAAGTTGAGTACTATGATTTGAAGATGGTTGGATCAGAAATCGAGGCATACACAAAACGGTCTAGTGATTTAGCTGCTCTATGTCCCAACTTGTCGCAACCTGCTTACAAACGAATTGAAATCTACCTCAAAGGATTGGTCCCCGAAATCCAGAGCTTGGTTACTTCAGCTAATCCCTCCACGATTCAGCAAGCCATCCGGTTAGCACACCGTCTTACCGACCAAGCAGTTGAATAGGGCAAGCAGCCCCAACAAATCAGTGTTACTACTAATGCTCATGGAGATAACAAACGCAAATGGGATAGCAACCAGGGCAAGGGTTCCAACTCCTCACAACCCCAAGCTCAGCAGAGGAAGTTCGAGGCAACCAGAACCCCAATCAGCAAACCCCGACTAACCAAACTCAGGGTGGTTATTATGTAAACCGACCCAAGTGCAACAAGTGTAATCGGCATCATAATGGGCAGTGTGAGAAGAACCGCTGACAGCGGTGCAACAGGCAAGGGCACTTGGCTAAGGATTGCAGAAGCCAGTTGCCATTGAAGCAGAACCAGCCACAACAGCAACGGGGTAACAATCAAGGATGCTATCAATGTGGAGCTGAAGGGCACATCAAAAAGAATTGCCCTCATCTGAATCAAAACAACAACAATAACCAAGGCACTGAGAACAACACCACCACCAACAACAACAACAACGACAACAATGGTGCAAGAGGGAGAGCCTTCGTACTCGGTTAAGGTGAAGCAAGGAACGACCCCGACGTTATAACGGGTAAGTTCCTACTTGATGATCTCTTTGTTTCCGTACTATTTTATTCTGGAGCTTATGCTAGTTATATATCCTTAAGTGTTAGTAAAATGCTTAAGTCTACCCCAACTCTCTTGAATTCTAAACGCGTCGTCGAACTAGCCAATGGTAGAAATATCGAGGCTACACATATCGTCAACGGTTGTAAACTTGTGTTATCCGGTCAGACGTTCACTATCAATCTCATCCCTATCGTTCTCGGAAGTTTCGACGTTATCATTGGAATGGATTGGCTATCCCGACATCGAGTGGAATTACTCTGCCAAGAGAAAATCATCCGCATCCCTCGTTCAGTCGGCGAACCTCTTGTTATCCAAGGCGAAAAGAGTGGGCTGTTGTAGGCATAATCTCATTCTTAAAGGCTCAGAAATGTTTGTGAAAGGGCCATACCGCTATTCTAGCTCTCGTCATCGATACTCAGACTAACGAAAGGAAGATTGAAGATATTCCCATTGTTCCCGACTTTCCCGAGGTATTTCCTGAAGAATTACCTGGCCTCCCGCCTCACCGCCAAGTCGAATTTCAAATCGAGCACTCCTGGAGTGGCACCTATAGCTCGTGCACCTTAGCGACTAGCCAAACCCGAACTGGAAGAGTTGTCCACACAATTGCAAGAGCTACTAGATAAAGGTTTTATTTGCCCTAGCTCGTCACCCTGGGGAGCCCCCGTACTGTTTGTCAAAAAGAAGGATGGCACTTTTCGCATGTGCATCGACTATCGCGAGCTGAACAAAGTAACCGTCAAGAACCGTTACCCACTTCCTCGCATCGACGAATTATTCGATCAGTTGCAAGGATCGAGTTTCTATTCTAAGATTGATCTAAGATCAGGCTATCACACGCTGAGAGTCCGAGACGAAGACATCTCTAAAACAACATCCAGGACTTGTTACGACCATTACGAGTTTCTTGTTATGCCATTTGGGCTGACTAACGCACCTGCGATTTTCATGGATCTCATGAACCGAGTGTGCAAACCTTATCTCGATAAGTTCGCGATTGTATTTATCGACGACATCTTGATTTACTTGAAAAATCCAAAGGAACACGAGCAACACCTACATCTTATTCTGGAACTCCTTTGAAACAAACAACCTTATGCCAAGTTCTCAAAATGCGACTTTTGGCTTCGTGAAGTCCATTTCCTTGGACACGTGGTCAATGAAGTTGGGATTCACGTAGATCTAGCTAAGATTGATTCTATCAAGAACTGGCCTGCACCTAGAACTCCAACTGAAATCCGTCAATTCTTGGGTCTGGCGGGTTACTATCGTAGATTTATCGAAGGTTTCTCGAAGATCGCTCAACCTCTCACAACTCTAACCCAAAAGGGTATCGGCTACAAGTGGGGTGATGCTCAGGAGTCTGCCTTTCAGCAATTGAAGGAAAAACTCTGCAATGCCCACATTCTTTCGTTACCTGAAGGCATTGATGATTTTATCGTCTACTATGACGCATCGATTCAAGGACTCAGTTGTGTGTTGATGCAACGCGAGAAGGTCATTGCTTACGCGTCATGCCAACTCAAAATTCACGAAAAGAACTACACTACCCATGACTTGGAGCTGGGTGCTGTAGTTTTTGCACTCAAGATATGGAGACATTACTTGTACAGTACCAAGTGCACGATTTACACCGATCACAAGAGTCTCCAACATATTTTGGATCAAAAGGATCTCAACATGCGACAAAGTCGGTGGGTTGAACTCCTAAACGATTATGAGTGCACAATCAAATATCATCCGAGCAAGCAAACATTGTGGCCAATGCCCTCAGTAGGAAGGAAACCAAACCTAAGCGTGTTCGTGTGACAAATGGCAAATAACCGGTAATTCCGTACAATCTAATCACTTATTTTATTTTATTATCTCATGCATTTAATCGTAATTAAATTACGTGACTGAGTCGTACGACACATAACAAGTATTAGGACAAGAAAAACTTGATATAACATCTGTTGGTTTTTGTTACAACGCGAGACAACTAAAACTATGTGAAGAAACCCTAGATCGACTTGATCGGAATCTAAGTAGATCTATGGAATGGGCTCTTGCATAAAAGGGGTTAATCCTTCGTCTGGTTTCGCGATGATGAATTTAACAGTACTCCAACTGATCCTGCAAAACAAAACACCGTTAGCTTGCCACAGGGAGAAGGGGGTTCTCTCTGTGACCACCCTCTAGCGTGAGAATAAGTACAGGTAGTCGGAAGTGAAGTATAGTAAGAGAGAGAGTAGTTGAGAGTGACTACCTTCTACTTGAAGTCCAAGTTACTTATTTATAGCTAGAGTTTGGGCGCCAAAATGAGAGATGATAACTTTAACAGAATCTTTTGCTATTCCGTTAAGTTTTGTGGCCATCTGTTAGTGCACACAGATCGTGAGCTCATCAATGGTTAGGGAGATGCCACGTGTCATCATGAGATCACTATATTTTATAAAAGTGAGCATGCCATCACTGTGATCTTTCTCAGTCGTCCAGATGCTGCCATGTGGCAATTGGTTATAACCGAAAAGATGCTTTGCACGATTGGGCATTAGTGGCTTCTAGAAGGTTTCACAGCTGTTACCCATCTATTGCTTGCCAGGTGTACAGTTTGTTACAACAGAAAAGATTCCCTTTGCTTCTGTATCATTTCAAGGATTTTTGCTAAGGGAGAATTTCTCAGGATTAACTGTTTCCTTACGCGAGAGGCGCAAGTTAGTTAACTGATCTTCTTTCCTCTTCCTGTTACTTGGCGCAGCGTTTTTGGTGAGCACTTGCTTTGATGTAAATATCGGTGCAAGGTTTATACATAAAGTGTTATCCAAGGAATTTGATCAAGGTTAATTTTGAACCTTGCGCAAGCCCGCGCAAGGTAGTTAATTGATCCTTTCCTTCTTTGGATACTTGGAGCAAGGTTTCAGTGACTTTCCTTGATATAGAAGTCTGCGCAAGGTTTTCTTTAATAGTGGGTATGGTTCCCTTGGTTGGCGTAAGGTTTTTGGGACCATACCCCTTCAAGTCCCCCAGTTCAGTGTTGCTCCTATGTGGAAGTAAAGATTAGGTGGAGCACTGGACTTAAAAAATGTGCTGCGATGTATGGGTATTGGTCTTTTGTTGCTTTATGCTTCTTTGGTGACGTGTCACAAGTGATCTTTTGGAAGATATTTGAATTTTAAATATATTTGGACACGTGTCGCTCATCCAAATGGTGTAGTTGGTGAACATGCATGTTCTTGAGACGTGGTGGTACTGTTGACAGGTTGTCAACAGTACGTGTCTTGCTGCATTTAATGATAATTCGGCGACACTCGCGCACGTGGGGCGATTACTGTTCCCCACTCGCCCTTGCAGTTACCTGGGGAAGAGTGATGGTCGCAAAGGTCGCTGCAGTCATATCGAGCATTAATTGCGATTGGTATATAAAGGGAAATGGCTCTCCATTTGCTTCTTCACCAGACGATATTCTAGAGAGAGATATACACAGATCCTTCATATTTTCCGGTGACTGCGAAACTCTGATTATCTTCTTTTTTTCTGAAAAAATCCCTTCTTCAAGAGTTCTTACAGCGAGATTCTTATGGCGACTGGATCTAGTTCTGGGAGAGTTGAGGCACCGGCGACGTCTATACTTCCACCATTGAAGTGGGGGAAAGCATACTTTGATGCTTTGATTGGCAATTTTCTGTTTGCTAAGTCTTGGGGAGCTTTTTACCCTAAGGATGGTGCCACGGTGGCGGATGCTCCGGCCAGCTACATTACGTTGTTCTACGATTATTTTGCCGAGGGCAACTTCAGACTTCTGGTGGCCCATTTCATACTTGAGATTCTAGACTTCTATAAATTCCATATTTCTGATCAGAGTGTCGCGCCCCGGTCAAAGATAATACTTATATGCCCGAATAACCCTTAACAAATGCGTTAGTGGTAGTAAGGGGTCGATCAACAAAGAGTATGTGGTTTACGAATGGACTAATTTGATTATGAAGATGTCACGATTTTATGAAGCTTGCTATCTTGGTTTGTTTAAATAGTTGAGAAAAGGTGTTGGAATTAACCAACGATGTTTGTAATTTCAATTAACGACTACGAATGATTGATTTTAATTAACGAAAACACAACTAATGATTCAAACAGGATTTAATAAAAAGGGTTCACACCTGGTTTCGATAATTGCCAACCTAGGGTTTCTATAAGTTTTAGATTCAACTCAATTGTATAGTGGTTAACGGATTTAGTGTACCGTGGCGTAGGTGCCAATAACTATCAACGCTCCGAAGAACGGACAAGAATGCACTTTATAATCAACACAAGTAAAACCTAATCATCACAACACATGAATATACATAACCATTTCGTAAAGTCATAACTTTATCATCGTTCGACAATTTACGAATACGACACAAATGTAAGTTATTGTCAATGATTTCAAAAGCCAATACAAATTGTCACAAAGTCAAATCACTAACAATTCAACACCCTAAATTAACAACTACCTACACCGGGGTGAAACCAAGGTGATTAGCCGCTCATGGTCATGCAAACTTGATCACCGGATGATTGAGCCTTGAAGTTGTTCATCTTGATGCTTGGAGATGGAGGTAGGGTATGATTAGGGTTTGGATGAATGATGATGATGATTGGGTTGGTGATTGATGAAGGATGGTGATGATAGTGATCTAGGTTACGAATCGATATGGATGAATCGGATGGATTGAAAATGGATTGGATTGGAATGATGGTGAATTGTGGCTCCAAGAACAAGTTTTGAACTCCAAGAACTCGTAATGATCCAATTAGGTCAAAGTATGTGTTTTAACTCGTTTTCAACTAACAAAATTACAAAATTCGCGAAGCAGAAAAGGAGAGGCCGTCGCCGACGGCCTGATGCCCCGTCGGCGACGACATGTATAACATAGCAATTCCTGTGACGCCTTCCCCTCCTGTCTACGAACAAACAGGCTGACGGACATTTTCATAGGGCGTCGCCGACGGCCCAGTAGGGCGTCGCCGATGGGCTCTCGAATTCCAAGTTTTCTGTTTCTTTGTTTCTTGCTTCCGGTTGACCCGATTCACGTTCCGGTGCTCAGTTTAGCTTCCAATTAGCTCCTTAAACTTCATTAGACCTGCAAAACACAATTCTAATTAAAAGTAGGCTATTCAGAATTAAAAGTCATGTAAAAACATTAACTTAAACCATAACAAACACCGGTATACACCCACACATCACATCGCCACACTTGTCGTTTGCTTGCCCTCAAGCAAATCTGTTTTTCACTTTCACGTGGGTCAAACGAGAAATACACTCTCCATTCTTGAGACGTAAGTTAAGGTCTCAAGTCATACCCGGTTCAAGATATTTTGCAATTTCAAGTTATTTAACACTCAATTGACTAGTCATATGAAAATGGTTATTCAAGATTAACCCGCCCTTAAAACCCACAACATATGCATATCCCTCACAATGTTCACTCCACTCGGTTTACAATTTGGCTAATTTACATGATGTATTAGCGCTTTTAAAAGTGATCACTCAAAACCGAATAGAACATATACCCGCGTATGCTTGCAACTCAATCATTCTCCACCACCGACACGAATACTAAGCATAAGTCAAAAGGTCTTCAAAGGGTTGTAATGAGGCTAGGCGAAGGATATCTGATAGGATATTTAAAGTGGCTAAGGTGATGAAAATTCGATCTTTATTACGATTACACTAAACCGACTAAACACAAGTCGATAACTAATAGGCTAAAATGTTCGCCTTTTATTCACAACTACTACACACCTTTTTGTGTTTTTCTTCAATCATTCTTCCCTATTTTTTCATAGTATTTTCTGAATTTTCTATTTTTTTTTCACGAACTATATACACAACTAGTACTATGATCGAATTTCCATCACACAGGTTAGAAAGGTTTAAGGTTAAAGGCTAATTTGGGTGATCAAACGAAGGGATTAGGCTCAACATTGGCTACTAGGGGTTATGTTTGGGTAAGGCTAGATAAATGGCATAAAACAAAAAGGTTTACCTATTGCCTTAATCATTCTCATACTTGCATTCGGTCTATGGTCTCAAACGTATCAAAAGATACAAGTTCTACAATATATGACTAACGGACCACTCAAACAAAGAAACATGTATATGCATAATGTATACAAGTGGCTCAAAGACTCACATATTAAGGGTATGAAATGTGATATGCACAATTACAAGTTTCTTAGGCGACTTATTCCCAAATAACCACCCATTAAATACTTTTCATGCCCTTAACTTGAACTCGACCATGACAAAAGACCAAATGGTTCGTGCCATCCCTCGCCAACTTCGTTACTTGTGCTTTTTAGATTACTTCAAACAAAGGCATTTTTTTTTGAAATTTTTTTGAAATTTTCTCCCCATCCCCACACTTTAGGTTAACATTGTCTCAATGTGTAGTGTTTAAATGAACGGGTCAAAATCGAAAAACTTTTACTACCCCATCCCCACACTTGAGGTGAACATTGTCCTCAATGTGTAGAGTTAGAGATCTTTAGAATGCACAAGGGATGTGACACGGCTAATCTCCCAAAACTTTCACCCCGGAAATAAAATACAATTTACACACCACTTATTATCTAACTAAAAATCAAAGTAAAAAGAAACGTATGTACCTGACTTCCGAGCTCGTTCTTCATTTTCTCCACATCCTTCAAACAAGTGGTCGTCTCCCGAACATAATGTGCCTATAAATTTCAACCCTTGTGTAGAAGCATGCTTCTCACAACCATCAAAATTTGTTAGCAACCTAGTTCTACCACTTTTATGAAAATAGCAACAATCCATACGTTAATTTACTTTAATTTAAGTGGAAAAAGATGTACAACAACAACAATCCTAACTCACTTTCGTAGGAATCACAGTTGCATTTAACTTATGCAACAAGCCCTTTTAAACCTTCCAATAGCTTGGGAGAACGAGTAGGTCTCGTGAGGGTTATATAGAGAACACACCCACAACGTTCATTTAACTAAGAAAGCAATAAAATCTAACTAGAACACAAACTAAAAACAAAACGTACAACAACAACAACAACAACATAAACCATACCTCGCCTACCTTTGGTACTGTTCGTTTGGGTCTTTAGGCGGGTACGGATTATATGGGAACCCGGTGAGGGAAGACAACATATCCTTCCAATCATCGAGCGGTCCAGATTCCCCTTCAGCTGGTGGTGGTGGTTGTATCGGAACGAAACTTGAGCCCGACATTTTGGGGCAATGCGGAGATGGGTCGGAGGGTCCTTGAGGCACGTGAAGGTCCTCATAGTTGAACCATGTTGTATGTTGTTGAAACAGCAACCCGGCCAACATATTCCGATGATGCCTTTCCCGATCATGCAAGATCTTGGCGTTATTGACGGCTATTTGTTGATCTGTGGCGGTCGCCATCCAACGCCTATTGTCATAGGTCTCTCGCTCCCTATGGAGACGATATTGTTCCTCCTCCCAATCTCTTCTTTTGTGCATTTTCCTGGAGCCTTCGCTTCTCCATCATTTCCCATTGAGACTGCTGCCGAACTTGGTACAATTGTGGTTCCTCGTAGTATTTTTCCACCCTTGCTCGGTGGGCAGCCTCTGCACTCCAGTGGGTCTGTTGTTCATCCAACTACTTCTCTTCCCACTCTTTTCTTCTTGCTTCATATTCTCGGGCTTCACCAATCCCAGCCGAAACATTGTCATACGTTGCTTGTTGCCCCCGACTGAAATTATTATGCCCCGGGGTACGCCGAAAATTCACAAACGCTGACACACCTACGGATATTTCGCGGTTAGGATGGTGGTATCTTTGTCGAGGTCCCCTTGGACCCGGAGGCTCATCCTCATTCTCTTCGTCAACCATCTCTTCATCTCTCTAGGCTTGATGAGCTTCACTCTATTCACTAAACTGAAAGCTATGACCTTGGTCGTCCAGCAACAGTATATTGATGCCCAAAGACTCGAACATATATCTTCCAGTTCTTATTCATGGATGCAAAAGAAATTTGATCCACTGGTTTTGCAACCCAAAGTGATTCTGGTGGTAGTCGATTCTGTTGCACTATCATTGCACTTATCAATCGCACATACGGGATCATCTTGCATTCAATCCTCTCCCGAGTATCCCGTGTGTTCATCATTACAATATGGCGCCACGACAATTTAGGCGTCCTATATAGTAATGCATGCAAAACCCGAATGTCCGGTCCCTTTATCCTTCCACAGTCCCCAAACCTGACCATAACATTCTCAAGAGAGATAGGTTGAAGAATTTTTCCTTCAACCGACAGTTGACTCCTAAATGCATACCCACCATCGGAGTATGGTAGCACCGCTTCAATCACTCCACCTGCATCCGCAGCGTTCAACTTACTATCCAAAAATTGGTGAGTCGCGGGATATGTATATTCTTCAACTCCCAACGAATCAAAGCTTTCAATGCAGTTCATTGTCTCAAAGGACATCACCATCTGTCCCTTGCCAGTATCAGCCACCAATGCCATGTGTGTGGCGGTCCATCCTTTCAAACTTTTGAACAATACCTATTGTTCTAAACTTTTCCACATTCACTACCTTTCTGGCACAATCCTTTCTGGAACACTAGTGGTTACCGACCCCGTAACCATTTTCCACTTCCACATTTTGATCTCAAGTTTCTTGTTCTTAAAGCTCGACAGAGGTTTCTTTTTGTCATCGTTCCATGCAGCAGCGGAACGACTATTCCTAAAACTTTCCCATTCCCAATCTTGTCTATATAGTCTCGCATCACTCTCCTCCAAACTACTCAATTGTTCCCATTATCTTGGTCCCAACCCCGATGATGAACCGGCTCCTGATGATGAGCCTTCTCCTGAAGTCTTGCTTCTTTTCCAGGATGCCATTGCTGCAACCACACACAAGGGAAACAATTAGTATCACCCACTTCAATTAATTTCCAAACTTTGAACATAGACTCAATGCATGAACTAAAAACAAGTTTTAGATGTAAATTAGCTTGTTTAAACTTAAAACTCGCAAACTTTATCATCTAGTACTAATTCGTTCATGTGTTATTCTTTAATTTCCAAGTTCAACAAAGTTCAACATTATGTCTAAGTTCAATCATGCAAACAAACAGTGTAATCAAATCACTATAGTTGTTGCATGCTCAAAACCCACCCAAACCATATATTCGTCCTAAAACTCAAGCCATAACATCCTACATTGCAATAAACAACCTACTCTAAACAAAAAGTTTAATTTTTTTTAGAGGAAATCGACTAACCATATGATAATCATACTTGAATTTAAGTAAAAATCATACCTCTGATGTTGTTTAAGCAAGAGAAATAGAAAAAGATGAAAAGCTTGAAGCTTGATGAACACTTCTTCAAAAACCTGAAATTAAAGACTCAAATATCTTGCAAACGAGCAAGAATTGATGAGAGATGACAGGGGTTTTGTTCCTCTCGAAAAAAATACTCAAGATAGGCTCAAAAATCACTAGATTTGGTGGAGAATTAAGGAAGTTATGAAAGGCTGAAGATTAGGGTTCTTGGGAAGAAGATGAAGAAGATGGATGATCTTGGTGAGAAAATGCAGAGATTGGTGTTGTAATGAACTTATTGATTAGATATGGGAGTTACCGGGTCGAATTTGTGGTTAAAAACTAGTTTCGGGCGAGTTTAAACGGGTTTGAAGATGGCCCAATACGGTATTACCCGCAAAACACAAACCATCGTCGGCGGGTTAACCACTGCCCGTCGGCGACGGCATGATGCCTCGTCGCCAATGCCCCTTGCTTAAACTCTTTTCACCCGACGGCTTGCACCCCTGTCTACACAAAACTCAGCCGAGGCCCATTTTAGAAGCCCGTCGGCGACGGCTTGAAGCCCCGTCGCCGACGGCTAACCCAAATCCCTTTCTTTTTACACAAAATAAACAAAAACAAGCATTTTTTACAAAGGGAACCTATGCTAGAAAAATTCCTAAGAATTATTAAAAATCTTTTTATGTGACATTTTCGGTTTTAAATATTCGATAACAACCTATCATTCACGATCCTACCACCCCCCAAAAATTCTTGTATTGTCCCCAATACACATAAAAGAGTTCGAATACATACCTCATGTCTTCAAGACTCATTCATGGCTTCCGAAACCTCACACATCTCAAAGAGTTATTAGATCGAAACAATAAACACAACTATTCTAACACAGTGCAACAAAGCAATCAAAATAAATACATAACTCTACAAAATGTGTTACCGTCCTTCTTTAGTCGACCTCATACACTGGGACGGATGCCACAAAGCTCACCAGTTCCTTGCCGCGTTCCACGCTTTCGTTACCATCCAGAAATAGCTTGAGTCTATGACCGTTCACCGTTTGTCGCGACCCGTCCTTCGGATCCTCGATCGTAACATCACCCAATTGTCCAACCCGAGTGATCACATAGGGTCCTATCGATTTACTCCGGAGCTTCCCAGGGAAAAGCTTGATTTTCGAGTTGTACAACCATACCTTTTGTCCCACCTTGAACTCTTTCTTCCTCAGCTTGGCATCATGCGCTCTCTTCATTCCATCCTTGTATTTGGACGCGCATTCATATGCCATCTCCCGTAACTCATCCAGCTCGCAAAGATTGAGCTTCCTTTCCTTACCTGCATCATCATATTTAACATTAACTTCTTTAATAGCCCATAATGATCAATGCACCAATTCGACCGGTAGATGGCAGTTTTTACCATAAACTAGTCGGTAAGGTGTGGTGCCAATGGGTGTCTTATGTGCCGTCCGGTAGGCCCATAAAGCATCGTTCAATTTGATTGACCAATCCTTACGGTCCGTCAGTACGGTCTTTTGCAAGATCCCCTTGATCTGCCTATTTGACACCTCTACTTGCCCGCTCGTTTGCGGGTGATATGGGGTTGCAATTCTATGGTCGATACCATACTGTTTCAATAGTTTGCCAAACCTAAAGTTTTTAAAATGAGATCCTCCATCACTTATGATGACACGAGGGATCCCAAACCTTGAGAATATATGGGATTGGACAAAACTACAAACAACGGTATGGTCGTTTGTCTTGGTGGCTATTGCTTCTACCCATTTCGACACATAGTCAATGGCCACCAAGATATATAGATTACCATAAGAATTAGGAAACGGACCCATAAAGTCAATGTCCCACACATCGTAAACATCAACGATGAGGATTGGTTCCATGGGCATCTCGTCTCTTTTTGAAATGCCCCCTAGTTTCTGACACTCAACACAATTCTTTGCAAACTCAAATGCATCCCTAAATATAGTTGGCCAATATAGGCCACTATTCAACACTTTATGACCCGTCTTTTGGCCACTAAAATGGCCACCGCATGCAAATGAATGAACGTGGATTAACACGCTAGGAATATCTTCATCGACTACACATTTCCAGATCCTCTGATCCGCACACTCTCTCCACAAATCCGGTTCCTCCAACCGGTAGTATTTGATTTGAAACAAAAAGTGTTGTCTCCTCCGTCGATCCCAATGTTCCGGTAAGTCATCTGTAACAAGATAATTAATAATGTTAGCATACCATGGAAACTTAGATACACTCAAAATATGCTCATCCGGGAACGACTCATTGATCTCTACAGATGTAGGATCCTCCTCAAAAATCACCCGGGACAAGTGGTCGGCCACCACATTCTCACTTACTTTTTGTCCCGGATTTCCAAGTCAAATTCCTGCAAAAATAATACCCAACGAATTAGTCTAGGCTTAGCATCCTTCTTTTCCATGAGATACCTTACGGCACTATGGTCTGAGTAAATAATCACTTTACTACCCCCAAATATAAGCTCTAAACTTATCCAATGCGTACACCACCGCAAGTAGCACTTTTTCGGTTGTCGTGTAATTCAATTGTGCGTCCGAAAGAGTCTTACTTGCGTAGTACACTGCAATAGGTTTCTTTTCAACCCTTTGACCCAACACGGCTCCAACCGCATAATCACTTGCGTCACACATAATTTCAAATGGAAGTGACCAATTTGGTGATTGTAAAAATGGGGCCTCAACTAACTTTTGCTTCAAAATGTCAAAGGCTTCTTTACATTTTTCATTAAACTCAAATGGGACGTCTTTTAATAAAAGATTACATAAAGGTTTTGTAATGTCACTAAATCCTTTAATAAACCTCCTATAAAAACCCGCGTGTCCTAAAAATGACCTAATACCTTTAACACTCGTGGGGTAGGGTAGAGTAGAAATAACCTTAACTTTCGCCCGGTCTACCTCTATCCCACGACTTGACACCACATGTCCCAAAACTATCCCCTCTTGAACCATGAAATGGCTCTTCTCCCAACTCAAACCAAGTTAATTTCAACACATCTTTTAGCACTTTTTCAAGTTGGTCTAGACAAGTTTCAAAAGACGACCCAATCATCCATGAAGATCTCCAAAGACTCCCCCACCATAACTGAAAAGATACTCATCATACACCTTTGAAAGGTGGCGGGGGCGTTACATAATCCAAACGGCATTCGCCTAAATGCGAATGTACCGTATGGACACGTAAATGTGGTCTTTTGTTGATCCTTCGGATGAATAGCAATTTGATTGTATCCGGAATATCCATCTAAGAAACAATAAAATTTTTGTCTGGCTAGTTTCTCCACAATTTGGTCAATGAATGGTAAGGGAAAATGATCTTTAGAAGTAGCATTATTCAACTTCCTATAATCTATACATATGCGCCACCCGGTTACCGGCCGGGTTGCCACCTCCTCACCTGCGTCATTTTTGACGACTTGAATACCTGCCTTCTTTGGGACGGTTTGTGTGGGACTCACCCACTGGCTGTCAGAGATGGGGTAAATGATACCCGTATCAAGCCACTTCAACACCTCTTTCTTGACAACTTCCCGCATGTTTGGATTCAACCTCCTTTGTGCATCGCGGGTGGGTGTGATGGTGTCATCAGTGATGATCTTGTGCATCACTACCGAGGGACTGAGGCCCTTCAAATCTTCAATGGTCCACCCAATAGCCGCCCTATTAGTGACCAAAATCCCCATCAACTTCTGCTCTTGTTCCTCGGTCAAATTCGAAGCAATTATGACCGAAAGTGTGTTGCCCTCTCCAACATACGGGTACTTTAGGTGTTTGGGCAACACCTTCAACTCGACTTCCGGAGGTTCTACTAATGACGGCTTCAACTTTTTATCAATAGTCTCCGGTAAGCTCTCCACTTGGTGCGCCCATTTCGGTTTTCCCTCCTTAACCGCAAGCACCTCCAAACTTTTCACATCCACGTCTATGCTCCTGTTTGTCTCCACCTGTGACCTGTCAAACATAGAACACTCCTCCATCGTGTTTTCCTCATCCACAACAGTGTCGCAGAGAGGTATACACTGGTCAATAACATCTGCCATATAGCATTTGTCATCAACTGAAGGATTCATTAGTCCGGAAAAAACATGCAACCTCAACCTACGATTTCCAAACATGATGTCAACCGTCCCCTTTTTACAATCAATTTGAGCATTCGCGGTTGCAAGGAACGGCCGACCCAATATCACCGTAGGTTGTTTGGTTGGGTCCATGGCCACATAATCAAGTACCAAAAAGTCCACCGGATAATAAAAATCCTCGACCTTCACTATCACATCAGAGACAATCCAACGGGGTAATTTAGGAGTCAAGTCGGCTAACACCACAGTGGTATTTGCCGCTTGAAGGGGACCAAAGTCATATTGGTCATATAAACTACCCGGTAGGATGCTCACACTAGCACCAAGATCAAGGAGCCCGGTTGATTTTAAAATCGCCCACTTGAACAGAGATAATGGGTGCACCAGGATCTTGAAGCTTGGGTGGAAGTGCACCCGAAAGAATCGAACTCACATTTTCAGTCAAGTCTAATTTCTTTGGAAATTTATGAGTTTGTTTTTGGGTACACAATTCTTTTAGGTACTTAGCAAAAGAAGGACTTGTTTGATTGCATCCAAAAGAGGTAGATTGATTTTTACTTGTTTAAAAACTTCTAACAACTCTTCTTGTTGTGGACCTCTTTTATTTACAATCTTTCTAATGGGTCCCTTCAATGCTTCGGGATAAGGGGCGGTATTACTCTCCACACCCTTTTTCTTTAGCAAGAGGGACGGATGTGGTCACAACGGGTGTTTTGACATTGTTTTTAACAACTTTCTCGTTTCGACCCGTTTGACCATCATCACTCTCTTCATCACTCACCTCTTCCACCACCCCTTCAACAAATTGAGATGGTGGAATTTCGACACCATTATCAACGACTCGACCACTACGTAAAGAAATTTTATTGATTGGTACCTCACGTGTGTTCTTTTCGGAAGAGCCTTGATGTTTTGGGTTTACCGTGGTATCACTTGGAAGCCTTCCTCCGCTACCTCTCATTTGAGCTATCTCCTCAGCTAGTTGGCCCACTTGCTTTGCTAATGCTTCATGTGATTTGTCTCGAATCTCATTCTCCTTCTTAGACTCTTGCATCATCGAAAGCATCGCATCCATTTTAGCATTCAAGTCACTACCACCCCCACTTTGATTTCCCGTACCACTTCCACCGCCACCTTGGTTGTTATAATTCCTTTGGTACCCACCTTGAGAGTTACTATTGTCACGACCTTGGTACCCTTGGTTGTAATTATGTTGATAACCTCCTTGGTTACCCCCTTGAAGGTTTTGGAAGGAAGATCCGCCTTGGTTACGCACATGAAATTCGGATTCATTTGGTTTTCGGCGTTCCCGTAACGAAAATTCGGGTGATTTCTCAAACTTGGATGGTAAGTGTTAGAATTCATATCGTTATTCTTGTGATCACCATACACTTGATTCACTTCTTCAACCTCTTCGGGTTTCCCCATTTGACATTCACTAGTTCGATGGTCAAGTCCCCCACATCCGTCACATCCTGCGAATTGCACCGCATTCACATCCTTTTTCTTCATGCGTGCTAATTCCCGTTCTAAAGTAGCAATTCGATCTTTAGAGCTAGAGTCAAGATCAGGAAGTGACCGAGAGATAGGGTGTTTCTTAGCTCGGTCGGCCGACTCCTTGGCTTTTGATCTTTTCGCCATCCTCTCGAGGAATTCCCAATCTTCGTCCTCGTGATTGCTTAGTATCGTCCCATTGCTAGTCGACTCGAGATGGTTGCATGTCTCACCATCTAAACCCCGTACAAAGCATTTCACCAACTCCCACTTCTCAATTTGATGACGCGGACACTTTCGAACTAGTTCTTTATACCTCATGAATGCTTCATGTAGCGGTTCACTCGAAAGTTGTTTCAAGGACCGGATTTCATCCCGCGCATCATCAGTTTTAGACATCGAATAATATTCATCCAGAAATGCTTGTTGCATCTCAACCCATGTACGAATGTTGTTGGTGGGCAGAGTCAAGAACCATTGCTTTGCCTTATCTTTCAAAGTAAACTGAAATAATCGAAGGCGAATCTCATCTTGGGAAAAATTTCCTCCCCCAATGGTACTACAAATCGCCGAAAACTCTTGTAAGTGCGTGTACGGCTCATCATTTGATCGCCCGTTGAAATGCGGAAGAATGTTGATGTAGTTGGGCTTGCAATCAAATACTACTCTTCCTCAAGGTGGTACGATTGGAGAATCATTCTCCGATATCATTGGTCGAAACCGACCATCAACCCCTTCTGGTGGATGTTGGTTGTTGCGGTTGTCATTTCTTGGTGGACCATTCACCTCTTAGTTAACCGGTGGTCCACAATTTACTCATCGATGTTGTGGTTGATTAGCCATACCCACGAACGCGGGAATCCGAATGTTGTTATTGTTTCGATTGTTGTTCGGATTCCTTTGGTTGTTGTTCCGGGGTTGGCGATTGTTTTGATAACCGATGCCTTGGTTATACCCACCATCATACTCATTCCCATAACCGTACTCATCATCCCACTCTTCATTCCCATAGTTGATGTTGGCATTTTGATACTCCTCTTCACGGTCGAAACCCCAATCATCGTAGAAGTTCCCATCATTGTCATTATCCTCGAAGCCATCATCCCTTTCATCTTCCGATTGCCATGTGTTAACGCTAACCCGATCCGGTGACCGGTAACTTGGAACACTAAATCTAGCATCATCTGGAATGTTGTTCCTTAACTCGTCGTAATTCGGTTCATACTGATTCGCATCATTCGGGTCTACCCGTTTGAATTCGGGTTGATTGAAATTTTGCTCAGGACCCAAGTTTTGGATGCGGTTACGTTTGTAAAGGTTGGGTATAGGGTTTTGGTGTTGAGGTTCGTTTTGTCGAAGTGGGTTGGCCGGTGGACGGTTGTTGTTGCCCCTCGAGCGGTTATTACGGTTTTGAAGGTTTGGGTTTTGTTGGTCCATTGGAACGGTTCCAATAGACGGTGTGAATGGTGAGGTTTGGGTGTTTTGGTTAGGAGCAAGTGTTGCATCTAACCGGCTTGCTAAATTCCTTCTTGCCATTCGTAAACTAGTGGTGAAGTTCGCCCGGTATTCTGTGTACGCATGCACTACCTTTAACCTCCACAAGTAACACATCCCGCGTAATACAAAAGCAAATAAACTGAAAGAAGCAAGCAATTAAACAGATAAACACAAAAATCAATAAATCCAAACGCAAAGCGCACTAACTCCCCGGCAACGGCGCCAAAATTTGATCGGAGTGTCGCGCCCCGGTCAAAGATAATACTTATATGCCCGAATTACCCTTAACAAATGCGTTAGTGGTACTAAGGGGTCGATCCATGAAGAGTATGTGGTTTACGTATGGACTAATTTGATTATGAAGATGTCACGATTATATGAAGCTTGCTATCTTGATTTATTTAAATAGCTGAGAAAAGGTGTTGGAATTAACCAACGATGTTTGTAATTTCAATTAACGACTACGAACGATTGATTTTAATTAACGAAAACACAACTACTGATTCAAACAGGATTTAACAAAAAGGGTTCACACCCGGTTTTGATAATTGCCAACCTAGGGTTTCTACAAGTTTTAGATTCAACTCAATTGTATAGTGGTTAACGGATTTAGTGTACCGTGATGTAGGTGCCAATAACTATCAACGCTCCGAAGAACGGACAAGAATGCACTTTATAATCAACACAAGTAAAACCTAATCATCACAACGCATGAATACACATAACCATTTCGTAAAGTCATAACTTTATCATCGTTCGACAATTTACGAATATGAAACAAATGTAAGCTATTGTCAATGATTTCAAAAACCAATACAAATTGTCACAAAGTCAAATCACATAACAATTCAAAACCCTAAATTAACAACTACCTACACCAGGGTGAAACCAGGGTGATTAGCTGCTCATGGTCGTGCAAACTTGATCACCGGATGATTGAGCCTTGAAGTTGTTCATCTTGATGCTTGGAGATGTAGGTAGGGTATGATTAGGGTTTGGATGAATGATGATGGTGATTGGGTTGGTGATTGATGAAGGATGGTGATGATAGTGATCTAGGTTACGAATCGATATGGATGAATCGGATGGATTGAAAATGGATTGGATTGGAATGGTGGTGAATTGTGGCTCCAAGAACAAGTTTTGAACTCCAAGAACTCGTAATGATCCAATTAGGTCAAAAATATGTGTTATAACTCGTTTTCAACTAACAAAATTACAAAATTCGCGAAGCAGAAAAGAAGAGGCCGTCGCCGACGACCTGATGCCCCGTCGGCGACGACATGTATAACATAGCAATTCCTCCGACGCCTTCCCCTCCTGTCTACGAACAAACAGGCCGACGGACATTTGCATAGGGCGTCCCCGATGGCCCATTAGGGCGTCGCCGACGGGCTCTCGAATTCCAAGTTTTCCGTTTCTTTGTTTCTTGCTTCCGGTTGACCCGATTCGCGTTCCGGTGCTTAGTTTAGCTTCCAATTAGCTCCTTAAACTTCATTAGACCTGCAAAACACAATTCAAATTAAAATTAGGCTATTCAGAATTAAAAGTCATGTAAAAACATTAACTTAAACCACAACAAACACCGGTATACACCCACGCATCAATTTCCCAGTTGAATCCCATGGGAATGGTGAGGATTAGGCACTTTGAGTTCGTCTGCCGGTCGATGCAGATCATACCGACAATTGAGAAGTTCCGGGTATTTTATTAGCTGCTCATTTGGGTTGTTGTTAGTGCCACCCAAATCTTATCACGATTGGAAGCATAAGTTTTTTATGTGAAAGCGGCGGTTATCTCGATGGCGATGACCTTCAGGGCTGCAGAGGATATATAGTTGGAGACCTTGGTCATCCCAACTAACGAAGAGTGGTATCAAAACATAAAAGATATCCCGAATATTATATTGCCGGAGAGGGCACTGATTGCTGTAGGGATGAGTATCTTATGGAAGAAGGAAAGAAAAGAAAAGCTAGTCTATACCGAGGATGGAGTTGGTAAGCAACCTTCTAATTTTTTGCACTGTTTTTCGTATTTATTTCATGTTGAAGAAATTTAGTTGGTATGCTTTGTTCGACACTTGCGCCGTTGCACCAAGTGGCGTATAAGAGAGATAATGGGAAAATGGCTGTTGTGCCACTTGAGGAGAATGAAGAAACTTGGTTTACTCAGATCTTGGGAAATTTTAAACTCCCTAAGCAAGAAGATCTGAACGCGCAGCCTACTGCTACCACTGGTAAGTCATATCGCGTAAAGCCTGAGTTATTTATTGCAATATTACTTGTAGATACCAACTCTTTAAGTAATATTGCAATGTAACTTATGGCGCAGCGTTTTTCCTTTATTATTGATCATGTAGGTGATTTGCTAAACTTGGGCGTAGGCCCTGGATCGAAGAAGAAGAAAAAGTCAACCGCTGCTACTGCTACTACTGCGCCAACCTCTACCAAGCCCGACCAGAAAAGTAAGCCATCTGCTGCTACTACGGCTAAGGGCAAGAAAGGTGCGCGTCTCGTATTTGATCCTTGGTGTGATTATGTGGTGGTGTCAGACTTACTAGAGGGTCTTGCGCCTGTAGGTTTGAGGAAACTAAAACCAGAACCCGTCGACACCTCCTCTCTTCCTGCTTCGAACCCAGATGATCCTTTGGAGATCCCTTCAAGTCCTGAAGAGGCGTTGAAGCGCACTTCCAAGAAGAGAAAAGAGTCTGAGACTTTACCACCGTCTTCGCCGAAAAAGGTTGCGTGGCCGCGCATAGGAAAGAAAGGCAATCAGGAAGCCTTTGCAAAGATATTCTCACCTGGTATGTGTGGTTTGTTGCATTTTGTTGTAGGAATATTTGCGCAGAATCTTATACTTGGTATTTATTACTATTTTTGCAGAGAAGGTGGTGAAGGCTGCGCCGGCCACCTCATCTGCTATACCATCGCCGCGCAGGCCTGAGAATGTTGAAGGAGTAGATGTGGACCAAAGCACGCCTATTTTTGACTCTGATCCCATTATCCCAGAAAATATTGAGAATGTGGCTCCAGAAGAAGAGCCTAAACAATTGGATGCTGAGAATCTTGCTGGCGAGCAGGTTAAAGATACTGCTTCAGATGCTTTAAAGAATCCTGCTGGCGAGCAGGTTAAAGATACTGCGTCAGATGTTGAAATGAAGGGAACCGCCACTGCGGAGCACGAAAAAATATCTACCCCTATGCCGGAGCCTTCAAAGTTTATATCTAAGGGAGCTGGCCCTTCAACACAAAGCGAAGGCTTTATGTCTTTTGATGATTCTGATGAGTCGCCCATTTGCCCGGAGGAGACGCCTGGGGATTTCTATTATCGATCTTACTCAGAGAAACGGGCAGATGAAATCCACCAGCCTATATGGAAAGTAAAGCAAGGTGATGTCTTTACCGACTGGCATTCCTGTAGGGAATGGTATAAAGGTATTTTTCCTCCGGCGGATGTGAAGCGCCAAGAAGACAAAAATCATGAGGCCACCTATGAAGCCTATTTACAAGAGTCTGCCTCGCCTCCTCCACCATTAACATAATCGTGCGCGAATGGCACAACATGAATAAGGAGCGTGACGATGAGTGATAAGGCGATAACCAAGATTGAGAGGGAGAATACGTTGAAGATGGTTTTTGATTTCGAGGCTGCGAAAGCCAAATTTGAAGGGAAGAAGAAGACGGAGGAGTGGTCTGCGCTTTCCTGGAAGCGTAAGTATGACGCTGCTGCTGCACAACATGAAGACGATCGCAAGCGCTTTGTAGAGGCTTGTAGTCGGGATAATAATGAAAAAATCTCTTTGCGCAACGAAATTGAAAAGCTCAAGAAAGAGAGAGATGATGTGGTTGCTGCTGCAGCAGAAGCACCCTCCCACCAAGAGAGGAGTGAGCAGAACAAGGTATTAACCAAAATGACTCTCCTTCTTAAGAATAAAGAGATTGATGATCTAACTTCAATGCTACTTGACCAGGCGCGGCTGCAAGATGAGGTTGACGTTTTGGAAAAAGATATCAACCTTCACCGAACAGAGAAAGCCGAGTTGAACCGCTGTTTAACTGAAGGTGAACAAAAAATTAAGGACACGAAGGTCGCTCGTGCTACAGCAGAAAGCCTGACCGAATCTCTCATGAACCAGCTTACTTGGTTGCGAGAGTATGGGATTGTGGAGGTATTATCCCTTTCTTTCGATATATTCATCTTTGCTGAATTATTATAACTTATATTGACCTGTTTATTTTGCAGATCGCAAACTCCATCTTGAACTCTATAGAATTAGATGAGAGGGTGGCGGAACTAATGGTGGCAGTGCGGAATGATGGTCATGCGGAGGGTTATAAGGAGTGCACCCTTCATGTGGCCCATGTGCTGAAGACCCAGTGGGATACAAGCCGCGCTGCTACGCATGGAACCGACATTTTTGGCATCTATGCTGCTGCCAAGGAGAGTTATGATCAATTACATATTCCTGTCATGGATCTTGTCGATGCAGCATGATGATTTTGTGGATAGACTAAAGGAAATCTTCTCTGAGGCGGAAAAGCAAGAAGATCTGAAGGATGCATGGAAATAGAGTTAGATTGTGTCTATTCCCGTAGCTGTTTTTATATTTCTTTTTGTTGTATCGTTGCGTTTGATGCGCAAATACTTCTAATGTAAATATGGTATATTTAGTTTACAATTTTTCCATGTGACCAATTACTTGTTTAGGATAGACAAATGAACAATAACCTCATGTGTGAGCGTAAGCATTTTGTCATTTTGTGGCTCATGAGTATGTGTTTTTGTTTATCCAAAGGAATTACATGCATTTGTAATAAATATATAAAAGAATGTAAGTAGCGACAGAAAGTGTTATTTTATTGATAATGCGTAAAGCTTACAATCTGTCACTAAGATTACAAATGAAAACTAATGTAAGCAGGCTCATGTAAGCAGGCAAAAACATGTTCGATCTTCATTTCTTGTATCCAGGCTTGCAGCTCTACAGCTGTGAGATTGGGACCATTGTCGGTGATGATTCGTAAAGGCAAACCAAACCGGCAAACAGTGTTTTCCCATATAAATTTACGAACTACCATTGCTATAGTGGACTCCAATGGCTTAGCCTCCACCCATTTGGTGAAATAATCGACCGCGACAGTAACGAATTTGACTACGCCCGGTGCATCAGGAAAGGGTCCGATAAGATCAATCCCCCACCGGGAAAGGCCAATCAGTGGTTATCGGAACCAGAGGATTCTTTGGGTGCAATGTCTTCGGAGCATGCCTTTGACAAGACATACATTTGCGCAGAATCTCTACTGCATCAACATACATTCCATGCCAGTAATAACCTGTACTCATAATCTTGGCCACCACCATGCGTGGTCCGGAATGGATACCGCATAATCCCTCATGTATTTCTCGTACTAAATATTGCGCATTATGTATGTTCACACAACGAAGCAAAGGTCCAGAATATGACTTTCGGTATAAGATACCATCTGCCATTTCGTAATTGATTGCCTTACATCGTATTTTTCTTGCTTGAGCTTTGTCTGTTGGAAGTGATCCATGCAGTAAGTACATAATTATTTGAGACATCCAAGATGGATCTCCAATTTCAACCATGCTTACTTGTTTGAGTGGTACCGATGGGTTGCTTAAAACTTCAATGCGAACCTTTCTTGCCAAATGCTTAAAACTTGTTGTAGCTAATTTGCTCAGGGCGTCGGCATGTTTATTCTCACTCCGATTTATATGGACAACTTGGAATTGCTTAAATTGAGTGATGAGTGCTTTCGCTTGTTCCAGATAGAGGGCCATGATGTCGCCCTTTGCATCATAAGATCCGATAATTTGTTCAGCAACCAGTTTAGAGTCGACATGAGCTGTTAGGTTAGATGCACCTATTTTAATAGCTAGGCGTAAACCTGCTAAGAAAGCTTCATATTCCGCTTCATTGTTGGTACTCTTAAACTCAAGCCGAATTGCAAAAGTGAACTCTGCACCATCTAGACTTATCAATCGTTGGAATTTCAGCAATGAAATCGGCTAATACTTGACCCTTGATAGTTGGTCTTGGCTTGTAACAGATGTTGTATGCTCCCAATTCAATTGCCCACTTCGCGAGGTGTCCCGAGACATCTGGTTTAGATAAAACTTGACCAATATGATAATTTGTCAGGACCGTAATGACGTGTCCTGAAAAATATCGTCTCAGCCTGCACGAAGCGTGAACAAGGGCTAACACTAATTTTTCCATTATAGAATATCGAGTTACCGGATCATTTAGCATTTTGCTGATGTAATATATTGGAGATTGAACACCCTCACGATCTACCATTAATACTGCTCCAACTGCCATTGGAGATGCTGAAAGATAAAGAATCATCGGCTCTTTACCGCGGCGCAGTAAGTGTGGGTAATTGAATATGACAATCTTTCATTTCTTGAAAAGCTTTCTCCGCTTCGGGAGTCCATGAAAACGTTTTACTTTTGACACAATTGCGCAAGGTTCGGATAAATGGGAATGACTTTGCAGCATGATTAGCCAAGAAATGATTAAGCGCAGCTAATCTCCAAGCCAAACGTGGCATTTCTTTGATGGTGGTAGGAGACGACGTCTTTTGGAGGGCCTCCACCTTTTCGGGATTGACCTTGAATCCTTCCTTTGTAACCACAAAACCTAGGAATTTTCCCTGTTCCATGCCAAAAGAGCATTTTCCTGGGTTTAACTTTAAATTGACTTTGCGCAAGGAATCAAAAGTTCTCTGGATACTTTCTAGCATTATTTCTTATGAGTTACTCATGATAACCAGGTCATCAATATAAACTTCTACGGTTTTGTCAATATCACCGCCGAAGACAAGGTCCATTAATCTTTGATATGTAGCTCCCGCATTGCGGAGGCCAAAGGGTATTTTTGTGTAACAAAAGATTCCTTTCTCCATGCGAAAAGCTGTTTTGTCTTCATCCTCTTTCTTCATCAGCACTTGGTGATATCCCTTGTAACAATCTAGAAAACATTTACAACGGAAAGAAGCTAGCGAATCAACCTTGTTGTCTATTTCAGGGAGAGAATAACAGTCTTTGGGACATGCTTTGTTTAATCTTTGAAATCCACGCACATGCGCCAGCCGCCATTGTGCTTTTTTACCATTACTGAGTTTACAACCCAGGTTTGATATTTGACTTCCCGCAGGATACTGGCTTTTAACAGCTCCGCAACTTGCTCATTCATTGCCTCTGTCTTTTCCGATCCAAGGCTGCGTTTTTTCTGTATGTGCTGATGGAAACATGTTTAAGCAATGTTCTGCTACTTTGCGTGGAACTCCTATCATATCTGCAGGAGTCCAAGCGAAGATGTCCATATGTCGAAACAACAAGGTTTTAAGCTTCGCGCGAATTGCCATAGAAATTGGAGGTCCAAGAACAATTGGTTGCTCGAGATACTTATTGTTCAGTACCCATTTTTCAGGTTCATTTGGCGATGTTGATTTAGCTGCCTTAACAACTGGTTCTTCAATAGACATAATCTCTTTTCGCGCGAAGATGATAGCTACTCCAGTTGGCATTGGGAAACCACATGCATCGTGAGGCACGGATGTGATCATGTTGAAATCTCGTTGCGCTCGTCTCCCCAATAATACGTCGTGACAGGATGTTGCTGGCATTACCATGAAGTTCACTTGAATGGTGCGCGAGTGTTTTCCGTCTGAAAGAATCACGGGAAAAACTATTTGTCCAAGAGTAAAGACAGCCTCATTGCAGAATCCAGTTAACGGGAAGTCAACTGGTTCTAGGCGTGCCTTGTCTTCCGGATCTAACTGTTTGAAGCAATGTTCATATATGATATCCATAGAATTTCCGAGAGCTATGAACATCTACTCGGTTCGGTAATGGCCAAAGATGCCTGAAATTACCACTGGTCTTTCTTCCTGAGGCCCACCTGGAACCACAGGAAATATCACTTGTTGCTCTCGCCATGTTTCTCCTTGGAACCTTTGAAAGTTGCGCTTGCGCGAAGAGCTCCCTTGGATCATGGCAACTTGTTTCATCTTTTTATTGCTTGGCCCCTCATCACCGCTTGTGAGTTGCCTGACCTCTTTTCGAACTGATTGCACCAAGTGTGTCAGCTTGCCACTTTTCAGGGCCTTTTCAATTTCTGTGCGTAGGCTAATGCAATTATCGGTTGTATGCCCTGTGTCTTTGTGGAAATCACAGAAGAGGTTTGGGTCTTGACCTTTTTTGTTCTTCATGGGCTGGGGTTGTTTAAATTGATAATTCTCAGTGCTCAAGACTTTCGCGGGAGATTTAATGAGAGGAGTCCACTGTCGCTCTCTATTCTCGTTCTTAATAGCTTTCTGAGTTGCGATTTTGTTAATCGTTGTGCGGGCGTCCATTGGAGAGTATGGTGAGTAAGAACTCCGGTTCGAGTCCTTCCAACTCTTTTTAAACTTCCGACCTCCTTTGCTCAAATCTTCAGGACGATGTTGAGGTAGAGTTGGTCTGTTTGAATTAAGGTTGCGCTCGGTCTGCGCATAGACCTTGGCTACTGCCATGAGCTTATCCCAACTTTTCGGTAAACCAGTAGTACCATAAAGTACCTTAATCATTTCGTCACATCTTACCGCATACTTGAACTGTGCGCGGATAAGATCTTCATGCACGTCACCGATTTCTAAAACCTCCTTGTTGTATCGCGTAATAAAATCTTCCAAACTCTGGTTGTCTCTTCGCCAGATGTTCATCACATCCGATGAATCGCTAACATAACGACGCTGCTGACTGAAATGAGTAAGGAATTTTTCCTTAAGATCATTCCATGAAGAGAGTTTACCTATCGGCAAGTTATCGAACCACAGCCGCGCAGCCCCGGTTATGGTTTGTACAAACAGATGACACCACATAGGTAGAGTCCATCCTCCAATAAGTCCTACGCCGGTGAATAGGTGCATGTGATCGTCTGGATCTGACAATCCGTTAAACTTTCCAACATTTGATGGTAATTCTGCTCGCTCTAGCGAGGCTAGAGCGATTTCCTTCACGAACTTTGATTGTTCTGCAGCTTCAGAAGGTCGGTAGATCAAGTTATAATCATGTTCCGCCTCAAGATTGTACACTACTCGGATCCTAGGCTTATAACTAGCCTGATCTGCAGATAAACGATGGAAGACACTAGCACTGTCTCCTTCTTTATAAGTCTTATCATACTCATCGTGTTGGGTGTCCCGTTTCTGCGACGATCGCGGGCCCAAACGTGAGTGAACTGAAGGTCATCGCTGGACATTCTCTTCCTGATGTCTGTTACCAGAATGAATAGAATCATTTATGGTTTGAGAATACATCTCAGTTTCATGCACAGATACATGCGAAGGTGCACAATCTTGGTTCTGAGTTCCGTAACTCAATGCTCGGGGCGCCGGCGAAGCACGGGCCTGCGGTGCACGAACCGGAGCTTGAAAAGCTGGAGTTCTAGTTTGAGCAAATAATTGAGCATACATGGCGTTTAGAGCAGTTTGAGACTTAATCAACCATGATAATGGAGTCTCTCCAGGTGGGAGGATTGATGCAACGTGAACATGAGGAGCCGCCGGTGTTACTGGAATGCTCGCATGATCAGGATCATATGGCATATCAGCTTCAACGGACGAATCCTCAGTGATATGTCTGTTGACCTGAAGAGCTCCGCCGACACGACGAATCTCCGATCGAGGACCTGGAAATGACGGTCCATCAGCCATGAAGCTGTAGACCTAGGAGAAACAAAACGAAAGATGAGAAGAGAATCAAAAATCGGTGTGCGCCAATAAAGAAACCCTAGATCGACTTGATCGGAATTTAAGTAGATCTATGGAATGGGCTCTTGCATAAAAGGGGTTACTCCTTCGTTTGGTTTCGCGATGATGAATTTAACAGTACTACAACTGATCCTGCAAAACAAAACACCGTTAGCTCGCCACGGGGAGAAGGGGGTTCTATCCGTGACCACCCTCCGGCGTGAGAATAAGTACAGGTAGTCGGAAGTGAAGTATAGTAAGAGAGAGAGTAGTTGAGAGTGAATACCTTCTACTTGAAGTCCAAGTTACTTATTTATAGCCAGAGTTTGGGCGCCAAAATAAGAGATGATAACTTTAACGGAATCTTTTGCTATTCCGTTAAGTTTTGTGGCCATCCGTTAGTGCACACAGATCGTGAGCTCATCAATGGTTAGGGAGATGCCATGTGCCATCATGAGATCACTATATTTTATAAAAGTGAGCATGCCATCACCGTGATCTTTCTCAGTCGTCCAGATGCTGCCATGTGGCAATTGGTTATAACCGAAAAGATGCTTTGCACGATTGGGCATTAGTGGCTTCTAGAAGGTTTCACAGCTGTTACCCATCTATTGCTTGCCACGTGTACAGTTTGTTACAACAGAAAAGATTCCCTTTGCTTCTGTACCAATTCAAGGATTTTTGCTAAGGGAGAATTTCTCAGGATTAACTGTTTCCTTGCGCGAGAGGCGCAAGTTAGTTAACTCATCTTCTTTCCTCTTCCTGCTGCTTGGCACAGCGTTTTTGGTGAGCACTTGCTTTGATGTAAATATCGGCGCAAGGTTTGTACATAAAGTGTTATACAAGGAATTTGATCAAGGTTAACTTTGAACCTTACGCGAGCCCGCGCAAGGTGGTTAATTGATCATTTCCTTCTTTGGATACTTGGCGCAAGGTTTCAGTGAATTTCCTTGATATAGAAGTCTGCGCAAGGTTTTCTTTAAAAAAAAAAAAAAAAAAAAAAAAAAAAAAAAAAAAAAAAAAAAAAAAAAAAAAAAAAAAAAAAAAAAAAAAAAAAAAAAAAAAAAAAAAAAAAAAAAAAAAAAAAAAAAAAAAAAAAAAAAAAAAAAAAAAAAAAAAAAAAAAAAAAAAAAAAAAAAAAAAAAAAAAAAAAAAAAAAAAAAAAAAAAAAAAAAAAAAAAAAAAAAAAAAAAAAAAAAAAAAAAAAAAAAAAAAAAAAAAAAAAAAAAAAAAAAAAAAAAAAAAAAAAAAAAAAAAAAAAAAAAAAAAAAAAAAAAAAAAAAAAAAAAAAAAAAAAAAAAAAAAAAAAAAAAAAAAAAAAAAAAAAAAAAAAAAAAAAAAAAAAAAAAAAAAAAAAAAAAAAAAAAAAAAAAAAAAAAAAAAAAAAAAAAAAAAAAAAAAAAAAAAAAAAAAAAAAAAAAAAAAAAAAAAAAAAAAAAAAAAAAAAAAAAAAAAAAAAAAAAAAAAAAAAAAAAAAAAAAAAAAAAAAAAAAAAAAAAAAAAAAAAAAAAAAAAAAAAAAAAAAAAAAAAAAAAAAAAAAAAAAAAAAAAAAAAAAAAAAAAAAAAAAAAAAAAAAAAAAAAAAAAAAAAAAAAAAAAAAAAAAAAAAAAAAAAAAAAAAAAAAAAAAAAAAAAAAAAAAAAAAAAAAAAAAAAAAAAAAAAAAAAAAAAAAAAAAAAAAAAAAAAAAAAAAAAAAAAAAAAAAAAAAAAAAAAAAAAAAAAAAAAAAAAAAAAAAAAAAAAAAAAAAAAAAAAAAAAAAAAAAAAAAAAAAAAAAAAAAAAAAAAAAAAAAAAAAAAAAAAAAAAAAAAAAAAAAAAAAAAAAAAAAAAAAAAAAAAAAAAAAAAAAAAAAAAAAAAAAAAAAAAAAAAAAAAAAAAAAAAAAAAAAAAAAAAAAAAAAAAAAAAAAAAAAAAAAAAAAAAAAAAAAAAAAAAAAAAAAAAAAAAAAAAAAAAAAAAAAAAAAAAAAAAAAAAAAAAAAAAAAAAAAAAAAAAAAAAAAAAAAAAAAAAAAAAAAAAAAAAAAAAAAAAAAAAAAAAAAAAAAAAAAAAAAAAAAAAAAAAAAAAAAAAAAAAAAAAAAAAAAAAAAAAAAAAAAAAAAAAAAAAAAAAAAAAAAAAAAAAAAAAAAAAAAAAAAAAAAAAAAAAAAAAAAAAAAAAAAAAAAAAAAAAAAAAAAAAAAAAAAAAAAAAAAAAAAAAAAAAAAAAAAAAAAAAAAAAAAAAAAAAAAAAAAAAAAAAAAAAAAAAAAAAAAAAAAAAAAAAAAAAAAAAAAAAAAAAAAAAAAAAAAAAAAAAAAAAAAAAAAAAAAAAAAAAAAAAAAAAAAAAAAAAAAAAAAAAAAAAAAAAAAAAAAAAAAAAAAAAAAAAAAAAAAAAAAAAAAAAAAAAAAAAAAAAAAAAAAAAAAAAAAAAAAAAAAAAAAAAAAAAAAAAAAAAAAAAAAAAAAAAAAAAAAAAAAAAAAAAAAAAAAAAAAAAAAAAAAAAAAAAAAAAAAAAAAAAAAAAAAAAAAAAAAAAAAAAAAAAAAAAAAAAAAAAAAAAAAAAAAAAAAAAAAAAAAAAAAAAAAAAAAAAAAAAAAAAAAAAAAAAAAAAAAAAAAAAAAAAAAAAAAAAAAAAAAAAAAAAAAAAAAAAAAAAAAAAAAAAAAAAAAAAAAAAAAAAAAAAAAAAAAAAAAAAAAAAAAAAAAAAAAAAAAAAAAAAAAAAAAAAAAAAAAAAAAAAAAAAAAAAAAAAAAAAAAAAAAAAAAAAAAAAAAAAAAAAAAAAAAAAAAAAAAAAAAAAAAAAAAAAAAAAAAAAAAAAAAAAAAAAAAAAAAAAAAAAAAAAAAAAAAAAAAAAAAAAAAAAAAAAAAAAAAAAAAAAAAAAAAAAAAAAAAAAAAAAAAAAAAAAAAAAAAAAAAAAAAAAAAAAAAAAAAAAAAAAAAAAAAAAAAAAAAAAAAAAAAAAAAAAAAAAAAAAAAAAAAAAAAAAAAAAAAAAAAAAAAAAAAAAAAAAAAAAAAAAAAAAAAAAAAAAAAAAAAAAAAAAAAAAAAAAAAAAAAAAAAAAAAAAAAAAAAAAAAAAAAAAAAAAAAAAAAAAAAAAAAAAAAAAAAAAAAAAAAAAAAAAAAAAAAAAAAAAAAAAAAAAAAAAAAAAAAAAAAAAAAAAAAAAAAAAAAAAAAAAAAAAAAAAAAAAAAAAAAAAAAAAAAAAAAAAAAAAAAAAAAAAAAAAAAAAAAAAAAAAAAAAAAAAAAAAAAAAAAAAAAAAAAAAAAAAAAAAAAAAAAAAAAAAAAAAAAAAAAAAAAAAAAAAAAAAAAAAAAAAAAAAAAAAAAAAAAAAAAAAAAAAAAAAAAAAAAAAAAAAAAAAAAAAAAAAAAAAAAAAAAAAAAAAAAAAAAAAAAAAAAAAAAAAAAAAAAAAAAAAAAAAAAAAAAAAAAAAAAAAAAAAAAAAAAAAAAAAAAAAAAAAAAAAAAAAAAAAAAAAAAAAAAAAAAAAAAAAAAAAAAAAAAAAAAAAAAAAAAAAAAAAAAAAAAAAAAAAAAAAAAAAAAAAAAAAAAAAAAAAAAAAAAAAAAAAAAAAAAAAAAAAAAAAAAAAAAAAAAAAAAAAAAAAAAAAAAAAAAAAAAAAAAAAAAAAAAAAAAAAAAAAAAAAAAAAAAAAAAAAAAAAAAAAAAAAAAAAAAAAAAAAAAAAAAAAAAAAAAAAAAAAAAAAAAAAAAAAAAAAAAAAAAAAAAAAAAAAAAAAAAAAAAAAAAAAAAAAAAAAAAAAAAAAAAAAAAAAAAAAAAAAAAAAAAAAAAAAAAAAAAAAAAAAAAAAAAAAAAAAAAAAAAAAAAAAAAAAAAAAAAAAAAAAAAAAAAAAAAAAAAAAAAAAAAAAAAAAAAAAAAAAAAAAAAAAAAAAAAAAAAAAAAAAAAAAAAAAAAAAAAAAAAAAAAAAAAAAAAAAAAAAAAAAAAAAAAAAAAAAAAAAAAAAAAAAAAAAAAAAAAAAAAAAAAAAAAAAAAAAAAAAAAAAAAAAAAAAAAAAAAAAAAAAAAAAAAAAAAAAAAAAAAAAAAAAAAAAAAAAAAAAAAAAAAAAAAAAAAAAAAAAAAAAAAAAAAAAAAAAAAAAAAAAAAAAAAAAAAAAAAAAAAAAAAAAAAAAAAAAAAAAAAAAAAAAAAAAAAAAAAAAAAAAAAAAAAAAAAAAAAAAAAAAAAAAAAAAAAAAAAAAAAAAAAAAAAAAAAAAAAAAAAAAAAAAAAAAAAAAAAAAAAAAAAAAAAAAAAAAAAAAAAAAAAAAAAAAAAAAAAAAAAAAAAAAAAAAAAAAAAAAAAAAAAAAAAAAAAAAAAAAAAAAAAAAAAAAAAAAAAAAAAAAAAAAAAAAAAAAAAAAAAAAAAAAAAAAAAAAAAAAAAAAAAAAAAAAAAAAAAAAAAAAAAAAAAAAAAAAAAAAAAAAAAAAAAAAAAAAAAAAAAAAAAAAAAAAAAAAAAAAAAAAAAAAAAAAAAAAAAAAAAAAAAAAAAAAAAAAAAAAAAAAAAAAAAAAAAAAAAAAAAAAAAAAAAAAAAAAAAAAAAAAAAAAAAAAAAAAAAAAAAAAAAAAAAAAAAAAAAAAAAAAAAAAAAAAAAAAAAAAAAAAAAAAAAAAAAAAAAAAAAAAAAAAAAAAAAAAAAAAAAAAAAAAAAAAAAAAAAAAAAAAAAAAAAAAAAAAAAAAAAAAAAAAAAAAAAAAAAAAAAAAAAAAAAAAAAAAAAAAAAAAAAAAAAAAAAAAAAAAAAAAAAAATTTTTTTTTTTTTTTTTTTTTTTTTTTTTTTTTTTTTTTTTTTTTTTTTTTTTTTTTTTTTTTTTTTTTTTTTTTTTTTTTTTTTTTTTTTTTTTTTTTTTTTTTTTTTTTTTTTTTTTTTTTTTTTTTTTTTTTTTTTTTTTTTTTTTTTTTTTTTTTTTTTTTTTTTTTTTTTTTTTTTTTTTTTTTTTTTTTTTTTTTTTTTTTTTTTTTTTTTTTTTTTTTTTTTTTTTTTTTTTTTTTTTTTTTTTTTTTTTTTTTTTTTTTTTTTTTTTTTTTTTTTTTTTTTTTTTTTTTTTTTTTTTTTTTTTTTTTTTTTTTTTTTTTTTTTTTTTTTTTTTTTTTTTTTTTTTTTTTTTTTTTTTTTTTTTTTTTTTTTTTTTTTTTTTTTTTTTTTTTTTTTTTTTTTTTTTTTTTTTTTTTTTTTTTTTTTTTTTTTTTTTTTTTTTTTTTTTTTTTTTTTTTTTTTTTTTTTTTTTTTTTTTTTTTTTTTTTTTTTTTTTTTTTTTTTTTTTTTTTTTTTTTTTTTTTTTTTTTTTTTTTTTTTTTTTTTTTTTTTTTTTTTTTTTTTTTTTTTTTTTTTTTTTTTTTTTTTTTTTTTTTTTTTTTTTTTTTTTTTTTTTTTTTTTTTTTTTTTTTTTTTTTTTTTTTTTTTTTTTTTTTTTTTTTTTTTTTTTTTTTTTTTTTTTTTTTTTTTTTTTTTTTTTTTTTTTTTTTTTTTTTTTTTTTTTTTTTTTTTTTTTTTTTTTTTTTTTTTTTTTTTTTTTTTTTTTTTTTTTTTTTTTTTTTTTTTTTTTTTTTTTTTTTTTTTTTTTTTTTTTTTTTTTTTTTTTTTTTTTTTTTTTTTTTTTTTTTTTTTTTTTTTTTTTTTTTTTTTTTTTTTTTTTTTTTTTTTTTTTTTTTTTTTTTTTTTTTTTTTTTTTTTTTTTTTTTTTTTTTTTTTTTTTTTTTTTTTTTTTTTTTTTTTTTTTTTTTTTTTTTTTTTTTTTTTTTTTTTTTTTTTTTTTTTTTTTTTTTTTTTTTTTTTTTTTTTTTTTTTTTTTTTTTTTTTTTTTTTTTTTTTTTTTTTTTTTTTTTTTTTTTTTTTTTTTTTTTTTTTTTTTTTTTTTTTTTTTTTTTTTTTTTTTTTTTTTTTTTTTTTTTTTTTTTTTTTTTTTTTTTTTTTTTTTTTTTTTTTTTTTTTTTTTTTTTTTTTTTTTTTTTTTTTTTTTTTTTTTTTTTTTTTTTTTTTTTTTTTTTTTTTTTTTTTTTTTTTTTTTTTTTTTTTTTTTTTTTTTTTTTTTTTTTTTTTTTTTTTTTTTTTTTTTTTTTTTTTTTTTTTTTTTTTTTTTTTTTTTTTTTTTTTTTTTTTTTTTTTTTTTTTTTTTTTTTTTTTTTTTTTTTTTTTTTTTTTTTTTTTTTTTTTTTTTTTTTTTTTTTTTTTTTTTTTTTTTTTTTTTTTTTTTTTTTTTTTTTTTTTTTTTTTTTTTTTTTTTTTTTTTTTTTTTTTTTTTTTTTTTTTTTTTTTTTTTTTTTTTTTTTTTTTTTTTTTTTTTTTTTTTTTTTTTTTTTTTTTTTTTTTTTTTTTTTTTTTTTTTTTTTTTTTTTTTTTTTTTTTTTTTTTTTTTTTTTTTTTTTTTTTTTTTTTTTTTTTTTTTTTTTTTTTTTTTTTTTTTTTTTTTTTTTTTTTTTTTTTTTTTTTTTTTTTTTTTTTTTTTTTTTTTTTTTTTTTTTTTTTTTTTTTTTTTTTTTTTTTTTTTTTTTTTTTTTTTTTTTTTTTTTTTTTTTTTTTTTTTTTTTTTTTTTTTTTTTTTTTTTTTTTTTTTTTTTTTTTTTTTTTTTTTTTTTTTTTTTTTTTTTTTTTTTTTTTTTTTTTTTTTTTTTTTTTTTTTTTTTTTTTTTTTTTTTTTTTTTTTTTTTTTTTTTTTTTTTTTTTTTTTTTTTTTTTTTTTTTTTTTTTTTTTTTTTTTTTTTTTTTTTTTTTTTTTTTTTTTTTTTTTTTTTTTTTTTTTTTTTTTTTTTTTTTTTTTTTTTTTTTTTTTTTTTTTTTTTTTTTTTTTTTTTTTTTTTTTTTTTTTTTTTTTTTTTTTTTTTTTTTTTTTTTTTTTTTTTTTTTTTTTTTTTTTTTTTTTTTTTTTTTTTTTTTTTTTTTTTTTTTTTTTTTTTTTTTTTTTTTTTTTTTTTTTTTTTTTTTTTTTTTTTTTTTTTTTTTTTTTTTTTTTTTTTTTTTTTTTTTTTTTTTTTTTTTTTTTTTTTTTTTTTTTTTTTTTTTTTTTTTTTTTTTTTTTTTTTTTTTTTTTTTTTTTTTTTTTTTTTTTTTTTTTTTTTTTTTTTTTTTTTTTTTTTTTTTTTTTTTTTTTTTTTTTTTTTTTTTTTTTTTTTTTTTTTTTTTTTTTTTTTTTTTTTTTTTTTTTTTTTTTTTTTTTTTTTTTTTTTTTTTTTTTTTTTTTTTTTTTTTTTTTTTTTTTTTTTTTTTTTTTTTTTTTTTTTTTTTTTTTTTTTTTTTTTTTTTTTTTTTTTTTTTTTTTTTTTTTTTTTTTTTTTTTTTTTTTTTTTTTTTTTTTTTTTTTTTTTTTTTTTTTTTTTTTTTTTTTTTTTTTTTTTTTTTTTTTTTTTTTTTTTTTTTTTTTTTTTTTTTTTTTTTTTTTTTTTTTTTTTTTTTTTTTTTTTTTTTTTTTTTTTTTTTTTTTTTTTTTTTTTTTTTTTTTTTTTTTTTTTTTTTTTTTTTTTTTTTTTTTTTTTTTTTTTTTTTTTTTTTTTTTTTTTTTTTTTTTTTTTTTTTTTTTTTTTTTTTTTTTTTTTTTTTTTTTTTTTTTTTTTTTTTTTTTTTTTTTTTTTTTTTTTTTTTTTTTTTTTTTTTTTTTTTTTTTTTTTTTTTTTTTTTTTTTTTTTTTTTTTTTTTTTTTTTTTTTTTTTTTTTTTTTTTTTTTTTTTTTTTTTTTTTTTTTTTTTTTTTTTTTTTTTTTTTTTTTTTTTTTTTTTTTTTTTTTTTTTTTTTTTTTTTTTTTTTTTTTTTTTTTTTTTTTTTTTTTTTTTTTTTTTTTTTTTTTTTTTTTTTTTTTTTTTTTTTTTTTTTTTTTTTTTTTTTTTTTTTTTTTTTTTTTTTTTTTTTTTTTTTTTTTTTTTTTTTTTTTTTTTTTTTTTTTTTTTTTTTTTTTTTTTTTTTTTTTTTTTTTTTTTTTTTTTTTTTTTTTTTTTTTTTTTTTTTTTTTTTTTTTTTTTTTTTTTTTTTTTTTTTTTTTTTTTTTTTTTTTTTTTTTTTTTTTTTTTTTTTTTTTTTTTTTTTTTTTTTTTTTTTTTTTTTTTTTTTTTTTTTTTTTTTTTTTTTTTTTTTTTTTTTTTTTTTTTTTTTTTTTTTTTTTTTTTTTTTTTTTTTTTTTTTTTTTTTTTTTTTTTTTTTTTTTTTTTTTTTTTTTTTTTTTTTTTTTTTTTTTTTTTTTTTTTTTTTTTTTTTTTTTTTTTTTTTTTTTTTTTTTTTTTTTTTTTTTTTTTTTTTTTTTTTTTTTTTTTTTTTTTTTTTTTTTTTTTTTTTTTTTTTTTTTTTTTTTTTTTTTTTTTTTTTTTTTTTTTTTTTTTTTTTTTTTTTTTTTTTTTTTTTTTTTTTTTTTTTTTATAGACTAACTTGCCTGAAGAGCTCGGTGCGGTACAAAAACGTCTTCCACGTGTCGAATCTGAAGAAGTGTTTATCAGATGAGACAATCATCGTTCCTTTCAAGGAACTCACGATCGATGATCAGCTTCGTTTCATTAAGGAACTGGTTGAGATCATGGACCGGGAGGTCAAAGTCTCAAGCATAGTAAGATACCTATAGTTCGAGTACGTTGGAACTCACGCCGTGGCCCAGAGTTTACCTGGGAACGAGAAGACCAGATGATGCGCAAGTATCCCCGGTTTGTTTAAGAACAACGCACCCATTACTGAAGCTAGTACGGTATTTCGGAACGAAAGTCCAAACCAACATGGGGATGATGTAACACCCCATGAAAACGTTTAACTACATTAGCTGATTCAGTGACTGCAACGCTAAATTTCGGGACGAAATTTCTTTGCACTTGGGGATAATGTGACAACCCGAACTTTCCTCGCACGCTCACTAACATTGTAATCTTGTGAAATTTACGAGCATGTTAAATGAAAAGAGATTGTTTATATATATGCAAATGATTGAGAATTATTATTGTTATTATTATTATTATTATTATTATTATTATTATTATTATTATTATTGTGTGATCCTAAACCGAAAGAATTACTATATAAAATATATTAAGGAATGTATTATAGTCAACATAGTGTGCAGCCGCACAACTTCATTGGTGACACATTTCAATTTGTGCTCGCACACCCCACTGGTAGGAAATCGTACGCTTATACCCACTAGCAAAGAAATATCAGTGTTATCATTATTATATCATTACAAGTTTGATCGCACACCCATTCCAAGAATTTGCTTTTGATTATATCATCATTATATCATTACAAGTCTGATCGCACACATTCGATGACTATGTTTCCTTTTCATTTGCTTTTGATCGCACACTCTCACATTCCTTCATCGTACACTCCAAGAATTTGGAAATGGATTTAGGCCCAACAGACCCTTGGGCCACACACCATTATCATATTTGTAATATTCTCTTAAATATTATTAAAGGCAATTAAGGAATGTGAGGGTTTAGTAAGCATGATTTAATAGGGATTCTAATTGTTGGCAAATAATATTGTGCGGATAATTGTTCATGCTAAATGACTGTATGTGCGTTTTAAGGAGTATAGAAACTATCTGCTACTTGTATAATTGCATGAAATACTTATATAACTATCTGACCAAACTTGATAACCATAAATAGGAAGTGGTTGATCAAATTTTAAAACAAGTAAATTTCTGCCGAGCTAAGCAAAGGTGTGTTCACACAACTTATTAAAAACATGCGTTCCCGGCGGTTGGGAAGGAACGAATTGCACTTTCCCTGGTTTGGAATTGCCTAGTATTCCGGGAAGGAATACTACTAAACACTTTTTATATTTCATGTCTCAAGTGTACTAAATGAAACTCTATCGTGAAGTCCCCACTTTTTATACCGATTAATCGCCTGGCCTAGCGAACGGGTTATTAGTTGATAGTGCTATTAGGTCTCACAAACCTCACACCCTGCCGAGGAGGACGGGCGTGAACTAGTATGCCTTGGCAACCGTCAATGATGATAGACATTGACAAACGGGGCAACAAAAACAGAAACGTCGCATATCTTCGGTATTACGCAGTTTAGTAGCTTACATACGGGGTAGCTCCCTATGGCATACATGATTTATAAAGAAGTAACTTAACGACTAACGTTTTTGGAAATAAAAACTGGAAAACCGTGAACTCCCCAACGTTATTGTTGACACTCTACTGCATGCTTTGCAGGACCGTAGGTACAGCTCGGGAGCTTGTAGCGGAGGGTTGTAGTGGTTGCATTGGACCTTTGTTGGGTTCCTAATAAAATCCATGAACCTTGAACTATTATTTGGATTACTAAACTGTTAAACTTTATGCTTCCGCTATTAACTATAAACGTTGTTTTTGAACTTTAACTTTCGTCACTGATTGCGTTGATGTGACGGATTTACATTACTTTATTTAGTTGTTCAATATGATTGGTGGCATGATCCTGGTCAAGTCACACGCCTTGCAGTAATACTCCGCATGTAGAAATTGAGGGTATGACAATTAGCATTTATCCCAATAAACATTCCATTGTAACCCAAACCCAATTGACTCAACACAACTAAGTTTGAAATAAAATAAAATAACCCAACCCAACTAAATTTGAAGTAAATTAAAATAATCCAACCCAACCGCCCTTTTTTCCAATTCTATCTCTCGTTCTCCCTCTTCTGATAACGCAGCGCCCGACACATGAAAGCAATCAACGTGCACGACAGCAGCAGCTGCATAGTCATCGGAAAAGCTTGTGGCCACCCTACAACCTGAAATCCAAATCTAACGAGTTACCTTCATTTTTTATGTTGTTTTATGTGGTTTTTAGGAGAAATTGAGTTATACATATGTTAAAAGGGTTTGAAATTTTATGTGTTTTGATTTTATTATTATTATTTTTTATTTTTTTTTTTTGCTTCTCTAGACGTTAGTAGCATGATTTTGTTGTTTTGATGTTTTTTTTTGTTGTTCTAGACTTTACTAGGGCTTGAAAATTCGAATTGAAAATTATGGAGAATGGTCGAACATGATTGTTTATTTTGTTTAAGTGTTTAGTGTTCTTTATGAACTTATGAATCGATTTATATGTAATAGGAACCATTTGAGTAGGGAAGTTTTGGCGTGATTTCTCAAGAGGAACTATTAGAAAAGTAACTCTAGATGATGTTTTGCGTAGATTCCAAAAAAATGATAACCCATAGAGCACAATTTTAAATGTATGTTTGTAATGACATTTGACGAGTTTTTTATGGTTATAAAATTTTTAGTTTGATGTTCTATTGTTTTACATGACCCGACCCGATATGAATCGAATTTTTTAACATACCTGGGGGTCTAAAATTGTTAAATATATTCCGGACCCCAATGAAAAAATTTCTGAGTCCACCACTGGGAGGGAGCATATTAGTGGTGAATTGTAGAGGACATATATACTCACCAAAGCACATGCAAGGATCAAGTTTATCAAAATGAGAAAAATTGCTAAAAGTTCAAAGACTTACATGAAAACAAGGATAACCGTGCTTTAGGGTGAATAACTATGTTAATCATGGTCATTATAAGTCGGGTCTGTTTGGTACGGGGTAATAGAATGGACGAGGGAATGAAATGGACGAGGTAATGGGATGGACAAAGAAATGAAATGGATCATTCCATTCAATGGTCTTGTTTGGTTATCACATGAAATGAAATGGATCATTACCTTGTAGTGTTTGGTAGGCTAGGAAAATAAGAAGGAATAAAAGCGGTGAGGGAGGCGGTGGTCGGCAGTGCCGGCGGTGTTTGGTGGCGGAGGTGGTGGGTTGTGGTGGCGGTGGTCGGTGGTGGTGGAACCAATGTTCGGTGGCGATGTATTGTAGTGGTCAGCGGTGGCGGGTGGTGATACGGGAGGCAGCAGCATGGTCGGCTCTGGCGCCTGTGGTGGACGATGTAGGGTGGCAGCGGTGGCTGGTGGTGATACGGGAGGCAGCAGCATGGTCGGCTCTGGCGCCTGTGGTGGACGATGTAGGGTGGCAGCGGTGGCTGGTGGTGGTAGCGTTGGGTGGCTAGTGGTGGAGGTGGTGGCGCAAGTGTTCGGTGTCGGAGGGTGACGACGGCGGTGGGTTGTTGTCGGTGGTGTTCTGTGGAGGTGGCGTCGGTGTTTGATGGCGGGGGGTGGTGACGGCGGCGGCGGGTGGTGGCGGAGGGCGGCGACGGTGGTGGGTGGCGGAAGGCGGCGCTCTAGGGTGGCAGCGACGGCTAGTGGTAGCGGCGGTGGGTGGCTAGTGGTGGGAGGTGTTGGTGAGAGAGGGAATGGAATGAAAAAAAACAAGGGGTATGGATGGAATGAATTTGAGGAAATGAAATGCACTATGTAGTGGGTGATTCCATTACCTTGACCAACCAAACACATTTTTTTCTTTCCCTCATAATAGTCTATTCAATTCCGACTCTCATTCCTGCATACCAAACACTACCTAAGGGTCTTGGTGTAAAATATGTAAAGTTATGTTTACTTTGTAAATAATTAGTGTGTACAAGTCTAGGATGTTAGTATGTCAAAACGAAAATTGGTTATTACCAAGTATATGTGTCGATTATATAGGAGATAGAGATAAACACCTCCAAAAGTCGCACCCCTTCCTTTGAAGATTATGGAGGATGACAATGGTATAAATAGGAGTCAAGTCTGGACTCTTTAATCACACGACTGCTATATCAAGAATGCATTTCAGTTTATGTTATATTCATCCCTGTTCATTCAATCTTGTTCTACAAATCACGTCGTTTCTAGGCAACATGAACTTTTTAAAATTATGGATAGCCTGGTTGGTGGGTATTTATTAATAAATTAAAATTTGTAATAATTGTCTATATAGGTACCCCTTTGTATTACTTATTTTCGTAAAATTCCAACAATTTGTCAAGATTTAGCTAGCCAATTTAGAAACCATATTTCCTAATAAATTTTAGACAACCATTTTTACCTTTTAAGCACCTAACAGTAGTCACTTCTAAGCATTGATTTTTTAGTGCTATTGAGCTTTTTAATTAAGGGATTTTTATATATTTCTTTTTCCTAAATTGGCTTATTACATATTTACTCAATCATAAAATTTAATTATATATTTCCCCTCCCTAACCTATATATATTATATATTTTCACTTTTCATTAAAAACACTTCTATTGAATGATAATTTTACCCTTAATAAACTAATTAAATAAATATTTACATATTTCTCCTTTTTAATATCACCAATCAGTTATGTATTTCTCTATGTAGTTTTTAAATATTAAAACAATAATTACGTATCTCTCTTTATTGAAAGAATATTTAGCTCCAATGCAAATTAAATTATGATGAAAAATACATAGAGCAAGAGGTCCTTATTATTTACAAGAGAGTCGAACCAAACCGAATTTTTTATTTGTGTTAGAGCATTCACAATAAAATCCCTATATTTATATATTTATATATTTTTACTAAAAAGAACTGTTTTTTCTTTCTTCTTTTCAATTAAATAATATTCTTTATATCTTTATTATTACCTTTTTTTCTCTCATTCACTCACAACCATTTTTAAAAGTATTAAAAAATTTATACAGTTTTCTCTCTCCAGAATTTTTTTCCCCATATATTTTCTCTCTCTCTACTCACAACCACTCAAAACCACTACCAATTATTCCTTAAAATATAACAAAACCCTCTCACATGTTTTTAAGGGGTTCATTGTGAATGCTCTTAGTATCCAAACCAAACTCTAAAGTTGAGTTTTTAAATCTTGTTCGTATCTGTGATTTTTGGCCGACTAGAGTTGCAAAATTGAATTTATTTAAAATATGTTTAAATCCAATGCAACTTAATTATAATTTAAAATATAAAATTCCTCACTCCAAAAGCAGTCAAACGCAGCATCACCTATCTCATCTACACCTCTGCAATTTCACCATAATCAATGACTAACTTGTGCCTTCCTTGCTGTGCTTTTTGAAAAGCTGGCATGTGCTTTCACCAATTCAGGTAGTATTTACATATTAAAATCGAAATAAACACCCTGAAACTCGAATGATGTTAGGGGATGAAAAAAAGTCGAAAGTCCCAACTTTTTTTGTGGACTGTGCGAAACTCAAATAACCTTACAAACTCGAGAAACAGCTCTGAAACTCGAATGAAGTGTGCGAAAAAACGAATGAACAACAAATCAAAACTCGAAAAAACAAGTCGAAACTCAAAAACCATACCTAAAAATCGAACTGTGCAAAAAGTCTTCTGCTTCTGCTCATCGTGTGGAGTTCGGCGTGGGAAACGAATGCGATTACCAGGGAACGATTATGAAGATGGGAGAAGATTCATTGTGTGGCGTGTGTCTGTGATGTAGGGTTAGGTGTGGGAAGAGGAAAGGATTGAAGATTGGAGAAGATTATTGGAATAAAAAAGGGTAATTTAGTAATTTTAAAAAAAAAATATGTAATCGTTTTTTTTTTCTTTGAAGAAATATGTAATAAGTCCTTTTAAAAGGGGGAAATATATAAAAATCCTTTTAATTAACTAAATGCATAAATGGTCAACTTCTCTTTTCGTGACAATTGGATTATGAATTTGGTTAGTTTTGATAAATTAATCAAGTATATATCACTTAACAGTTTCGGAGAAGTTTGCAAGTAATAATTCGCATCAAGCATTAACATTTGGAAAAAAAATTATAAATATATTTAATTAGAAGTGTTTTGCACCCTATACACTAAAAAAGAAATAAATTCCAAGTATTACAATTTATTTTGAGACTTAGGGTGTGTTTAGAATTGCTTTTTCTACCTGATTTTTTTATTATTGTGTTTTGAAATCGTAAAAAAAATCTATTTTGAGTGTTTGGTAAAAAATTAATAAAAAGTGATTATTATGTTTTGTAGAGATCAAAACGTGATAATCCAAAAGTAGGTCACTTCTTACTGCAGGAAAACGGGATTCCACAAAAACTGATTTTTTACGTTTTGTAGAGATCAAAGCTTATATATTTTAAAATATATATATTTGTCAAACACTCAAATAGTTGATTATCTTATTATTGTGATATCAAACAACATAATCAAATCCAAACACTATCTTTCTGCGGCACGTTTTGTTACAGCTAATTATCTAATTATCTGATTCTGGCTATTCAAAACGCATAATCTATTTTCAAAACTCAACCCCAAACACCCTCTTAATCTAAAGGGATCAGTTTCTAATATTAAGAATTTAGCGTAATAATCCCAAGTGAGCAATCGCACACTACTCCAAACCGCTAATAAAAACATAAAAAAATATAAATTCTACACATAAGTGTCGATGACCTCTTGGTCTAGTGGCTTTGGGTGTTTATCCCCATTAAATACATTATCATTATTATATATACTATTAAAAACAAAACCTTGTGAACAGTAGGTGGACACATGTCCACCTGCCGTCACGTGTTTTTTTTATTCTTTATAATGTCTCTATTAGTGTATATATATATGAGTGAATTTCAAATTTTGTCAATTATCTTTATACCCATTTTCAAGCAGTCTGCCGTCACGTGTTTTTTTTATTCTTTATAATGTCTCTATTAGTGTATATATATATGAGTGAATTTCAAATTTTGTCAATTATCTTTATACCCATTTTTAAGCAGTGCCCTTTATGTTTGAAATTGATGAGTTTGTACTTAATGTTTTAAAATCTTGCATGTATGTCCTTTATGTCTAACCCAGTTAGATTTTTTTGTTAAATCATATCACACATGGGTAATTTAGTCTTTTTACCCATAAATATATAAATATATTTTAATTTTAGTTAACAATAAACCAAAATCAATCCTTATACCTAAAAATAATATATATGTAAATGTATTTACAACCATTCACATCCACCAAGGAAACCCAAACCAATCCTCTAAGCAATCCACCGGAAACACCAACCCTGCCTCAAAAACACCCCACCGGAAAACACGAACCCTACCATCGTAGCCGTCACGTCGCTGATGTTGTGGTCGCATACAAGTTTCCGGCGGGTTGGGACTAATCGATTTCCAGCGGGTTAGGGCTAAGCGTTTGATTCTAACACTAGTACACCGTTGTATGCGATTATACTCTTCAACTTGCTAATCTTTATTAGGTAGATGGGAGTGTAGCTAAAAAGGGTTTCAACAGTTAGGGTTTTCGTGGGGTTGGAGGTTTTGAAACAAGTGAATGAAGTTGGGTGGATGATGATATAGGCAAATGAAGAATTAAATGGGGAAGGTTCAAGTTAGTGGTAACAGATCTATGTATGATGGATGAAGTTGCAGGTTTTGATTTCGTGGGGTTTCAATAGACATGCACGTGCTTTTGTTGATTAAGATAAAAGGAGTGTGATGGTGGGTGGTTAACGGCTGGGAGAAAGAGAGATAGATGGGTGGGTTGGGTTGGGTTGGAGGTGGTGAGAACAGGTGGTGGCGGTGGGTGTATGGTGGTGGTGGTGGTGGATGGTGATAGAGAGAGAAAAAGGGAGAACTTTTTATTTATATATATTTTATTTCTTTTGTTTTTAAATTTTTATTTTAAATGTTTTGGTATTTAAGTTATTTATATATTTTGTCCTTAAAAAGATGAAATGACAAAATTGCCCTTACATGCAAGTCACATGACCAAAATTAACAAAAAAAATTAACTGAGTTAGGCCTAAAGGACATAACATGCAGGATTTTAAAACATTAAGTACAAAACTCGTCAATTTTAAACATAAAGGACACCGCTTGAAAATGGGTATAAAGATAAAGGACAAAATTTGAAATTCACTCTATGTATATATATTATGTAGGAATTTTATCAAAGGTTGTGTTGGTCCAGTGGTTATTAGTTATTTAACCGTTTCAAATACCCGGGTTCGAATCTCTGGACTAAACTTTTTACTGCTCGAATTTTTTCCTTCCCTAGGGTTTTTTTACGCGAGTCCTAGCCAGACACCGACAGTTCTCCGGACTCCGGCGCCACAACGGTGAACGACATCTCCCGTCCTTAACCAAAGTAGCAGGGGTGGGTTTTGCTGTGGAAGTCGTGAGTACCACGGTGAATGCAACCAGTTTTAGGCGACAATCGACGGCGACAGCAAACAGAGGGTCGTACATGGTATACAAATCGTCCTATTCAGCCTTCATGTGGTTGTCGACAGAGACAGGCGGCGCAGTGATTTTGGGATGGTCGTGGAGGTTAATTTTGTTAGTTGCTTGGAACCACATTTCACTATCGTACGTATGCATTTTGTTAGGATTTTCGATTGGTATTTCTTGATTTTGGTTTTGTAGATGTAGAATTGTAGAATCTTACGATTGGGTATGAAAATAGCTTATCTATTTTTTATTTAATGTGTGGATATAGATTGGGAGCAAGGAGTCTGAAATTCTTTTCAAATCTCTAGGATTTTCTTAAGTTTTTGGCCCTAAAATTTTGTTGAAATAAGGTATCTTTTCATCTATTAATTGAATTGATGTACAAGGTTGTTGATTTTAGAGTTCATCTGCAAATTGCTATGTTTCTCTTGTGTCGTATTAGACATATCCTATTTCATGCCCTCTTTAATTGTTTCAGTTTTATTAATGATTTCTTCTATGTGATGTCGACTAATTCTTTGTTTGAAATCTGGAATCTGTGGATTTTAATGTGTTTGGAGTTCTTCATCCGCTCATTGTTGTGTTTCTATAAAGGTAATCATTGTTGTATACTTATATTAGACATATTGTATTACACGTTACTATTTAAATATTTCAGTTTTGTTAATGAATTTTTCTTTAAACCCTTTTTGAATAGTGATTGAAGACGTGTTTAATCTTGATGTTAATGGGACAACCGTGACTTGACTAGCCACCGGATCAATGCCTCATCATTACTAAACCAGAATCCACAGGTAGTGGGTGTTTCCTATCACGCCTCCCCATTTCTTAACCAAGTAGTGACAAGAACAAGGTTCATTTTAATATCTTAGTATGCAGAAATAACATTTGTTGTGTCTATACTATTATGCTCTTGAATTTTGTTTAATGCTTGTCATCTTACTTTGTTCTGAAGGTTGGTTTATGTGTCGTGTGTTTACTCTCCTTCATCGTTACCAGGTATGATGGATAGCCGTTTCATCAATTAAACATTTTATACAGAAGGAGGTGCATATATTTATCAAATCCCTTATCCTTTTGTTTAGCTATGGAATACACTAATGCCTATCCCGCAACGCCCGTATTCTAAACCCGTAGTTTTATGAATAGATAATAGATTTTACTATTTTAGTGCGTGTGTTGTAGGAACCGTTTGCATGTAAAATGAGCTAAAAAAACAATTTTGTTAGAATTACAATACAATAATCAAAAGAAAAATAAATTATAGAAGTATTACAACTAAACTGAAAAAAAATACAATTTACAAATTCAGGACAATAAATGTTTGGCTGAGGATATTATAGAACACGGGTCCCTTAAACGAATTTCAAGTCTCCAATGAGAACTCGTTTGTTTCACAGGGTACAACAACCATAACAGTTTGTGTGGCCGGAATTAACCTAACACATGAAGGTATACCTCAAGAAAAGAAAGAACAGATAAAATGGCTGGATAGCTAGATGTTTTTGCGTGTTTGTTATGTACTCTCGAGTGTATCTATAAGCCTAGAAACCTTTAGTATTGGTGAGAATTGAGTTGAGATAGTTTTGTCAAGAATTAAACATAAACAATGAATTTTATTGAAATTTAATTGTTTTGTCTAGAACCCGACTTCTATTTCAAGTTCAAATGCGCAAAACAGCTGATCTAGGAACAATAGATTAGAAACCACGAAACTTAGAACTATTGTTGTAACGCCTCGTATTTTAATATCCATATTTTTGAAAATTTATATAAATATTATAAGTCTAGGCGTTAGTCATAATATATATATATATATCGACCCTATTCGACCTCAGTCTTGAAGCCATAAAATACAAAATTACACGACATTTTAAAATTCGTGTGCAAAGACGGATTTCAAAAACGTAAACGGGCCGCTCTAACGCAAGAACCTGATTTGTGGGCTTTAGGCCCAACCTACCAAACTCTACCTAATTAAACCCTAGTATATAAACTAACTAAACACTCCCACACACACAACACATACCCACGCCGCACCCCCTGCATATATATATATATATATATATATCTCGACCCTATTCGACCTCAGTCTTGAAGCCATAAAATACAAAATTAGATGACATTTTAAAATTCGTGTGTGAAGACGGATTTCAAAAACGTAAACGGGCCGCTCTAACGCAAGAACCTGATTTGTGGGCTTTAGGCCCAACCTACCAAACCCTACCTAACTAAACCCTAATATATAAACTAACTAAACACTCCCACACACACAACACATACCCACGCCGCACCCCCTGCTTCACCTCTATCTTCGGCGACCGGAGTCGCCTTTCCAACAGACCTTCCGGCCGCCCGACATCAGGCCACGCACACCTCCTTCCCCTCCTCTTTCGCACGCTCCCACACCTGCTACCTCTCTCACCTCTGGTCACCGGCTACCGGCGACGAGCTTCCGGCCGACCCCCCACTCGAACACACACCCCCTTACACCGCTTCTCTCTCTCCTCGATAAACAGCAACGGCGGCGCACCTGTGACAAGGAACGAACGGCAAAACCGTTTCTGGCCAAACCCTTGGAGGCGGCGGCAGGTTCACGGCAGCGACCTGCCGTTTTTCCGACGGCAGAGGCCCCTGACAGGCGGCGTCAGTTTTGCTCTCAACTCGGTCCGGTTCAGGTCTCGAGATCGAGCTCGGGGTCGAGCTTAGGTTCCGGTTTGGGTTTTTCCGGTTTGATGCAGGTCCATCTGAGTTCGGAATGTGTCTCAGGTTCTAGTGGTTCGGGACATGTTTCAGCGAGTTCGGGTTCTGGGCTAAGAGTTTGGTGTTCGTGCCTCGGGTTGGTCAACATAGTCAACCCAGGCTCAGTATGGGATTCGGGTCAACCGTCAAAACGCGGTCAACCAGTCAGTCGCGGGTTCGGGTCAACGGCAGTCGACACGGCCAATAACAAGACTCGGTAAACTTTAAATGGCTCAACTTTTATTATGTCACTTATGTTTACAATTTTTTTTCTTTTGTAACGCAAACCGAGCTCGAATCGATCCGATAGCGTAACGATACAAATTTTGCGGATGAAACTAATAAACTTAGCATAGTCGTTTATGTTGTTTTCTTTTTTTGCACTTGCTAGAGGTTATATATATATATATATATATATATATATATATATATATATATATATATATATATATATATATATATAATTTGATTCGTATGTTGTTGAGTTTGGAAAATTTTAACGACAACTCGGGTTGTCGGGATCGTCCTAAAACAGGGGAAACTCTACCCGTTTTTCATCAAAACATATATATATACACACACATCTATTATATCTTTTTTGTCATTAAGTATATACATATACATCTATTATACCTTTTCGACAATATATATATATCTATATATACACACTCACTATATATTAGCGTAATATATACATACGTACCCGCTAAATATTCGCTACGCTAAGTAACGCATCAAGACTCAAATGGAGTTTACAAACAACAACAGTAACCAACTGATCTGACTTAAGCATTTGTTATGTCTCAACCCGCCTTTATTAAATACGCTAGCCGAACCTGAAACTCAGCTTTCTTCTTCGCTGTGTATTACCAGCCGCGACCCGACCACTCAGATCTGAAATTTTGACCCGACTCCCACACGCCCACACCATTTCACGCAACGTTTGGCCTCCGAATCACTTTGGGTTCGATCGCACGTGTGGAGAACACGAGAGTATATCAAAGGATCGTTACTTAACCACCTTAATTAGCTGAACTAAAATCCAATTAATTCACTCCTTAACACCATTAAAACTCGTCTACATGATCTGTCTCCTTCAAACCAACGACCTTTGCTCTTAAAATTGATCTCTTTTAAACCATTGAAACTTTCCTCTCGTTACCCACCCGCAGTTTTATGATGATTGCACCTGCGTACCATCGGAACCTCACCGGAAAACTTCAGTCTGGCAACGTCTCATCGCCGATTATTCGTTCGCCTAATAGGTAATTCTCAAGCATTTGTTTTAAATTATGCATATCGATCTTTAGTTTCGTGATTTTAATATATCAGAGACGAATTAGTCAATTAATTTTTATTGATGATTCGATTTGGGATCATGATATTCATTTGATTTGGGAAATAGGATTAAACAGAATTTGGTTTTTAATTATTATAAACTTGCTTTTAAACATCAAATGAGTATAGACCAAATGGTAGATGTCCTTCGATTATAATTAGCAGACCCGAGTTTGAGTACGGTTATATGCATTCTTTTTCCTTTTTAAAATAAGCTTATTCTATCATCTAGTCTTGTAAAAAAATTCTTTTTCTTTTTCTCTGATGATGCTGGTAAAATACTATATGTAATAGAAACTTGCAACCCAAAACTTACATCATTTATCGCCAACGACATTAGACTCGCTCCCCGGGGCTTGACCCTAATGTACGCTATTGTTGTTGTGTGCTATTTTGGTCTTGATATGATTATTATTTTGTTATGTGTCTTTGTTGATGTATGTGTATTGTTAGTTATATTAGTGACATGTGACAATCTCTATATTAACCTTGTGAGCATGTTGAAATATAATTTTCTTTAAAATAAAAATAAACTACTTTCTACAAAATAAGGAATTGTTCACCAGCATAATTGTTGACCCATAAATATATTTTTCTAACGTGGTGCAGGAGCAAGGTTGATAAGCAAGTGAGGAGGACACGTAGCATGGGCCTTAGGAAAATAAATCGGAAAATCTTGTTGTGTGTTTTTTTAACATTGTATGTACAACTATTGATTGATCTATGTTATGTGACAATTTAATTTAATGACTTTAGATATTAAACTTATAATAGTGTCATGAGCTATGGGCAACCAGTCTGTCCCGTACCATTCCGTTGTGGGTCGGGGTGTGACAATTTTAATAATATTTCTTTAATCTCTAAACACTCTAATACCTTATGCTGCGAGATACGACTCGGATACTTCAATGATCAAAAGGTTACCTCGGTGTCCCATTCTTCAACTCATCGACTCTTCTCGGGATTTCCAAAGGAACTTGCAAACTGTGAGCATACTTGACCCTTTTTACACTTTAACGCGTTTTGGGGTGCAACATGTTAGGATCTGAGTTTGAATTACTTGTAATTTTTGTTTCAAAAATGAAAATGATTGAAGTTTTTAAAAGAGATTTGCAGCGGAAATAGATGGAAAACTTTTACTACAAGCAATGGTCGTTTGTTTTCATCATCATCATGTTTTCAAGTTGGTAAACTTGCCTGTGATTCACAAACTCCCCCTCAGCCTTTGCAATTGAAGTTTGGTAGTAAGAAAATGCAGAGAAGATGAAATGCGAAAGTTGATCTTTTGATAGACAAAGTTAAACTATTACACAAGTTACCTATTTATACTAAACTATCTAACCACTGAGCATCTTTGATGACGTCAGGGTTGATAGTGACAGGAAACTAAATGTAACTAACTACAAACACTGCTAATACTAACTATCAGTGCTTAGCACTGTTACATTGATAAACTATCTAATGACTAAGCTCTGATCTCTATCATCTGATCCTTGTAGCTCTGGCAGACCTTTGCAACTTTGTGAAGACAGATGATAGAAGAGCAGTCTTTAGGGAAGGCAGTGTTTGTACAACAGAGGTTGTAACCTCTGATAGTGTAACCAAAGCTCGGATAGTGTTATTTGGCTTTGTATCATCTGTTCCTTTCATAGGGTTCAATCCCAACAATCTCTCCCCGGAACAGATGATGCCAAAAACACTTTATTCTTGGTCTTTATTCCTCAGGAAGAATTCTCTTATTTGACCTTTGAATTGATGTTCAAAGTTAAGAGATTCTATGTCATCAGCATCCTTCTGTAGCTCTAAACATAATAATTCTTGGAAGTCTTCTACTGTAAGCCCAAAAGCAGCTTCCATAGATAGTTTAGTGGCATTACCATCAGACTTGAGCAGTGTCAATTCATGGGTGTCTTTATCGACCTTCCACTTTAGAATTTTTGGGTCTGAAGGTTTTCTTGAAGGAGCTTTTATTGCTGAGGTTTGAGAATGAGCTATTTTTTATAAATCTTTAGCCAGCTTGGCACTTGAATCATCTGTTGGATAATCAATCATGTTCTGTATACCTTCTTTGATAAATGTATCCTCAAACTCTTTGTCAGTCTTTTCAGACATCTCCCTTGCCTTTGCCTGTGTAACAGGGCAAGTGTGGAATGGGCAGATGTTGTACTGGACTTTTTAGAGAGTTGGGCTTTGAGAATAGCATCTTCTTTTGAATAATCAGGTTTAGGAGGCATGGATGGATCATTTTTCCTCCTTTCTTCCAACTTTTTGTAAGTGTCTATCACCCTGACCTCACCCCATCTCATCACTTGATTCTTTGAACCATAATTGTTCTGAATTAGTTCATTCTTCATTCTCTTCACCTTCAAGGCTCTTTCAGTCACATCTTTCTTGTATAGATCCCAGTTGGGAGGAGTTGGCTTTTTGAGAGGGTCTTTCAACATTTCTTGCATTCTGTTGATTTCTTCTCTTAGCTCATCTATGCTCCAATCCCTGAACTGTGCCCTTGTTGCCTTATACATCTTCTTCTCCATGATATACTCAATGAGTTCACTCTTGAGCAGCTTATCTTCCCTTTCTGACAACTGATTGCTCAGGTTCTTGACAAAATCTTGTAAGATGTTGGCTTTACTTAGTTGAAAGGACATGGCAATCTGTATCTCTCTATCACTTTTACCAGCTGATTCTCTTTTGGCAATATCCTCTGCTTGCTTCCGTTTCAATTCCAAATAATCATCAACATCTGCAGGTCTTGGATAGCCATCATGGGATAGGATTGTTCTTTTATCAGGGTCATCCTCTGAAAAGAAACTTAGGATCTCTTCCCTGACTGCTGGTAAATCAAGAGGATATAGCTTTGCTGCAGGAGTAACTTCAAGCGTTGAAGATGTTGTAAGCTCTGATGTGGAGGTCATTGGTTGTGATGATAGTGGAAGAGGTGCAGGAATCTCATCATCATTTATCACTTTTGTGATCTTTCTCCTTTTAAACCTTAAAGTGGGTGATGGTGGTTGTGGGATCTTAGGTGGTGTGGATAATTGATGAGTTGATGTGAGAAAAGTGATCATGGCAGTGGATAGAGTTGCATCTGATGCAACCTCTGATGTATCAACAGATGTTGATACAACGATGCTGTAACATCTGCTTGTGTGGATGTGGGTTGTGGTTTTGAAGATGTGATGGGTTTTTGAGAGGCATAGGTTTTGATGGTTGGATTGGTTTCAGGCTTAGTTTTAGGAGGTGTGGTTGTTGGTTGCCTAGCTTTTCTAGCATGTATCTTCTTTGATGAAGTACCAACTTCTCCTTTTTCTTTTTGTTGTTCAATATTTTTCTCAACCAACACTCTGCACTCCTCAATCATTGTCTTCTTGTGCCTAGCCCTTGCCTTGGCCACAATTTCATCAGTTAAATCTTTCTTCTTTGAACCATCAGGCCTTGGAATATTTAAAGTAGGTCTGGCCTTATCATCATCTATTTTCAGCTTTTTGTTTCCTAAAGGTTTCTCTCCCTTTTTGGCTTCATCTGTTGTAACAAAGATAACCGTTGGAAGTGCATGGCCAGTGGTTATGAGTATATGAGCTTTGATGGCTTTAATGTCTGTTGCAGTGTCTTGATACCTTGAATCAAACATGTTTCTAACATCATTCATCTGGTGCTTGTGTTGTAGATCCAAATAATGTTGGATGTTGAAACAGAGGGTTAAGAGCTTCCTTGAGATCAGCAGTGGATAGAACAGAGGGTTGACTTTTTGTAGCTATCATCTGCTTCAGTAAACTTTTGATCTCGTCCACAGAATGTTCTATCTTAGTAACTCTCTCCGTCAAATCCTGATATTTTAGATCATCACCTAATTTAATAGGATCATCTGAACTCCTACCAGACATGGTAGTTGTATCTATGGTATCATTAGCAGTGGTTTTAGGACCAGCTTCAACCGTAGATGCCCCTTTGTCTTGGAACTGGGGACTTCCCACAATAGAGGTAACAGTTGTTGCCTCAACAGTGGTTGCCTTCAACCAAGTCTTATTAATGAAACCACTGTCCAACTGAGAACTTGGGAGTTCAGCAATTGTAGTGGTTGCTTGAGTTGAACTATCACCAAGGGTTACATGTAACCCAAGGGATGTAGCCTCTTCAAGTGCAGATGGGCTAGCAATGAATAGAGAGTCAGACCCAGCCTCTTGATGAAGTATATTCTCAGTAATAGGTTGTTGAGAAGTGCTAGAATTTTGTATGGTCTAATTCAATTGCATTCAGCAAAGGTAACATAGTAGGTGGAAGTGTAGTCATTGGTGAAGGTGGCTGTGTAGAAAACGACAGTGCCCTGGGAGAGGGGCTGTGGAAGATAGAACCAAGTGGATCTAGAGCTTCATAATTTGGTGTCCCTGTGTCTACAACCTTTTCCTTTTGTGAGGAAGAAGGAGGAGTTTCAAAGCCGGTTGGAGATCTTTGAACCATCTGCTGTGAAGAAGTAGCAGCAGTGGTTTGTGACTTTGGTGCTGTCACTGGGTTAACCTCTGGGATCTCATCTTCCAGAGGACCCTTTTTGGGTTTGGTGGGCTTTTTGGTAAGTGTTTTGGTTTTCTTTTTGAGGATTTTTGGTGTGGGTTTCAGAGCATCGGTTGTGGTGCCCTGATCACCAAAAGCAGTGGGCTCAGTAGCAAGAGGTTGAGTTTGAACATTTTGTTCAGGTAAAACTTGCTCAACCTCCTCTACTTGTGTTTTCGCAACTTTATCTTGGTTTGTTATTCTGGTGAAGGTTTCATGATTGAGGCGGCCTGGGTTTGTCACAGCACCTTTTTTACTTTCAGGACCTTTGATTTGATCTTGTAAGTAAACACTCAGAAACTGTGGGTGAATCAAAAAAGCTTTTCTTTTTGTAATATTTTGAAAATTATGCACAAGATCATTGAACAGGATCTGGGAGTAGTTAAAATCTGTGTCAGTTAAAATTGCATACCCCAGATATTGCATGTTAAATGGAATTTCATTGAAAGCAGTGGTTTTTGCTGAGAGACAAGTTAGAATTGTGTGAAAGAAAAATCTCATCTCAGCAGGAAAGTTAGGTTTAAAGATGGTCATACCTTTCATCTGGCCTTCATAACCTCTTTCCAGAAACTCTGCTTGGATCTCATTGAGGGGAAATGACACAGGATGTTCTATGTCATTTAACTTGAAAACTTGAGAGATCGATTGGGGGCTAATTTACATCAACACTCCCCCTACTCTTGAGATTATTGTATAAGGAACACCAGCAGCAGTTGAGTGAACCTTAGCATTATTCCAGAAGTCACGAAGAGAATCACTGTAGATTGGGGCTTTGACTTCCAACATGTGCTTGAATTTCGACTTTTGCAAAATTCGAATCATTGGATTATAGCGAGTATTTGCGTCGTTTGCTTCAAGTATGGCGGTGTAATTATATGGGGTTTTGATTATGAGAGTGAAGGTGGAAGTTCTTGTGTGGATTTCTTTGAAGATTTTGATTTGGGAGCCATGGTGTTAGAGAGAAAAACTGTTTTGAGATTTTTGAAATCGACACAGTTTTAGGGTAAACACTGGTGAGGGATAAAACAAGGTTTCTATAGGGTTTTGAAAAAGTGACGATGACATGTCATCTGTTGCAAGATCTGATGGCTAACATCTGGCCACGTGTAACCTCTGATGAGAAAAGTACTGATTTTTAACACTATCAGTGGATAGCTATCAGTGTTTTAAAACAAGTGGTAAAAATGGAAGTCAGAAGATACACTTTAACAGTAGATAAGATTTGAAGCCTATCAGAGGTTTTGAGCAAACAAATGTTATGAGCAGACTTTTAAAGATTTATTGAAAAATTCAATTTTAACTATTTTTAAGGATGAGTTTTTGATTTTCTAAAAACATTTTGATGCTATGTACCCATGGATTTACAAGAAAACTTGTTTTTAATCCATGTTTAGCATTCCAATTCTTGAGATCAAGTTTTCAAAGGTAGATGTATCCAATGCCTTGGTTAAAACATCTGCCAACTGATCTGAAGTATAGACATGATGCAAAGAAATCAAACCTTTTTCATAGCAATCTTTCACAAAGTGATGTCTGGTGTCAATGTGCTTTGTAGTTGAGTGAGAAACTGGATTTTTAATGATGTTTTCAGCAGCCTGACTGTCCAATCTGAGTGGAGTCTTTAGTGCAGTTACACCAAAATCCAGCAACTAGTTTTGAAGCCACAAGAGTTGAGCAGTGCAGCTAGCAGCAGCAATATACTCTGCCTCAGCAGTGGATGTTGAAACCGCAACCTGCTTTTTGCTTTGCCAAGACACTAGACAATCACCTAGGAATTGACATCCTCCTGTTGTGGACTTCCTTGTAGTTTTGCACCCAGCAAAGTCACTATCTGAAAAACCTGAAAGCTCAATATTCCAATTAGCTGGATGCCAGATACCAAGTATGGGAGCACCTTTTATGTATCTAAATATCCTTTTTACAGCAATAAGATCAGATTTCTAGGTAATGCCTGTGATCTGGCAGAAACACATGTTGCAAACATGATGTCAGGCCTTGATGCAGTTAGGTACAATAAAGACCCAATCATGCTTCTATAAAGAGTTTGATCAACAAGGTCATCTTTACCATCAATGGTGACTAGCTTGGTGGTTGCCATGGGTGTGCTACATGGTTTATAATCATCCATATCAAACTTTTTAAGCAGTTCTTTCACATACTTGTTTTGATGGATGAATGTACCATTTTGCAATTGTTTAACTTGGAGACCAAGAAAACATTGGAGCTCACCCATTGCACTCATCTCAAACTCTGCTGCCATGAGATATCGAAACTCTTCACACATAGCAGTGCTTGTGGATCCAAAAATGATGTCATCCACATAATTTGGACAAGCATCAAATATTTTCCTTTCCATTTTAAGAATAGGGTTTTATCTATTTTACCTCTAGTAAACCCTATGGATAAGAGAAAAGTGGATAGAGTTTCATGCCAGGCTCTTGGTGTTTGCTTCAAGCTATACAATGCTTTGTTAAGCTTGTAGACATGATCAGGATGGAATGCATCTTCAAAACCTAGAGGTTGACAGACATACACCTCTTCTTTGATTTTTCCATACAAAAATGCACTCTTTATATCCATTTGATACACCTTTATATTGTGGTTAGCAGCAAAAGCTAGGAACAGGCGAATAGCTTCCAACCTTGCTACAGGAGCAAAAGTTTCACCATAGTCTATACCTTCTTCCTGTTTGTAGCCTTGAATCACGAGCCTTACTTTGTTTTTGACAACAGAACCCCTTTCATCAGTTTTGTTCTTGAAGACCCACTTTGTGCCAATTGGACTTACATCTTTTGGCAGTGGCACAAGCTCCCAAACTTGTTGTCTCTTGAACTGAAGGAGTTCTTCTTGCATGGCTTCTACCCAGCTGTTGTCTTTCAGTGCCTCTTGGTACTTGATTGGCTGTGTGAGTGATAGAAAACCAGCAAAAAGACAAATATTTTGGGATTGGCTCCGTGTGAGTACCCCAGATTTGATGTTGCCAATAACTTGATCTGCTGGATGGCTTTTGAGATAAATCAAATCACCTTGGTATGGAACAATAGCATTTTGAGGTGATGGCTGCAAATGTGTATCATCTGAGCTAACCTCTGCTGGTGAGTTTGAAGTATCAGCCTCTGATGTAAATGGAGGTGGTGGTATTGGGGGTAAAGAGGTAACATTCTGATGATTTTGGTGCCCAAATGTAGGACTTTTATCAATAGATGTTTGATTTTGTGAACTGCAGAGGTTTGAGGATCAACCACTGTTGACCCAGAAGTGGCAGAGTTTACACAAGAGCTTGTGGCACCTGATCCTCTGTTGGAAGAATTGACTTTTGTTTGTGGAAGCACACAGTCATATTCTTGATCTTGATCTTCTCTTGATGGTTGTGGTGTACCTGCATTATCTAACTTGATAGAAACATCAGCAAATGTGAATTTATCTAAATCAAAAAGCTCTGCAGGATTTGCTGGGATTTTCAGTGATGAAAGTTCATTGAACTTCACATTCAAAGTTTCTTCAGCACACTTTGTCCTAGAGTTAAAAACTCAGTAGGCTTTAGCAGTGGTTGAGTATCCCAGAAAACAACCACAATCAATTTTGGCTGCAAACTTAGATATAGAATCTTTTAAGTTCAAAATGAAGCATGGACAGCCAAAAACTTTAAAATAGGAATTCAGAGGTTTGACTTTATACAAAATCTCATAGGCAGTCTTTTGATGCTTGTGGTTAATCAAAACTCTGTTTTGAACATAGCAAGCAGTGTTTACAGCCTCTGCCCAGAAAGACAAGGGTAAACCAGAGTCTGCTAGCATAGTTCTTACTGATTCAATTAAAGTTCTATTTTTCCTTTCAACCACCCCATTTTGTTATGGAGTTCTTGGAATGCTATATTGTCTAACAATTCCTTTTGACTCACAAAAAGCATCCAACACCCTATTTTTAAACTCTGTTCCATTGTCACTCCTAAAGATTTTTACTGAAAAATCAAATTGCTTTTCTACTTGTTTGAGAAAGTTTTGCAAAATGACTGCAATTTCATCCTTAGAGTGGAGAAAGAAGGTCCATGTAAACCTAGAGAAATCATCAACTATTACTAGGCAATACCTTTTGTGTTTTAAGCTCATGATTTGCACTGGGCCAAACAAGTCCATGTGAAGCAATTGTCAACACTGCTTGTTTTGGACTCTTCAATTGATTTGAAAGAACTTTTATGTTGTTTTCCTTTTAAGCAGGAAACACAATGTTCTTCACAGGAAAATTGCTTGTGAGGCAAACCTCTTACAAGACTTTGTTTTGAGAGTGTGGTGATAGTTTTAAGATTTGTGTTTCCAAGTCTACGATGCCATAACTCAGTCTCTTTGCTTGAAGCAACTGAGAATAAGCATGTTCCAGACATAGGATTATCTTTTAGCATATCTACCACATACACATTCCCACTTCTGTGTGCAGTGAGTTGTGCTTTGCTCTCAGCAATGCTTTGATCAATCTTTTTAACAACCTCTGGTCCCATAATTTGACAAGTTTTCTTGGTGAAGAAGGATCCATACCCTCTATCACTCATTTATGAGACACTCAGCAGGTTAAATTTCAGATTGTCAATTAAGTTCACATTTTCAAACTTGAGTTTCCCAGCCAGAACCGACCCAGACCCTAAAACCTTTCCCTTTGAGTTATTACCAAAAGATATATCACCCCCCCATGAGCCATGAAGTCCTTGAGAAGGGCTCTACATCCTGTCATGTGCCTGGAACCTCCACTATCTACATACCATAAGCTATCAAGGCAAGTAGAGGGCCCCTGCACATCAAGTAAATAGATCAGTTAAGATAGGTCTCCAAAGCCAAAATGGCTTTGGATGGGGTCACAGATGATCCAGTCTCAAGTCTAGGACAATGGTCAGTGGTTTGGATATTTTCTTGTAACATCTGCTCTTGACCATTTCCTATCAGATGATAGTATCCACAGGGATGCTTATTCAATCTTTGATTTGAAGGCTTTTTGTATCCTTCATAAGTAAGAGGAACCCTTTTATAGGCTGGTTGGTCATACCCTCTTGGGAATGAGTTTGATGGTGGGCCATCTGTCACTTGCACCTCTCTAGGAACAGAGGTTTTGTTTAAAGCTTTTGTAACATATGTTTCAATTGGTTCAAAACTCTGCTTAGATTTATTTCCAGCAGAACTTGAACCTTCTCTTTCTAGTGCTTTTGCCTTGATCTCTTTTACCTTTTGCTCATAGTTTTTGAGATAGGCACACTCTTGAGTTAAGTGATTTGTTTTGTTGCAGATGGTGCATCTTGAAGAATTTTTGATAGCACAAGTTTTGTTAATGTCATAGGGTTTTAAAATAAAGCAATATGCAGCCACATGATTTCTTTTTTCACAAAATTCACAAAACAAGTTTTTAATCTTTACTCTTCTTTTCCTATCAGACTTTTTATCAGCAGTGGTTGTGACCTCTGCTGGTACATCTTTGATAGGGATCACCAGTGCTTTTGGGGCTATAATACCATCAGAGGTTGTGAAATCCATTGGCTTGAAGTTTTCTAAAATATCACATTCATCTGACCAGGTTGGTTTAAACTGATATTTTTCAATTTCTTTATCTTTTGTTGAAACCTCTGATTTTCCAAAACAATTTTGTTTCCAGATTTATCTGTGATTTTTATTTCTTCACCAGCCAAATTTGTTGGGACTTTTTCAACCAACTCAGAATCAATTTCAGCAACATTTTTCTCATTTTGGTCATAGGTTCTAAAACCTACACCAAACTTAATGTTGCTCTTGATCTGAGCATCAAGCATAATCTCATAACCTTTACATGACTCCACCCATTTTTCACAAGTGATTTGGGTTTCTTCTAACTCCTTTTTACACACTTGGTATTTTTCTACCATTTTGAGTTGTCCTTAGTTATCTTGATTTCATGACCCTCAGGCTACTCATTTCAGAATCTTTTTCACTTAACTTTGATTTTAATTCTTTAATAAGTTTTTCAAAATTAAGTTCATCTTCTAAAATTTTGTTCCTCAGGTTTTCATTCACCTGCTTAATGTTTGCAAAAGCAATGATGCATTTGTCAGAACATAGATCTTTAAGGATCTGAGGTGATACCTTTGTAGCAGCCATGAGAGCAAAATCACACTCATCTTCACACACATCAATATTCCATGGGTCAGTATGAGAGTTCTTTTCCTCATCAGCAGCATTTTCCTTTTCTTCACTTGAAACCACTGTTTCATCACAAACTTGAACTTCATCAGTTTTTGACACTATCTCCACATATTCAACACCTTCAGCAATTGTCTCTAAGGCCATTAAACAAAATTCTTGTTCAACATCATTTTTGGCCATTAAAGTAAAGTTCTCATCAGTCAAATCTCCAGGCAAGCTACTCCGGTCAATATAACTTTGTGTGAAAAAGCTATGTTGACCAACCTCTGTTGGACTAGCAGTGGTTTGAGCAGGTTGTGTGAGAATGGGTGCTTGTTGTACATGCACTTGAGGATGTGATGGTGCCTGAACATATTGAATTTGTGGAGCAGTGGATTGAACATAATGCACTAGAACAGTAATAGCAGAATGTGCAAAGTGGGCAGTTTTTTGAACATGTTGAGCAGGGGTATATTGGGAATAATGAACAATGTTTTGTGTGTGCTGAGGTCTAGGGCCAGGATGAGTCACTATTGGTCCAGAAATTTGAGACCTGCATTCTCTGGCAAAGTGTCCTAACCTATTACACTATATAACACTTGACTTTTGATTTATCCAGCCCAACCTTCAACCCCCATGCAATCCTGGGAATTTCCTACCAGTTCTCTTATAGAATTTACTAGCCCTAACACTTAATAGGGCCAGTTGGTGCAAAATATCCATTTCTTCAAGATCAGAAGGTTCAAAGTGTTGCAAATCATTCAGCTCAAAGAATAGATTGTCAGAGGTTTGGCTTTCCCCACTAGCAATGAAAGCATAGTTGGGTGCATATGTTTCAGATCCAACGTTCCCACCAGATGTAATATCTATATAGTAATCATAACTTTGGTCCTTACTGCTGCCAGAACCCTCTTCTTGGCCAAAAAGAGTTGTATTACCCAATGAGTAATCATCAGTCATTTTTCCAGATTCTTGCTGTAACATCCGTCAAAAACCGGATTTACCAAACCCGCTCCGTTTATTAACCGAACAATCAGTTAAAAATTTCGTTGCGTATTTAATGCCCTAATTATTTTTAAACGATACATAATTAATAAGTATATTGGAATATATAATTTATATTTGAAAAAGTATTAAAAATAATGAAATAAAAATAAACCAATGCTGTCGGGTTTCGAACCCGGGTCAGCCAGCGAATTCAGCAAAGCCTTAACACTCATCCATCCAACCACTGCGCCACTTGTGTTTCTTGTTCATTATTAGAAACAATTAATACATAACCTAAATCTCAAATTCAAAACCGACGCGCCCAATCGCAGTCGTCGGAAATCCCGACGATTTCGCCGAGATTGGACGGTTTCTTCTGTTTTAACCGAAGCCTTAACTATTACATCGGTTATAACCGACGTCTGAACCCGCGACGCAAGTCATAACCGCCGGAAAACTTATTGACCGACGAATCAAGAAGGAAAACGGACTAAATTCGTCGATGTCCTGCCCTATAAATACCCCCTCTAACCTCTGTTAGCTTTTTCTCTCACAATCACACTCTTTCCCGACGTAATTTCACTCGCCGGAGAACTTCTGCAACTCGCCGGAAAACCGAGCCTTTCACCTCTGTGCACTACTCTAACAACTGAACACCCAGAGCTCATACCGAAGCCACCCACACTCATCTCAAACTCCCTGAAGACCCTCTGCGGCAAGACACACGTCGCCGGAATAACCTGCTGACATCGGAGTTTCGCCAGCGAAACAGAGGAGCCACTGTTCGGTATATCTTACACTTAATCTCTCATTCTTTTATTAATCTCACCTGTAATTAAGCGCAACACACTAAAAGAACATGATTAAATCGTCGAACCAGTCGGACATTAGTTCTGGTTAAGTCCAACGAAGAAGACGAAGTTTCAGTATTGTATATGTTTAATTAAAATCAAGATATATCTCGGGTTAGACACACAGTCCAGCGGTGGACTGTGTGCAAATAAAACACGCTTACGTCCCGAGTTCGATTCTTGTCCCACGCACACTCGCCTTAATAAAAATGTTCTTTTTTAACCGAACCGGATTCACTGCAATAGATGTTAAGTTTAATAAAAACCGGAATAATAACCAAGATAGACACACAGTCCAGTGGTGGACTGTGTGAACGTTTAAATCACATGTCACGAGTTCGAGTCCAGACTACCGCACCGGTCCGGACAATTATCAAACTTTTTATATAAGGCAGAAATGAAATAATGTAGTTTGTATATAAGTATAATAAAAATCAGTTTATTTACCAAGTTAGACACACAGTCCAACGGTGGACTGTGTGTTAACCTAACCCACAGGTCCCGGGTTCGAGACCTGTGGAGAACACCGAGCGAGTCATTTAAATCGTTTTTGAAATAAATGATTTTCGGATTAATTCAATTAAGGTATAAATATAATTAAAAACAGAAATATTTCGGGTTAGACACGTAGCTCAGTTGGTAGAGCTGCGTGCACGCGAACGGGAGGTCTCGATTTCGAGCCTCACCCGGCGCTCACAATTACACAATAAAATCGGTCAACGGTCAACAATTCAACAGGTCAACAGTCAAAAATCAACATTTTTTTTATTTACTTTTATTTATTTATTTACATTAAAAATACTTAAAAATAACATTTTAAGGTTAGAAAATAGCCTTAAACTCACAAAAATATATCCAACAATCCTACGAAAATTGATTAATAAAAAAATCCGCTTACTTACCGAACCATTATGCCATTATCTAGGTTAGTTTCACTCGTGGTTAAAACCAACTTCGTACGCATTCAACATCATCAACCGAACGCACCCAATGTGAGTGAATTTTACAACTCCCATTTTTAATTACACGTTTTGGGGTGTGTCATGTGTCACCAAAATTAACTCGTTTATTTAAACTTGTGCCATACCATATTGTGATCTAAACTTAGATTGTATATATTGTTTGTAGTTATGTATTTCATATTGTCAAGTTATATGCAATTCATTCATTAGGCCCATCAGTTCCTCGTAGGAGACGAGTTGAGCAACGCGTGCCTCAAAACAAATCCATTATTGTTCGTGTGTGCATTATGTAATATTAAATGATTGGTGAATAAGTTTACATCTATTTTTACTCATGTGTGGTTGTGCACTTTATTTTATAATCAATTCAATAAACTTGTTCAAATGTTCTTCATAGGATTCACTCGCCAACTTTTTGTTGATCCAAAAACCATGTTTACACATGATACAGGTGAACAGGATGAAGCAAGGAAAACATAGGAAATGCCTTAGAAGAAAACAATGAAGTCTAGAATGATGTTTAGGACATGATGTAATTATGATTGTATATTTCCCATTAAATTGTATTAATGAATATGAAACGTCATAATAAATGTCATGAGCTTTGATGATAACCCAATTATGCCCCGATCACCTTTTTCCGCTGCGGGTCGGGGTGTGACAGATTGGTATCAGAGCCATGACTATAGGGATATAGAATAGGTTATTAGACCCTTAGAGCCTATACTATAGTTGCCTAAATTTTAATTGTTTAGGTGGTTACATACAAACTTATGATGTTTATTTTTTTCATATTTGTTTATACTTACAGTCAAACATACATACTTACATACACATTCATCATACATATTTCAGTGTTCATATATTCAAATCATCTTCATACTTTTGTTATTCAAAGATTTTGTCGCAATTTTCAAATCTCATCAAAGTAAGTTCTGCGACGGGCATGTAGTAACTGGAAGGGTACAAGTACCGGTAGTCGGAACGTCCTGTCTAGGTTGGCATTCGTATAAATCCAATATAACGGACCAGTTTGCCTACCTGGGGACTAACGATGAGAGTACGAAGGACCTATTAGGCCAAAGCATGCCACACCAAAGTCGTTCGAACTAACCCCACTTTGAGGTGTCACCGTGTCCATACCTGGATACATTCCGAATATCATACGTTACATACATATTTCTCAATTTTCTCCGGGTTTTAGTGTACGTAACCAGGCTAACACATGCGAACCATATGAAAAACCCGGTATTCATGGGGGCCCACATGATTACGAAGGTGAAGTATGGCGGCATGCAAAGCCCAAGGCATCCTATGGATGTAGTAGATTTATTTTTCTATATTTATTTTATGAATGTTCATTCCTAAGTACGACCCATGATCCCAAAAACATCCAACTCATACTCTTGATATGTATTCCTTGTAGATGTCTTCTAGCCTCGCCCGTAGGAAGATGAGAGCAGGAAAAGCCCGCGAGCGCATGGCTGCCCTATTCGCTCAACAAATGGCTGCCGTAATACCCAACATTGTAATCCAAGTCCAACAAGCACTTACCGCTAATCCTGTCAACCAAGAAGATCAAAACGTTATCAACCCTCCCCCAAATACCACTAAATGCACCTACAAGCATTTCAAATCCTGCGACCCTCCAAAATACGAAGGGACTGAAGGTGTCACCGCTCTCCTCCATTGGTTTGAAGAAATGGAGAACACTTTTCTAAATTGCGATTGCCCCGATGATCGCAAAGTGCGATATGCTACCGGTCGTTTATATGGAATAGCACTTACTTGGTGGAATACAGAGAAGGCCAAACGAGGCGTTGACGATGCTATGACTTTGACTTGGGAAGAGTTGAAGGAAATCATGACAAGACGGTTTTGCCCAAGGAGCGAAATCAAGAAATTAGAAGATGAGTTCTATTCATTGAAGCAAAAGGAAGGCGACCACACCACATACAACAAAAGATTCCTCGAGTTAAATCAAATGGTTCCCAATTTGTTCACTCCCCTCTACCGTTTGATCGAGCACTACATTCGAGGTCTTCCGTCAAAAATTCAAGACTCTGTAATAAGTACCACGCCTGCAACTTTAGAAGCAGCAATGGAGTTAGCTATAGAGCTCACCGAAAACCGAATCCGGAACAAAGACTTCAAGGAGGAGAAGAAGAAGGATAAGGCATCGACTGAAACTTCAAACTCCACCCAAACCGAATCCCTTCTCAACCCACTTTTAAGAGAAAACGAGATGGGCAACTTTTCGCTGTCACACAACGTAATCAACCAATTTCACAAGCCATACCCATCCAAGCTATCCCAATCACTCAAGTAGCACCCAACTCAACTTACCCAAATAAGAAACCATACCTTGGACCTCACCCTCGATGTAACACCTGTTTTTATCACCATCCCCTTACCTTACCTTGTCGACTATGTGCAAATTGTGGACGCTATGGTCATTTGAGCAAGGTTTGCCGCACCCCTGAAAACCAAATCTCTCCCCCTACTCAAAACATGATCCAAACCTATCAACAACCCCAATACCCCATGTTCCCATATGTTCGAGCTTGTTTCAATTGTGGCGACCCTACCCACTTTAGAAACACGTGCCCTCGATTGGTTAACATCATAAACGCTCAAGCTCAATCAAACCCAGTTAACCAAGTAAATCAAGAAAACCCAATCACTAGGCCACCAGCAAGAGGAAGAGTTTTCAACATCAACGCCAATCCCGCCGAAGATAATGACGGCCCAAACGAAAACACCCAACTAGTCCCCTTCACCGAAAATCAAGATTCAACTCCAACCGCTTAGTTTTTATGTTTTTTTTCTTTATGTTATCTCCATTTTCCCATATCCCAGTTATAAATTGGAATCTTATCCAAGGATCCTAATGCGAATTACTATTTCAGTTTGTTTTTGTTTTAAAGTCACATAGAACTAATCATAACTTACTGATAAAGCCAATGAAAATTTGACAAGAATATGGTGGATACGCCGCTGGTACTTCCTATATATAAGTATTCTTGTCAAAGGATCAAAGGCATTATCAGGCGGTTATGAGAAGTTCCATGTAGGATTTAGTATTGTCTTGATTGAAGTTTGTGTTATACTCACTGATTTAGCATTTATAGCATCTTATCATTTAAAGAAATTGGATTGTATTCCATTTCTACATAGACTAACCTCTCCATCACAATAAACGAGAGAGGTATTGTCATCATTCAAACATGTATACTATCAGAATTAAGACTCAAGTTTTGGTTGTTGTGGTTGTTTTAGAGTCACATAGAACTAATCATAACTCGCGGATAAAGTCAATGAAAATTTGACAAGAATATGGTGGATACGCCGCTGGTACTTCCTATATATAAGTATTCTTGTCAAAGGATCAGAGGCATTATCAGGCGGTTATGAGAGGTTCCATGTAGGATTTAGTATGTTTTGGTCAAAGTTTGTTCATCATACATTTCAGCGTATTTCAATTTCATCATTTAAAGAAGTTGAGCTATGTCTCACTTCCACAATGACTAACCTCTCCATCACAACAAACGAGAGAGGTATTGTCATCATTCAAACATGGATACTATCAGAATTAAGACTCAAGTTTTGGTTGTTGTGTTTGTTGTAGAGTCACATAGAACTAATCATAACTTGCGGATAAAGTCAATAAAAATTTGACAAGAATATGGTGGATACGCCGCTGGTACTTCCTATATATAAGTATTCTTGCCAAAGGATCAGAGGCATTATCAGGCGGTTATGAGAAGTTCCATGTAGGATTTAGTATTGTTTTGGTTGAAGTTTGTGTTATACTCCCTGATTTAGCATTCATATCATCTCATTATTTAAAGAAATTGGATTGTGTTCCATTTTCTACATAGACTAACCTCTCCATCATAACAAACGAGAGAGGTACTGTCATCATTCAAACATGTATACTATCAGAATTTAGACTCAAGCTGTGGTTGTTGTGTTGTTTATGTTTTAGAGTCACATAGGACTAATCATAATTTACTGATAAAACCAATGAAAATTTGACGAGAATATGGTGGATACGCCGCTGGTACTTCCTATATATAAGTATTCTCGCCAAAGGATCAGAGGCATTATCAGGCGGTTATGAGAAGTTCCATGTAGGATTTAGTATTGTCTTGGTTGAAATTTGTGTTACATTCATATCATCTCGCCATTTAAAGAAATTGGATTGTGTTCTATTTCTACATAAACTAACCTCTCCATCATAACAAACGAGAGAGGAACTGTCACCATTCAAACATGTATGCTATCAGAATTTGGACTCAGATATTGCTTGTTGTGTTTATTTATGTTCTAGAGTTACATCATAGAACCAATCATAACTTACTGATAAAACCAATGAAAATTTGACAAGAATATGGTGGATACGCCGCTGGTACTTCCTATATATAAGTATTATTGTCAAAGGATCAGAGGCATTGTCAGGCGGTTATGAGAAGTTCTATGTAGGATTTAGTAATTTCTTGGTACATTGGTTGTGGCGTTTATTTATGTTCTAGAGTCACATCATAGAACCAATCATAACTTACTGATAAAACCAATGAAAATTTGACAAGAATATGGTGGATACGCCGCTGGTACTTCCTATATATAAGTATTCTTGTCAAAGGATCAGAGGCATTGTTAGACGGTTATGAGAAGTTCCATGTAGGTTGTAGTATTAGAAGTTTTGCTTTAGGATATAACCATATCTTCCCAAACATATCAAAACTCTTACGCATGATATCATATTTAGTAAATCAACTCTGCTTATCAATATTTTTACCGTAGGCAACAAAAAGCGATTCCTGTAACAGGGTACTTAACCCTTACAAGGGACGTTACCGCCTCAAACAAAAACTTAAACTCTTACTCTTTTTCTAAGCATGTAACTGTCAAACTAAACACCATCCTTTTTAGACAAATATGTCACTACTTAAATTTCGGGACGAAATTTCTAAAAAGCAGGGGATACTGTAACATCCGTCAAAAACCGGATTTACCAAACCCGCTCCGTTTATTAACCGAACAATCAGTTAAAAATTTCGTTGCGTATTTAATGCCCTAATTATTTTTAAACGATACATAATTAATAAGTATATTGGAATATATAATTTATATTTGAAAAAGTATTAAAAATAATAAAAAAAAATAAACCAATGCTGCCGGGTTTCGAACCCGGGTCAGCCAGCGAATTCAGCAAAGCCTTAACACTCATCCATCCAACCACTGCGCCACTTGTGTTTCTTGTTCATTATTAGAAACAATTAATACATAACCTAAATCTCAAATTCAAAACCGACGCGCCCAATCGTAGTCGTCGGAAATCCCGACGATTTCGCCGAGATTGGATGGTTTCTTCTGTTTTAACCGAAGCCTTAACTATTACATCGGTTATAACCGACGTCTGAACCCGCGACGCAAGCCATAACTGCCGGAAAACTTATTGACCGACGAATCAAGACGGAAAACGGACTAAATTCGTCGATGTCCTGCCCTATAAATACCCCCCTAACCTCTGTTAGCTTTTTCGCTCACAATCACACTCTTTCCCGACGTAATTTCACTCGCCGGAGAACTTCTGCAACTCGCCGGAAAACCGAGCCTTTCACCTCTGTGCACTACTCTAACAACTGAACACCCAGAGCTCATATACCCACACTCATCTCAAACTCCCTGAAGACCCTCTGCCGCAAGACACACGTCGCCGGAATAACCTGCTGACATCGGAGTTTCGCCGGCGAAACAGAGGAGCCACTGTTCGGTATATCTTACACTTAATCTCTCATTCTTTTATTAATCTCACATGTAATTAAGCGCAACACACTAAAAGAACATGATTAAATCGTCGAACCAGTCGGACATTAGTTCTGGTTAAGTCCAACGAAGAAGACGAAGTTTTAGTATTGTATATGTTTAATTAAAATCAAGATATATCTCGGGTTAGACACACAGTCCAGCGGTGGACTGTGTGCAAATAAAACACGCTTACGTCCCGAGTTCGATTCTTGTCCCACGCACACTCGCCTTAATAAAAATGTTCTTTTTTTAACCGAACCGGATTCACTGCAATAGATGTTAAGTTTAATAAAACCGGAATAATAACCAAGATAGACACACAGTCCAGTGGTGGACTGTGTGAACGTTTAAATCACATGTCACGAGTTCGAGTCCAGACTACCGCACCGGTCCGGACAATTATCAAACTTTTTATATAAGGCAGAAATGAAATAATGTAGTTTGTATATAAGTATAATAAAAATCAGTTTATTTACCAAGTTAGACACACAGTCCAGCGGTGGACTGTGTGTTAACCTAACCCACAGGTCCCGGGTTCGAGACCTGTGGAGAACACCGAGCGAGTCATTTAAATCGTTTTTGAAATAAATGATTTTCGGATTAATTCAATTAAGGTATAAATATAATTAAAAACAGAAATATTTCGGGTTAGACACGTAGCTCAGTTGGTAGAGCTGCGTGCACGCGAACGGGAGGTCTCGAGTTCGAGCCTCACCCGGCGCACACAATTACACAATAAAATCGGTCAACAGTCAACAGGTCAACAGTCAAAAATCAACATTTTTTTTATTTACTTTTATTTATTTATTTACATTAAAAATACTTAAAAATAACATTTTTAAGGTTAGAAAAAAGCCTTAAACTCACAAAAATATATCCAACAATCCTACTAAAATTGATTAATAAAATCCGCTTACTTACCGAACCATTATGCCATTATCTAGGTTAGTTTCACTCGTGGTTAAAACCAACTTCGTGCGCATTCATCATCATCAACCGAACGCACCCAATGTGAGTGAATCTTACAACTCCCCTTTTTAATTACACGTTTTGGGGTGTGTCATGTGTCACTAAAATTAACTCGTTTATTTAAACTTTTGCCATACCATATTGTGATCTAAACTTAGATTGTATATATTGTTTGTAGTTATGTATTTCATATTGTCAAGTTATATGCAATTCATTCATTAGGCCCATCAGTTCCTCGTGGGAGACGAGTTGAGCAACGCGTGCCTCAAAACAAATCCATTATTGTTCGTGTGTGCATTATGTAATATTAAATGATTGGTGAATAAGTTTACATCTATTTTTACTCATGTGTGGTTGTGCACTTTATTTTATAATCAATTCAATAAACTTGTTCAAATGTTCTTCATAGGATTCACTCGCCAACTTTTTGTTGATCCAAAAACCATTTTTACACATGATACAGGTGAACAGGATGAAGCAAGGAAAACATAGGAAATGCCTTAGAAGAAAACAATGAAGTCTAGAATGATGTTTAGGACATGATGTAATTATGATTGTATATTTCCCATTAAATTGAATTAATGAATATGAAACGTCATAATAAATGTCATGAGCTTTGATGATAACCCAGTTATGCCCCGATCACCTTTTTCCGCTGCTGGTCGGGGTGTGACACTTGATACTTCTTTTTCTGGTTTAACTCTCTCTCAAAAGTGAGGAGTATCCCATGAAGTTGTGTCAACGACATATCTTTAAATCCAACAGACTTTCTCGTTACATAAGCTACAGTCTCCCACTTATCTTGTAACGATCTAAGGAAACGACTATTGGCAGTCAAATTAGGTAGAACCACGTTAAACAGTCTAAGTTCACTGATAAGACAACTGTAACATTCGAACTGTTGTGTTAGAGACTCTCCTTTCAAGTGACAAAACGTTTCATACTGCTGATTTAGAACTTCTCTATTACTTTCTATCACTTCCTCAGTCCCACTGAATTGCTCTTTAAGTGCATCCCATAACTCCTTTGCACTATTGCAATGGAGTAGACCAGCATAAATCTCATTGGGTAAGGCCGAAGCAACTATGCTAAATGCCTTAGCATCAATTCAATTTTCTGGAAATCCTGCTCTGAAAAGTTTTCAGGATTTTTTGGCACTTGTTTAGTTGGATCCTCTGTGCTTGGAACCATCGGAACGTGAGGTCCATAAGCAACAGATCTCCAGCAACCGGTGTTTTGCTGGGCAAGGATATGACCCATCCGTCATTGCCAAATGAAATATTTATTTCTTTTGAGCATCAGCGGTTTGAATAAGGATCCAGAGTTGGCATCCTGTGTGTTTTGAGACATTTTCAGTTGATTTTACACAGATTTCTGTTTTAAAAACTTTGAACGTAATAAAACTCTGTTTATCAAGCAAAAACAACCAAACTAAATAGCAGGGAGCTGATCTGTTCGAATCAAATCGATTGTTAGATCGAATTTGATGAATCAAGCTCTGATACCAATTGTTAGGATTTGAGTTTGAATTACTTGTAATTTTTGTTTCAAAAATGAAAATGATTGAAGTTTTTAAAAGAGATTTGCAACGGAAATAGATGGAAAACTTTTACTACAAGCAATGGTCGTTTGTTTTCATCATCATCATGCTTTCAAGTTGGTAAACTTGCATGTGATTCACAAACTCCCCCTCAGCCTTTGCAATTGAAGTTTGGTAGTAAGAAAATGAGAGAAGATGAAATGCGAAAGTTGATCTTTTGATAGACAAAGTTAAACTGTTACACAAGTTACCTATTTATACTAAACTATCTAACCACTGAGCATCTTTGATGACGTCAGGGTTGATAGTGACAAGAAACTAAATGTAACTAACTACAAACACTGCTAACTATCAGTGCTTAGCACTGTTACATTGATAAACTATCTAATGACTAAACTCTGATCTCTATCCTCTTATCCTTGTAGCTCTGGCAGACCTTTGCAACTTTGTGAAGACAGATGATAGAAGAGTAGTCTTTAGGGAGGCAGTGTTTGTATAACAGAGGTTGTAACCTCTGATAGTGTAACCAAGGCTCGGATAGTGTTATTTGGTTTTGTATCATATGTTCCTTTCATAGGGTTCAATCCCAACACAACATGTATCAATTAACAAAAAATTATATTATATGAAATCAAACGTATTCAACCACACAACTCATTAAACGTGTTATCTGATATGCTTATGTTAGTTATGCGTGCTAGTTTCTACTTGTACATACATGTTATTTGTTACGCTTATGTTAGTTATACTTGCTAGTCTCAATTTGTATGTCCATGCTATTTCGTTATGCTTAGGTTGTTTAAGTATGCTAGTTTAAACTTGAATATAAATTGCCATGATGGATTTGTGACAAACTTTATGCTTATACTTATTTTCAAACTTGTATGTTCGCCAATACTTTTGTATTGATCCACGCTTTTAATACATGTTGCAGGAATTCTGATGATTCAAGGAATCTAGCAGGATTGCCTGGAAACGTATTTAAACTTTAAATACTTGTTGTATCCTATCTTATTTCAAACATGTTGTATTTGGTTTCAAAACCTTGTATTAAACTGTTGACATTGAAATGAAATTATATTTCTTTTATATGTGTCGTGATTTAAAATTCGTATTACCTGATTCAAGCAATGAAAAAGGCAATTCTTAAATACTTGACACAAATAGCGTTATGAAGTCTCTTGCAATCTAGTTTTCGTCTCATCCTGATGTTTCTGCCATCGGTTTGGGTGTGACAGATTGGTATCAGAGCCATAACTACAGGGAAATAGGTAGAATTGCCATGTTCGACCTAGTTTATAGTTTAAGTACCAAATTCTGACCATTCTTGATTCTTGCTAAAATGTTAATTCTTCCTACTTTGCTTCTATCTCTTCTTTTGTCCTAATTATACAAAGTGTTCTTCCTAATACGTTATATACAATACATATTCGAAGACACTTTTTTTCACAATCGAAATGACTCATCAAAATAGGGGTGATTCCCGCCTTTGGTGATACGAATTTCAATCCGCCTTACATGATATCTTGCGCGAAATTCGCCATCAAGTCAGGAGTGATATCCATATCTTGATGAGAATTTTCATGTCATAATCTAGTGGGTCTTTATTGACGACTTGATATTATATCTTGTTTCATTCAATAAACCACAATTTAGGGACGAAATCGTCAAGCTAGGATTGATATCCACACCTTGATGACTGGTTCCACTCCTCGATTTTCAACCTCGCCAAGGTTTCGTATTTTTTATCAGCTTAGGGACATGTACTAACTGGAAGGGTAAAATACCGTTAATCACCTGACGACGAGAATATTATACCTACTAGGCCAAATCATGTCTCCCTAATCCGAAAGGACTTACGATTCACTTTGGAATAGTCGAAGTTTCTAAACCCGAAACACTCCAACATTTTATCAAGCCTCTCTTTTACGTTATCTTAAATTTTATGCGATATAATACTTATCCTCGCGTTCATTTCGAAGTCAACATTATACTAGAATCGAATTTATGCACAACAAACTTCTCAATTATTCAAAATCTATTACCCAACGATTCAATAGGTGCATACTAAACATTATAATTGATTTGGGATTTTTGGAACATTCTCATGTGATAAACTTGTCATTAACTTCGTAAGAAGCCACACCTTAACATGTATAGCGCTTTGTAGCGCTATAGGAGTAGCGCCCGCCCATATTCTTGAGGTCATGTTAAGTAAACTATATAGCACCCTCTTCATTTCGATGATATTGGGTAGTCACCATTGCGGTACACGATGGTTTGACTTCTTTATTCACATGTTTATATGATGAACTCGTTATTAACTCTGATCAAGCCACACCTTAACATGTATAGCGCTTGTGTAGCGCTATAGGGGTAGCGCACCGCCCGTATTCTTGAGGTCATGTTAAGTAAACTATTTAACACCCTCTTCGCTCCGACGATGATGGGTAGTCTACATTGCGGTACATGATGGTTTGACATGTTTATTCACATGCCAGTAATGCGATAATCTTGGTTAACTAAAATATATCAAGTGTAGTGTACAAGAATATGCATATACACACACTTATACTCATACTTATACCCTATACACTCTCATACTTAAATACCAATCATACTTATATACTTCAAATTTTATACGCTACCATTCTCAATTGTAATGCGTTAATAAACCCTAATCGTGACGCGGAAAGTAACATGGCATCGATTAGCGAAATGGACGTAATATGGTATGAACATGGTGGATACGCCACTGGTACTTCCTATATATAAGTGTTACTACATAATTACCAAACTTTCGTAGAAACGTGCCATGAGAAATTCGGTGTTGCCTTTGACCATATCAAATACAAACTTTGATCACTCACGACCTAATACTCGATTGCTACCCGAACACACTTAAGAATGATGTCTTCCCTATCTCTTCCTCTCGAATAAATTTCGGGATGAAATTTCCTAAAGTATGGGAGAAAGTAACGCCTCGTATTTTAATATCCGTATATTTGAAAATTTATATAAATATTATAAGTCGAGGCATTAATCATTATATATATATATAAATACCGACCCTATTCGACACGTCCTCAGTCTTAAAGCAATAAAATACAAAATTACACGACATTTTAAAATTCGTGTGCGAAGACGGATTTCAAAAACGTAAACGGGCCGCTCTAACGCAAGAACCTGATTTGTGGGCTTTAGGCCCAACCTACCAAACCCTACCTAACTAAACCCTAATATATAAACTAACTAAACACTCCCACACACACAACACATACCCACGCCGCACCCCCTGCTTCACCTCTATCTCCGGTGACCGGAGTCGTCTTTCCAGCAGGCCTTCCGGCCGCCCGACCTCCGGCCACGCACACCTCCTTCCCCTCCTCTTTCGCACGCTCCCACACCCGCTACCTCTCTCACCTCTGGTCACCGGCTCCTGGCGACGAGCTTCCGGCCGACCCTCCACTCGAACACACACCCCCTTACACCGCTCCTCTCTCTCTCCTCGATAAACAGCAACGGTGACGCACGACTGTGACAAGGAACGAACGGCAAAGCCGTTTCTGGAGAAACCCTTGGCGGTGGCGGCTGGTTCACGGCAATATGTATCAATTAACAAACTTTTATATTATACGAAATCAAACGTATTCAACCACACAACCCATCAAACATATTATCTGATATGCTTACGTTAGTTATGCGTGCTAGTTTCAACTTGTACATACATGCTATTTGTTACGCTTATGTTAGTTATACTTGCTAGTCTCAATTTGTATGTCCATGTTGTTTCGTTATGCTTAGAACAAGTATGCTAGTTTAAACTTGAATATAAATTGCCATGATGGATTTGTGACAAACTTTATGCTTATACTTATTTTCAAACTTGTATACTCGCCAATACTTTTGTATTGATCCACGCTTTTAATACATGTTGCAGGAATTCTGATGATGCAAGGAATCTAGTAGGATTGCCTAGAAACGCATTTAAACTTTAAATACTTGTTATACCGTATCTTATTTCAAACATGTTGTATTTGGTTTCAAAACCTTGTATTAAACTGTTATCAATGAAATGAAATTATATTTCTTTTATATGTGTCATGATTCAAAATTCGTATTATCTGATTCAAGCAATGAAAAGGTAATTATTAAATATTTGACACAAATTGCGTTATGAAGTCTCTTGCAATATAGTTTTAGTCTCATCCCGATGTTTCCGCCATCGGTTGGGGTGTGACAATTGTTGTGGCAAATAGTGTTAATACTTCAAACGTCAGGAAACAATAGAGTGGAAGGTTAACAAAACCTGCAAACCTCATAGAAGAAAACTTTAATTTACTCTATATCTATACTGTATATAATGCATAACACAAGACTTTTTAAGATACTAAAAAGTTAAGAACTTTTTTTTTATTTAATGCATAAGGTACAACCTAAAATAAGGGTAAATTAGTCTTTCAAATACCAATTACACTTTAATTCCATCATCTTTAATAAAATCATAGATAATTATTAGTAGTTATATTTTATCCCTTTATAAAGAAAAATATATACCCCACAATTTTCAACTGCCATAAGTTTTTTGTAAGTTATATATATATATATATATATATATATATATATATATATATATATATATATATATATATATATATATATATATATATATATACACACACAGATACATATATATGGTAAAGATCCTTTAGGAACCACTTTTTATTGCGAGAACAATGAGAACCAGTGTGAAGTTGTGAACAAAACCAAAACTACTTAAAAACACACACAATTTTTTTTAAATTGTAACATTTTATTTTTTTTTATTTTTTTTTTGTAAAAAGTCAAGCTTTAACTGTTAAAAAAACATTTTTGCATTTACTTTTGTGGTTTAGTTTTTAGCATTTAGCTTGGGCGGGGGGTTAGGTTTTTGGTCAGTGGGGATGGGGGGTTTAGGTTTTTTTTTTTAGATTTTTGGGGGTGGGTGGGGGGGGGGATTAGGTTTTTGGTGGGGTATAGTTTTTTTTTTTTTTTGTGGAGGGGGTGGTGTTTAGATTTTTTGGGTTGGGGTGGGGTGGGTGTTTAGGTTTTTGGGTGGTGGTGTGGTGGGTTTATTTTGTCACACCTGCTAAAATCAGAGTTGAGCGTGATCTGACTGGTATCTTCATTGCACAGCGGAAGTATAGTATGATAAGGCTTCTAGAAAGTGAACGCCCGCTACGTACTCGAATCCCTATGGGATCTCCCATTTCAACCGTGCCACAGTCTGAAAATTTAACTGAGAAAGAACATGCAAAAAATCAACATAGATTTGGCGAGTTCATAGTTTGTTTGAAAAAGATTTGAAATAAATCTTTCTCGTAATCGGGTTAAATAGTGTGAGAAATCATAATAAAACCATTTTTTCTTGGCATGTCATTTGAAAACCTTGTGTTTGTAAAACTTGTATAACCATCAATGTCCACGCATGACAAAGATAACATACCCGCATGAGCCTATAACCCACCTCAAGCTAGTAAGTGCCTCGCCAAACCGTTTACTCAAGTCGGTAGATTAGCAGGCGATTATGGTTCCGATATGTAGCGAGGACTTCAGTGTACAGTTTTAAGCGACCATACGACCCTTAGTGTTGAGTAGTGGACAATCCAGTCCTTGAGTCTTCGTGCCTCACACGAGCATTTGTGGGCCTAGCCCACTAGAGTCTTTGTGCCTTGCACAAGTGAGAATGGGACTAGCCCATTTGAGTCTGTAAGCAGGACCAACCAGTCCCCTTATTTCAATGTAGTACAATCCAGTCCCGTTGTAGCTAGGACATTCCCGTCACTAGTCATGAAACTCATGCACGTTTCGAAAATGCGCGTATGTTTTGTAAAACCAGTATGAAGAGCATAAACCATTCGTAAACCATTTGAGTTTACTGAAATCCATTCACAACATGGTTTAGAAATATGAATTTCCGTTCATCGAAATATTGTGTACTTTTGTAAAACTTGCATGTCTTTTCAACCCCGAAAACCTTTATAAAAATGTAAAACTATAAAAAGTGAGGGTTATGAACTCACCTTGATATCCTTGTGCAAAGCTAGCATAATATAATCCGGGGGTAATGTCGTTTCCAAAATGTAAACTCGATAGCATGCAATGTATAGCATTCCTATCAAGGAATAAACTTATAAGTTTCTACTAAAAGCGTCGCTAAACTACGTGTCACCGAGCTATATCGAATCGTTGACCATATGATTCTATGAAAGTGTTGATACCTTGGTTTGAAATAACCAATCTCTGGTTGTTTGATTCCATTTTATCGGGATAAACACTAAGTATTGGAAACGACTTAGTTTCCGAGTGACTTAGAATATATATTTATATATAAATATAAATATATTTATGAAACCGTGTTAGTTGTTGTGTATAGAAGTACGTGTATGTAACGAATATCTATATGAAACAATACGTTGTAACTCGTATAATGGATTTACGCATTTCCGAATAGTCTCCATATACTTTGACGGATAATAATACGACTCGTCGTAGTGTTTAGTAAGATGTAGACACACACACAAATATATACATCTATGTAAACGTAAGTGTATATGTAAATGTAGATACATATATGAATGTATATGTAAACGTTGTGTAGCCAAATACAATCCCGCCTCATATCTCATTTAGATGTATAAAATAAATATAAATAGTTATATTTATTTTATAAACTTTTCAAGTTGTGAATGTTTGAAATAAATATATATGATTATATTTAATTTATATAATCGTAATTTTTAAACGTTTGAAATGAATATACATAACTATATTTAATTTATACTAAATTCCGAGTATTAGTTGTTTGAAATAACTATAGATAGTATTTATTTCATAGAAGTTTTCGAGTTCTAAGCGTTTTGAAATAAATATAAATAATTATATTTATTTTATATAAGTTCTCGGGTTTTGTTAACTAGTAACTAGTGTTCGTCGAAGTGTTATAAATTCGTTGTTATATGGTATCGCCAAAATAAATATACGTTTATATTTATTTTATAAAATACTTGAACCGCGATAGGTGCCGTTTTTAGAATATAAATACGTTTCGTATTACGGATTTTTACGTAAAGCGGGCAGAGTTTCCTCTGTTTTTGGACGATCCCGACAATCAAAATGTCGATATATTCTCAAAACGCAACAATAATTCAACAATATTATATATAATTTTCGTTAAAGTTGTAGAATACTAAAACAATATGTAACTTGTATACAATCTTCGTCACGATACTACGGTTCGAGCTCGGTTCGTGCTAAAATAAAACGACACTAGTCTATATATAAAAGTTTAAACGTGTCGTTAGAACTTTACCCATTTCTAGCGTCGACTAGTTGACCGGGTTTGACCCGAGTTGACTGAGTTGGCCTGAACCGCAGCCGAGCCGAGACGCGAACCGAACCAGTTCTATCATTGACCATTTTTGACCGAACCCGACCCGAGCCTGAGTTGACTTGTTTGACCCGACATGAACCGAACTCTGGAAACTGAACCGAATCGTGATCCCTAACAACCCAAGCCACCCACCACCATCACTGCCGCCGTTCGGCCGGCCCGGAGCCGCTGGCGGCGGCTGCCGCTGCTACCACCCACTGACGACCACCGTTGACCCCCTTCACCTGCCCGTTAAACATGCTTTAATACCCGAACCATCCTGAGAAAAAGAAGAATCCAAGTAGAAACAAGTCGTGTTCGTCTTACCTAGTTGACCGATCTAAATACGCATAGAAAGAAAATCTGAAAATGTGTCCGTCGAAAATTTTTCCGGAGCTTCGCCGAATTGCGTCTGAGCTCAAACGGCTTCAAATCTCTGAAAACGGAGGTCACCATCGCGTCGGGAAGGTTTGTTTTAGTGGGGAAAGGTGTTGGATCGAAGAAAACTCACCGGAATATGCCGCCACCGCCTCCGCAGGCGGTGACATCGCGACCACCGTCCCCAACAGTCGTCGGCTGCTAAAATTCTTGCCGGACTACGCCGGAAATACCGCCGACTATTGGCCGAACCCGGTTGCCAGATTTTCTAGAGAGATAGAGAGTTGAGAGGAAGGGTGAGTTAGAGAGAGAGTGGAGTTTGTGTATATTAGTGTTTCTGTGTGCTGGTTAGTTTAAATAGGTAGGGTTTATTTGGGTTGGGCCCAAGGCCCAGAAGTCCACTTCTAGTGTTTTAAGCGACCCGGTTACGTTTCTAAGGCCCGTTTTCGCTCCCGAACTTCATGGAATGACGTAAATATCATTTTAAGATAAAAGGTATGTAAAATAATGTTGGTAGTCAACGTTTGACGCGTTCGTCTGTCGGTTGCGTCAAAATCGTGTAATGTGCTTTAGTTCTTGTTTCGCATCCGTTTTTCTATTAGATTTCTACCATGGTTATTAAAATTTGATTACGAAGCTAAATTCGTCATAATTTCAGTTTTCAAGGTCATACATGTGTTCGATGCTTCCGTTTCGTTGCCGGTGCGTTCCTACAGTCGCGTTTTTCGTTCACGTATATGTTTTGTGACATTCGAAAGCGTGATAATTTGGCAAAACTAAATTCATATGTATAAGCATAAAACTTGTATTTGTCGACGTTGTTAGTACTGTATCTGGTGTCAGTTCGTTACCGATTATCATTCAGCAGTTTTCCCGCAAATCATCATTCGCATACTGTAGAGTCAGATGGACGTTACTAGGCATACCAAAGGCTTGTTTAAGTTCATTCATGTCTTAAAACATTATTAAATATCGTCTTAACGTTCATTATTCGCCTAATTAGAACCCGTAAATTGTCTGTTGTCACATATTTTGGTTGTGTTCACATTGGTTCTCGTGGTTTTCGCGTGAACCCTACCATATATAAATATGTACATACTAAATTACACCATAAAAACAAATATTTTATTCTCTTTAATTTGAGTATAGTATTGTGATACCCATGACAAAACCAGGTACACCTTAATTGGTCCTAAACTTAAAGCATGACTAAAACTATCATTGTGTGTAAACCTTGTGAAATTTCATGAATTGTGTGTGGTGTGAAACGATATGTGTTATATCTCGGAGGAATCTGAGAACACGTCATGGTTGACATGACACTACTAAGGACCAATGATGCGAGGTTGGCATCCTTAGCCTTGAACAACGTGTTAAACGAAGACTTGACGTTTAACAGCGCATTAAACCTTTGAAGTTGATTATTAGATTATCCGTAGCCTTATTTACGATTCCGAGTTCCAGGAATAACTTAGATTTGTGCCATAGACTGTGACATAAGGTTTAAAAATAATCAAAGCCCGGGCAGCTCCCGGTTGGGGAAACGCATTTGTTCCGGGCATAACATAAGGCAATCGAATGTGCAAGAAACGATCGATCAAGCTTAAAAACACTTAAACGAACGTTAAACGAGACTTTTATGATTTAAATGTAACTGGGTTCGGATTTTTAGTCGGTTATGCATAATTTTAAAACCGAGTCTTTTGACACTAAGTACGCGCAAAACGGAGCCCGTCACGCAAACCGAGAACGTACGCCGGACCCGAAACGAACCTATACTTATCTACAGGATAAACCTTATATTTCTGCACATGAAATGAAGCATGAGGTGGCCCTTGGACCCCACCCTTATGCCACCACAACCCCCTCCCATGTATATAAGTTTTTTTTATTTAAATTTTCATTTTATTTAACTTTTTCACCCAAAAATCCCAATATTTCCTTAGGAATCTGCCATAAATCATCAAAAGCCAGCTGATTTCTTCCTTAATCTTTGCTAAAACAAAGTTATTAACCTTAATCCTTATGAGTTTAAGTCCGGTTCTTCGATTAAACGCGATTTCTAGCCGAAAAAACGCCTTTTAATCAAGATTTTTGAAGGTTTCAACCTCTTTATGGGCTTAATAAGAACACCACATATATCCCTGGTGTTATATGGCAGCCATGGTTGCTAATCAATGGGGTTTGATACCCTAATCAACTCTTATTCGACCAAAATCGCTTAACTATTCAATTAACCGAAAACCAACGGATTAAAGCTTGATTGATCTAAGTTCTAGCATATTTGGATTGTACTTGGTGTGTAGGTACTAAAAATAGCAGCCACACACTTCTGGACTCACAAGGAACCCTCGGAAGCAAAGCTTTCGCTAGGTATAACCTCCGAGAACCGAAACTAGAATGGGCAGAACGTGTTTTGCCTATAACATGGTCTGTGTGACTTGGATTGAGCTGAAATTTGGCATGGTGATGTAGGGTATTTTCAGGAAGGTCCACGTAAAATTTTAGAATTGTTGGAAGTTTCTACGATTTTTGGTGAATTTTTAACTGTTTTAG